>CM040241.1:194322620-194761395 GCA_022545495.1 Chrysanthemum lavandulifolium | reverse complement strand
ATGTTCAACTTTGATTTCGGATCGATATTCTATCTCATGTTGTAAAATTTTGAGGTCGACCATGAAAATGTCAAAATATCAAGAATTTTTCGATTTTCGGGTTGTGAGTTTACTTCGCTAATGGAAGGTAAAGGACCGTAAGTTTGTGCAAAGACTGCTTTTGGGATTAACAATAGAAGACTCGGGTGTTTTGATGATAACCCTTGGTGTGTTAGAAGAATCCGTTGGTGTGAAAGCGACCGCGCTTTTATAATTAAAAGGTTTGTTGTAAACAACATTTTTAATTTTGATCGACTCGCCTTAGTATCTAATTCCTCTTGATGATGGTATTCAACAACACTCATGACAAGATATCAATTTTGTATTGTGCATCGGAAACTTGTGAGTTGGTTTGAATGTTTTTAGTGAAAGCTTTGGTTTGTAATCGCTAGATTTTTCCATATCCATTTGGATTAGGTTTTAAGGTAAACTTTTCTATAGTCATATCGATTCACCATGTTTGTAAACAACAGCTTTAAACTCTTTAATTTTGTTTTGCAAACCGAGAATTTCGCAAGAAGGTCATCTACCCGATTCGTTGAATGCTTTTTGTATGCGGAGAACTGCTTTTGACAATTTAACAACTCACCTTAGCTTTTGATTTTCCAAGGTGAGAGCATTAATTTGCTTTTTATGTTCATGTTTCATTGTTCTAATTCGGACAACAAAGCATTCTTCGAGGCGCCTAGATCACGATCTGTCTCTCTAAATATTTTTCGTTTTGATGAGATTTTG
The DNA here is from genome assembly GCA_022545495.1 of Chrysanthemum lavandulifolium. NCBI lineage: Eukaryota > Viridiplantae > Streptophyta > Magnoliopsida > Asterales > Asteraceae > Chrysanthemum > Chrysanthemum lavandulifolium. The sequence goes on along the minus strand of CM040241.1, from coordinate 194,760,621 downwards.
CAAAGCGGCTTCAAAACCTTTTTCACGGTTTTCTTGAGTTTTGAAAAATTGAGTTGCATTTGTAAACATTCAAAATCCTTGGTTAACAAAGCATTTTTACTTTTTAAGGATTGATTTAATGCATAACATTCCTCCATTTTGATTTTATGGTCTTGAATTAACCGAGCAAAATCCGGATGAGGCATCGGATCATCTTGTTCAACGTGAGTCTCAACATGATCATTCTTTAGATCCTCAAATGCGACCACGAGTCAATTTGGTTATCAAAGGGACCATAAGGTCGTCTTGATCGTCAAATGTAACTACTGAGGTTAACTTGAAAATCATCGAGGAAGATGTAGAAGACTCATTTTGAATAATCGATCCGTGCGGATTCATATATTGGCGGAGATATTAGTTCGTGTATGATGATGGTTTGTTCGGTGCCGAGACAAGCCATCGATGTCATACACTGGCCTCAGATCACTCATGTGCACTCATGCATATTAGCCATCAACATAACAACTGATTCGCTGCAAATCCTCCATATCATCATCTCGAGTCTCGCATCCGCCATAAAGCTCGTTTTTGGTTGAGAGATCCACCGACTTCATCCTTAAGAGCCAAAAGTAAGGCCTCTTTGAAATAAGCACGCCCTAGTCCTTGGCTTTGGGCATGCATTAGCCAGTGTCCTTCTCATTGCGGTTGTAGCATCAAGACCATTTAACCGATTTTGAGCATTTCCGCTTCCACCACTTGAGCTCGTTGTTATTCCTACCCACAAGATTAAACCCTTGACCACCGCCCATCCGACGACCATAATCACGATTCGAACTTCAACACGTCCATTGTTCACAACAGCTTGAGTCCGTGTGTTAGATGAGGAACGAATACGATTGTTGGATTTGTTGGTATAACGCCAAAAGCATTAGCAATCATCACAAATCCTTGTTGCAATGCTTCAATGGATCAATTTCCTCGAGCTTCACCGACATATGCTTGAGCATTGTTGTCATATGGGACCAATTGATTTTGTTGAGGTTGAGGTTGTTCTTTGTGAAGGTGTGTTGGAAGCAGTTGGTTGAGTTCTTTGGTTGAGAGGATAATTCGCTGAGCATACAAGGCAAGTTGTTGATTGTCCGGTTGTGACTGTTTAGCAATTTGAGCACGGAGAATCCTTTCCGATCAACTTCCTTTTCATGAGGCTTCAAGTAATCGTACAACAATCCATAAGTAGAATGATGCATGTTCTTCGCCGACGGAGAAAAATGACATACTTCTCCCATTCTCGACCAAGACTACTCAGAACTTAGTATTCACCGCAATTCTTGGCATGATGATGTTGTGTTTATCCAAATCATTGATGATGTCTCGAAAATCGGTGATGATATGACTCAAGTGTCTCTCGTGTTCAATCATGAAGTGTTCATAAGCCAAGTAAATTTTGGATTCCAAATCCTCCCGATTGAGTCTGAGATCCTTCCATAAGAAGACGAATATGATCCCACATTTTTGTGCGATCTTTTGAGCATCAACACTACGAAGAATTGGGTTTGGTAATCCTAAAAGGATGTATTCCATTGCAAGTTCATCGACTTCATAGTGTAGAAGTTCAGAGGATTTAAATCGCAATGAGCAATGTTGGTTTGTTCATCTCTTGGTGGAACTGCGTTTGGATCTCCTGTACAATGACGAGGCATCTCAAATGGACCTTCCAAGATAACCTTCTTTAAGAACTTTCCATGTGGCTTCTTCGATCACGTAACCTAAAGAACCTTATCACCCATTGATCGTAGTTTCTGGAGTGAGCATTGGAGGTCTATCAAGTGATCCACTTCATGAATTGATTGTTGGTCGCTTAAAGCTTCACACATCTTAGCAAACCAAGTGGGTTCCTTCATAGTGGTCCGTGATGGATGTTGATTGAAATCGGTTGTGTAGGGTTGAACTTGAATGTTTGGTTGTGGTTGAACCATTTGTGGTTGTGGAATTGCACCAAGTTGTGGAGTATGTTGTTGATTAAATTGTTGTTGATAAATGGCTTGTTGTTGATTCCATTGTTGATGTTGTGGAGTTAATTGTTGTTGTTGTTGATGATTATAAGTGTGAGGAAATAGTTAGAGTATGGTGGTTGAGACATGATTATAAACTTGTGTAGTAAGAATGGATCTTTGTAGTCGAATGAACCTTTGTTGATGAAGTATTCTTAGGCGAGAAATGACAAGAACCAAGTAGCACTTATGCGTAAAAACACCAAAAGTTACGCGTAACAAGAATAGTTACGGCGTAGGATTTAGCTTACTGCGTGGTGAAAAAGACTAAAGTTACGCGTAAATGTAAGTTAGGCGTGAAAGTTAGGCGTGGGATTACCTTATGCGTGGGACTAAGTCTACGCGTAAGATGAATCTTAAGCGTAAGATTTTCTCGCGTAAGCTTTATGCTTAAGCGTAAGATTGTGGTTTTATCCCAGTGATCTTTACACTCACAAGGCAAAGATATCCAAAGTCGACGTATTTTCGGACTTATCCAAGTAAGAAAACACGGAATAAACCAGAAATTGAAGATCAAACCAAGGAAAGTCTTACGCGTAATTTTAGGGTTTTGTTACGCGTAAGATTACTCGTAACTTTGATTCTATCCAAATGTGTTTCTAAACCGCTTTTGTGTGTTGAAATAGCTTCAATAACACCAAAATAACACAAAAGTGTGAAACTTGATGATCCAAAGCACTTAAAACATTCTGCGTAGGATAACACTTCACAGACAAAAACAAGCTTAAAACAAGGAAAAACACGTAAAGTTCCAAACTTTTGCCAAAACCAATAGTTTAACACCTAATAACGTTGAAAGTACAAGAATCTTGGATTCAAAAGTGTCAAAATCGCTTTTAAGCGAACCAAAGATTGTGTTATCTTTACGCGTAAGACCCAAACCAAAACTTCAAAACAAACGAGTACACCCAACTATTTGGCGATTGATACCATCATAGGTCACTGGTTTTACAACACAAGCTTATAAGAGAAGAGATAAGGCGATTGAACAAGTAAACCAAACACACACACACAAGTATACTCGACCGGTTATCGTAGAGTGTAGTGAAAGAAAACTTGAACAACCAACCTTCAAACGAAGGTTATTACAATGATTTATAGGCAAGGAGCTGCAGCAACACTCCCTCCTTCCCTATTCCTTATTGAGCTTGGACGAGCTTACGGCCTACATGTTCTCGACCTTAAACAAACATAAAGCCATAACAAAGCTACCTATTACATATGAAATATAAATACTTGAAATACTGTTTAGGAGTGATTCCAACACATCTTGTTACTCGTTTGCCTTCTATATTGTGTAATACCCACGACGCGACATAAATATATTAGTGTATTGTAATTACTTTGTTTCTAATAACAGAAGTTTAACTTAAAAAGAGAATGCGTTAAACTTAAGGAAAGTACGTACTTGAAGTCTAAAAAAAAGAGTGTCTCTAAAATAAATAACAGTACACTTCCCCTTAACTAAACGTATGCATCTCAACGTGTGCTATGTCAAACCAAAATAAATTGCATTTTCATATCCAATGTTGGAGTAACACGTCTTTTTCCCTATTTCAATACGACTACTTATTTATAGGTAGCGTTTTAAATTCCTTAACTAACATTTATATCATTTTCAATGCTAAACCAAAAAAAAAAAAAAAAAAAAAAAAAGATCCATCAAATTCAGCATCATCTTTGTTTGTAATGATTATCTAACATGATTATATCTTGATCTTACCCAAAAAAGAATATCACATTTGTTTTTGTAGTACCCAAAAACGAAAATGATATATCTCGATCTTTTGGTTTAGGCAAACAAAATGAATGAGACTAGTTTTTTCTAGTGTACCTTTTTTAGCAAGGAAGGTTCCAAACAGAGAAACATATATATATGGGTTAACCCAAATCAGATTCAAGTAAGATCAAATCTAATATTATTATAGCGATCATACAACCCAAAACTCGTGCATGTTACTTATTTTGCACTTCTTTCTATTAAATAGCATGTTGTATTCTTGATTTTATATGCATCACCCATTGAAAAAGGGTCAAACTATGAAAAACATAATCTCATTTGAACAACACGCCAACAACAATTATCTAGTCAGTCACAAGTAAACTTTGTTTGAAGCAAAAACCCTTTGAGAGCTTCTTTGTACATAATTCTATTTAACAAAACTAAAATGAAAAAGTTTGATTTACATCGTTATTCGGGTGATCTGATTGTACTCGCGTTGTTGCATTTTAATTTCTTCGGCACATCGTAAGGTTTTTTCTATATGATAACCACCTCCAATGCTCACTTCCCTTTCTAAATGACAACAATAGCTCTCAAAAACACTCACATTTACATGCATTTTGAAGTTCATCAAGAACAGAAACTCAAGCTCTAATGTGTTCATTTCTTTTGTTGTTATACCTCCAACTCTTGCGAAATATGAATTTCTGTAATTCCTGCAAGAAAAATTAATCAGTAAAGATCAAATCCGGTACAAATTTGTTGTATTATTTTAGTCGCATATTTTATCTTGACATGAATTATTGATGATGGCATTTAGTGTTGTACTATACCTACACATTTTTAAAAGAGTAGTGATTGGCATGACTAATTCATGTGCCTAATTTTATGCCTAACAAGGATCTTGTAACACATGGCTAAATCAATGGTAAATAAGAGGAGTGAGAATAAGTGGAATACAAGTGTCACAAAATGAATAGATTAGGCATAAAATTAGTCACATGAAGTAGTCATCTCAATCATTTTCCTTTTTAAAAACACCCGGCCCATTGCATGTTGTAAATCATAATCTTTTCGTACGATACAATTATTTTAGAGCAAATTTCCAAACTAGGCCAAAAAGTCAACTCTTGTCCCTTTTTTGGTCACTTCTATTGCGTTTTCCTATTTTGTTACGCCGATCGTTATTCTGTTCATTTCATTAAATTTTGACACGTGTCATTCTTTTGTATTTTTTCTCGTAAAAGTACATAAGAACGACACGTGTCAAAATTCGAAATGAAAAATGAAAGAAATGAAAGATCAAAGTCGAGCAGTTGAGCGATCAAAGTGGAGCAATTGACCAGCCAAAAGAATGACACGTGTCAAAATTTTGATCGTTTCGAAGAATTAGAATGAAGATTTAATTAAAATGGAAAAAGCCAAAAAAAAATGACCATTTAACGGACCATGCAAGACTTTTTTGACTTATTTTGGGAATTTTATCATTATTTTATGCATGATTTCAACAATAGCGTTTAAATTAAATGCAAAGGGTGTTGCGCATTTACTCTCATGTTTACAAATACTATTTTTTTCATGTTTACAAATACAACTAAAATGGAATAAAATAAAATAAAAATTGAACAAAGGAATAAAATATTTCAGAAAGGTATTATCAACAGTAAGAAGTATTTATTTTATTATTTGTTCAAAATTAAATGGGATAATTAATAACTTTAAAAATCATCATATTTGTTCAAAAATATTTTTTTAAGTATCGAATTTTTTGAGGTACTAATATTCAAGTTCGGTCTTTTTGAGGTACTTTTTGTGATATTTTTGCCATTGAATTTTTAACAACTTGAAAGGCAAAAATGTCACAATGTACTTCAAAAAGTCCCAAATTGAAAGTTTAGTACTCATATAAGCAAAAATTATTGTTACTCAGAAGAGTATTTTTAGACAAATATGATGCTTTTTAAAGTTATTATCCCAAAATAAATTGCTACTTAAGGATTTTTAACTAATAAAAATACAAATATGATTTAACATACACTAAACACATACAAGAACTTACATGTCTTCAACATACTTAGAAGCCACCATAATAGTTGTGATTAAAAGCCTATGAACATTCCGGCCAGTTATCCTGAACTCCGGCAATGACCGACAAAACCGATCAATATACACATATGCAACCACATAAACCGATGGACCAGCTCTAGTATACCTAAAAATCCTTTCAAGATAAGACTGGATCGTCATATCGGGTGTTTCATTGCAGTCAAAAACCCTAACCCTAGTTTTCGAGCCATAATGGTTGACACTTAGCTCACATTTTCTACCAATTCTTTCATTTCTAGCCAAAGTTCTTTCTATGAGAGAAGCAAGAACTGATATGACTAAAGGGGTTTTGGAGTCTTGCTGGTAAGAATATGAATATACATCATATCTAAGTTTTCTTGGTGAAATGGCCATATTTGAAGAAAGTGGCATATTTTATTGGTGCCCAATAGAGTTCAAGACAAATGGACAAATGGGTTTGTTTCTTCTTTTGGTTTCGAGTATGGGATGGAGTGTTATATATGGATACAATCAAAGTGTTGGAAGAGGTTGGTAGAGAGATAGCAAGTAAAAGTGAATTTATAAGGCAAATGGAATGTGCAAGGAAGAGAGGGCTAGGGAAAATATCAAATTATCAAAAAGATTATGTGCCTCCTCATTGCAAATCATTACAAAGTATGGACATAATAGCTAATTATACTATTAGTTTATGTTCAAAAGAATTATATATTAAATCACTAAAATGTGCTACTTGTGCTTATACATGTGGTATATAATACGTACCGATTTCAATTTGATTTAAAAATTTCTAAGTCATTAAAACTTGAAGATTGTAACCTCCATAAACTTTGATTACTTCCACCACTTGAGTCAAAGATCGTTCACCGTTTTTATTATGTGATAAAATAATAAATATATACTAATTAATACATGATTTGAATTATTGTTTTTAAATGTTGTGCATGTGCTACTGCATGATGTACAAAATTTGATAACAATATCAATCTGGATTTTAAAATCCCAATTTACAAAAAAATAAAATAAAAAATGAAACTACATACCTTAGATGTAACCTACATAAACTTCTATCAATTACGTCAGATCATCTATACATTATGTATAACAGCTCCATTTTTAGCATGTTGAAATACACAAATGCATGATATTAATAATTGTTTTATCTATACATGTGCAAATGCATGACGCACAAGATTTTATAGCGATCACCTTGGATTTGAATATTCGAACTTACAAAAAAGAAACAAATAACACTATCTTAATCAGTTGTAACAACAATAACTTATATAACTTCCATTACTTTGTGTTTTCGTATGATGAAATAACTAATGCATGTATTTTTAAAAGTTACTGAAATTTATGTTGTTTTAACTTATCAAACAATCCTAATTTCATGGTCAACACACTACTACAAAATAGTTGTTTACTCACATTTTTTAAAGCATGTTACCGCACTTTAAAGTGTGAAGAATTAAAAAGTTCACACAAGTATGCGTGTGAACCAATTGGGTGTAGCAGAAATTTTCACACTTTTGTGTGTGAAGCTTTATAAATATTTTTCACACTTTTAACTGTGAGGTTTTAAAACAATTCTTCAGTGTGATGATTTTGATTCTTCACACTTTTAAGTGTGATGATTTTAATTTGAAAATAATATTTCACACTTTTAAGTGTGAGACTGAAATTCTTCACACTTTTTAAGTGTGGGGATTTTGAAACAAATATTCACACTCTTAACTGTGAATATATTTTTTTTTAAATCACAATTTATAAAGTGCGAAGAAAAAAGTGTGTAGAATTGATATATTTGTTGCAGTGACATACAGTTTTGATAATAAAATGTGTAAGAAAGGATACTGGATTCACGTTTTCAATGAACTTTTTACCAATTCAAAAACTAGGGTTATAAATAGCTGAACATTATGGTTATCAAACTGCAAAGAACCGATCATCGTATAATTTACAGTTAAAATAGGCGACTTATTATATATCGATGTGGTTTGTATACACTAAATTTTACTTCTTACGTAATAGATCAATCATATTATGAATAATTGTACCTTGTGTAACATACAACTATATTACCTATATACCCTCATGCAGTTCATACTACTTATATTATTTATACCCTATTGTGTATCTAAGTATACGAAAGTTTGTATTATTAATGGGTAAGGTAGTTGGACATGTAAAAATTGACAATTCTTTACCACTCTATAAATACTAACTCAAACACATTTCTAAAACACACAATTTCAATCAACCATTCTAACGAAATACCCACGAAACACAATTTTTAATATGTCGTCAATTTCAATCTGATTTGGTCGAACACATTTGGAGAAATCGTCGACATCATGTCAATGAAGTGAATCAAGTCGATAGTGACGATGACGATGAAGAAGACGATGAAGAGTTTTGAATGTTTTAACGTTATTCGATTAAGTTACGTAATGTTTTTAATGTTTATTCAATTTCAGATTGAATGCTTTTTATTTTATTTTAATGAATTTTAAATTTGTTGCTTTAAAATGTTTGAAAAGAAAATAAAAATTGGCTTCATCGATCGCGACATCCTGGTCATTTATGGTCATTTGGAGAGAAAAAGCGACGTAACGCCCATGACTTTGGCCATCTCCTAGTCACGATCGGAACTAGCCAAATACAAAGAGTGAGCTGCCGACAGTCGAGTATAGGAAGTATAGAAATGGAGTATGGTCCTACTTTGAGACGGGCAATTAAATACCATTGAGATTTGTGTCAATATTATTGAATAGTCAACATTAAATGAATAGTACATTTTGCACGTGTAATGAGTTTTGTACACTAGCGAAAAATATTTTTTTTTCGGTTAACTACTAATAGGAAATATCGTGCGACTTTCAACCTGCAAGTGATAGCATTTGGACACTTAGTTTTTATATTGTAAATTTTTAGTATGTACTTATGTGAAAACTAGTGACTTTGGATATAACACTTAAGCATGAACGATCATTTTTATGTACACAATTTTTCATCTTAACTAGTGAGATATATAATGAAGTCTGTAACTAAGATATGATGGAGCTGAACTAGGTTAGAATTAACAACGATGTGTGGTTCACGTTTGATATCTCAAGTAATCGACGAAAATTGAATTTTGCTAGTAATGTCGAGTCCATAATTTAAATCAGTGAGACTTCCGAAACAAATTTGCTAAATCAGACGAGTGATTAATTTTTTGAATATGAATGCTTTCGTTTGTGCTATAGAATAACAACTTGGAAATGTACGAATGATAATCAATTGCCCTTTTACCATAATAGATCTTAGAAGACCTAATTAATTAGGAAGTAACTTGATGAAACTCATCTTTTTAGTTACTTTTGTTTTAATTTATGTGTATAATTAAGTATGCATATGTTGGTGTTGAGTACTTGAATGAAGAATTTGGGGTCAAAGTATAACCGTATAACTAAACATATATAGGTCACCGGAAAATGATAAATGGGCCTGGCTAAAGAGCTTAAAGAAGCCTTCCAATATAAATATATCATGCGAATGTGATCTGCATAATACATTTACGTTATTGTCTCTTTGCGCTATTTAATAAGCGCAGCCTACGATCATCATATAGTCACCATATATCCTAATAGAGTGTTCGCACGTACGGTAAGTACTAAGTTAGACAAACATGAATAGCTAAAGTAGTGGTGGCTAAATGCTAATGATGTTAATTTGTCGTAAGCAGTCATTGAGTAAACTAGTTGCATGAAATTGATGCAAAGAGGACTAGCGATTACATATAGTGGTCCTAAGAAGGAACTGTGTGATGATTGATGAGATAGTGCTATTGCAACAAAGGAACTGTAATGATTCATGTGCTTTTAATAATAGAAAGATCACAATTTACAGATTATTTGAACAAAGTGAGGAATAGTAGTGGTCCTCAGAAGTTATACTAGTAATAAAGAGTACCACAAAGTTCTAGTATTCAATTATGAAGTACATGTTGAATTGTTGCTATAGAGTTATAGACAACCAAGAAGACGTGATTAACGAACATAAATTATGTAGTAAATGTTTAATATTTTGAAGAAACTAATTTTCTTAGAGAAGTTACAACTGAATGAGCGAGACTCTCTTGCCTTTTGCAAAATACAATATACTCGTACAATCTCGTTCATTTTTATCGTCATCGTGTTTTTAGTTTACTTCAAAGTTATTGTCACTTTTATAAATAGAAGTTGAAAATAATTTAACTTTATTATAGTACCTCTAGGTAGCTATTCAAAAGGAGGTTGCGGCACAGCTTGTTGCCCTGTTTGTCTGCCATCTTATTGTAATTCGTTATTACAAGTAATAAAGATTCAAAGTTTTTGGGGAAAAAGAAAACTACTTATAAAGCATTTATCCTTAATCTGAAAAACTTAAAAATGATTAAAGTGGTTTCTTTAAAATAACCCTTATTGATACCTTTTAATAATTCTTAAACTTTAATCTTAAATGTTAACTTAGAAAAAAAACAAAAAATTAAAAAAATTAAAAAAGGGAAAGAAAAAGAAAATGAAAAAAAAAAAGAAAGAAAGCTACACAATTTATAATAGAAATGAAAACTTTTTAATACTCCGTAATACACTAATTTTTAAACACAACTACATGATTAACCAATTTTAAATGGAAGTTTTTTTACAACACAAAAATAAATAATAAAAAAAAATGACTACAATTTGAAAATGTAAGTGTTACAACAAAAGTCACACCATAATCATAGATTCGCATATTTGCCGCTATACACCATCATTTTGTACATGTATTCATCTAGTTATAATGAAATGATATATCTTCGTACAAATCTTCTAATTATCTTGTTTTCTTAATTCAGAATGTGATGAAATTATTGGACGGTGAAAATGAGTCATTTGATTTAACCAATGTAAACTAAACATTTTTAATTAAGAGGACGATTGGGAAGATTTGTATGGAAATAAATTATTTCTCTATTATAATATATTAATTCAATCGCTACAGAATACAATATTTTTTTTCATAAATTCGGAGTTCTTTTATTTATAGAAAAAATTGAAGTTTTGTTCCATTTTAGTTAAGGTTGTGTTTGGCGTAGGGTTTATAGAGGTTTGAGTTTTTAAAATAATCTAACTTATAAAACAAGTTTTGTTATCACACAAGCTTATGAAAGATTATACAAGCTATAAACCTCCAAAAACCAAGCTAATTTAAACAAACTTATGGAGGCTTAAAATTAGTCAAATTACACAAATGTCTTTCAAAATTTAATGAATTATCATGCAAAAGCTATACATATATCTGAATTTAGCTGGACGCATTTTTATACGATTTTACATTAATAATCTTCAGTTTCAACTAATTCAATAAATAATTTTATAAAAATATAAGCTTTAACTTATAGCTTATAATTCAATTAATAATCTTCAGTTTCAACTAATTCAATAAATAGTTTTATAAAAATATAAGCTTTAACTTATAGCTTATAATATAAGCTTCAGCTATGGCCTCAACTCCTATCCATTTCGCCAAACGTATCATAAAAAAAAATTTGCTATGACAATTATCGATTAACAAACCCTCATTTTAACATTAGGTAACATCAATTCTCTATATTTTTTTGTGAAAGTTTTTCTTCTAAATTCTCAAACAAATCAAATGTTCATGAAAACTGTCAAAACGTGTTCAGTGTAAGGTCTCACTCAAGGTAATTTTGTGATGTTAAAGTTTGATTCTGTTCATTAGAATATAGATGAATTAGTAATTTATAAAAGCTTCTATGTATAATGAAAAAATCAAAATAGTTGACTAATGGTATTTTAATAATGATGAACACCGTTTGAAACTATGATAAAACCAAAGTTTGAATGTGCAATTGTCATCAGTCATGATCTCAATGTTAACAAAAATTATGTGTTCATCAGAATGTTAGTGACGGTCTGAATGTTCATAAAAAAATAAGTGTTCATCGGATGTTTATCGATTTGAATGTTCATCGATGCGAATTATGTTCATCATTTCAAATGTTCATCAGTTTGCCCATAATGTTCATCAATGATGTGCCTCAACCTAATAAAAATAGACGTGTGTCATCATTTGATGACTTTTTAGACTTTAAATTTTTGAAGAAAGAGCCAACTTTTTATTTGATTAGAATTTTTTAAACATGTATCTATTACTAAGTACTAGTCGGGTACCTCGTGCGTTGCGATGAAAGGTACTTTGTATTTTTAATTTTAGGTGATCAATGTTTTTCGGATGTATGTTTCAGTAACAACAATTTACAGATTTCAGAATGATCTTAAACAACAACAAACTGATAATATATAAATAGTAGGGTACCCGCATTATTCTGTTATGTAAATTTCGCGTTTGTTCTTCTTTGTTTGGTGTATTTGTGTGTATGTTGTTTTTGTTTTTTGCTTTGTTTACAAATTAGCGGCCTTTTATTTTCAATTTTAAAGAGTTGTTAAAGTTTTATTTGTTGGCTTAGATGTCGTCATGGCTACAAAAACACGGTTGTATCCTAATACCATCTGTATATGTATATATATTATATCATCATAGCCAAACAAAGAGACATGCATCTAAACTATTTGGTTGGGCATGACAAGGTGATCGACTTGAGGGTCGTTTCTGCCGTGGCGTTTTGGTTGAGGTCGTCGTTGAGGGTGTAAAGGTCGTGATCTCGACCGATGAACAAGTCACAAACACAAAAAATCACTTCTCCTTTTTCTTATAAAATTTGTTTAATTGAGATTTAGAAATTGAAGTGGAGACTTGATTATTATGTAATTGTTGGGAAATCTGGCAGGGATGAGACTTGATTTTTTTATAGAAAAAGTAAAGTAACGTAATTCCCAATGTCGTCTTCCACATGTTATGGGTACTTAATACCGTTTTCGGTGTTTGTGGGAGGTTAAGAAGTAGACAGCCTTACCCCTACCTAAGTTAGAGAGGCTGCTTCCAGTTCTACCAAAGGTAGAAAGGACCTCCGGCCTTTTGTAGGGAGTGAGGATCAAACCCCTGATCTCTCGGTTGAGAGGCAAGTGATTTTCCAACTGTTCCAACCCTACTTTTATAAATAACTAAAAGTTACACTTTAAGCTTTTGAAGTTTGTTTTTACTGTCACTTATTTATAAATAACTAATAATTACATATAACTAATAAGTAACTTGAATTTTATTAAAAATTTAAATTTTATTGCTAAAAAAATAGATGGCAGTCGTCTTACTGTGGCTAAAAGATCGTCTATAGCTTGAAGAATAAAGAAAGCTGATATGTCAGAAAAAATAAGAGTTGTTATTGGGGTACCTTTAAGTTTCTTTTAAAACTATGATTGCATTAAAAAACAAAAACTCTCTAGCAAGGTGCTAGAAGAAAAATTACAAAACTATTAAGTTATAATCATACGTATGATAAAGTATTGCAATTAGGGGTGGCAATCGAGTCGTGTTCGTGTTAACCTATTCGGGTTCGCGTGTTGGCGGGTTAGGATAACCTCTACCCAAACACGACCCATTTATTAATCGTGTCAAGAACTCAACCCTAACCCACACCGCATAACACGTGTAACTCATTTGTGACCGTTTAACCCATTTAAGTAAATAAGTCAGCGATAATAAAGTTCGGTGGTTGGTCGATTTAACTTGTTTAAATGCAAAAATTATATAAGAATATTAAATATGATAAGAATTACATACAAATAACTATGCAACAATTTTTTGAATTATAAGCATCAATTTTCATGATATCTAAGATATAAAATTATAATTCACTCATACTAAGTAAATAAAAAAATACATTTAATCCACATCCAACATAAAAACCAGGTCATATATTTTATTTTTAAGATCTTATATACTTAAACGGGTTCACGGGTTGACCTGTTTAATACTTACTCAACCCAAACACGACCCATTTATTAAACGGGTTAGACGGGTTGACCGCTTTTTACCCAAACTGTTTATCCTCAACCCAAACCCGCTTAACTTCGTGTTGGGTTCGCTGTCGTTTATCGTCATCGTGTAGAAATCACAACCCTAATTGCAATATTGAAGTTATTCTATTCGCAATTTAATACTCTTTTAGTCGTTATATTTTGATATAAAAAATAGAATAGATGTTTGTCAGATATTTAATTTGGTAAATAAATTTTGTCGTATAACAAACTCGTAAATAACTAAAGTATAATGTAATTTTCCAAACTCGTCACATAAAAGTGGTGTTGCGAATTTTCGTTTTCTTTTTTGTGAGACACGCCGCTTACTATACGAATGTATAGTATATAAATATAAATCTAAATATAAATGGTTAAGAGGATTTAAGAAATGTGGGAGCCATAGATGGCCCAATCAACTGCAGCCAGATAACCAAAGTACCTAAGATTTTATTTTCGACAACAAAATCTCCTTAAAATAGGAAGTACATTTTTGTACAATATCATCGCTACCATCTTCTTTATTTTTCTCGTATCATTTATATTCTTTCATAAATAAATCAGATATTTGAAGAATTTAATTCAGAAGGTCAGTTCTATTGTCAACATTGTCGGTTTCATTTTTGGTTTCGCTTCAACACCGTAAAGATAGCAATTATATATTATATATATATACCTGTCAAAAAAAATATATTATATATATATACTAAAACTCATCGTATTTAACAAAGATGAGCGATGCGATTTCGTGAGCAGTCTTTTAAACTTTTTAGATTTAAAAAAAAATAAAAAAAAAATTTAGCAAATATACTATTTCAGTAAATAAAATGATCGGCGCCTAACGAAATTCATTCAAAATAAATGATCGACGCAACGATTTAGTTAACCCGCTAGTTGCATACATAACGAACGTTACCGTCATAACAGTCTAAAAGCTTTTTTTTTTTTTTTCAAATAGGAAAGATACAACTAGGCATGGCCCAAAAACAACACAGGGCAAAATTAACCCTCACAAAAACAATACATCAGAATCGAGTTACATGAATAAATGAAGGATGCAGCACCCAAGACTAATTTCAGATCGAAACACAAAATTATTTGCAGCCATATTTATTTGAGAAATGTTACACCCACATAATGTTTGCAAAAAAAAATCCACACATACATGTGGCAAATGACTTGTACCAATAGAATTAAATTAAGTTTTCTTTTCATTTCTACTCCCAACGATTAAGTCGACACACGATGTGCGATTTATTTTGTAAAAATTATGTGAACAGAAGACTTTTCATAAAACAGTGACACTTTTAAAAGATTACGATCGACTAATGTAGAAAATCATCGTCTTTAAAATCTATCACATCGTATAACCTTATAGATAGGGGTGTCATTCGAATGGGTCGGTCGGGTTCGGTCGGTCAAGGTCAAAAAAAATATATATCCGAACCCGACCTATTTGAACTCGGGTTAGTCGGGTTGGGTCAAATCGGGTCGGGTCAAGTCGGGTTCGGGTCAAGTCCATTTATATAATTCTAGAATTTAATTTCTTAAATTTAGTAACCAAACGTTATGAATATAATGTCATTGGTTTTAAAAGGTTATTATATTCATACCAAGAGAAAGAACGACTAATACATGCATTTTATAGTTGGATTTACACATTTTCTTTTCAGAATGATTTTGTTTTCAACTGGCGTCAATTATATAGAATGAAAATGAATATAAAACCAAATATATGAAGCAATATATGTTCACGCACTAATTTGGGCCTTTCAATTAAATAAAGATTGGGAAAAGTTAAAAAAATAAAAATAAAATTAAGTCGGGTTAGTCGAATTCGACCAACCCGAATTTTCAAATATTTTGAACCCGATACCCGACCCTAGTTAGTAGACGGGTTAATCGGGTTGACCGATTGACCGAATGGATTTTGATTGAGTAACCCGACCCAATATCCTTCGTCGGGTTCGGGTCCGGGTCGGGTCGAGAAATATGACACCCCTACTTATAGATGTACAAATTTTTACTTGGCAAGTTGAATGGCCATTTTGTCTCGTGTAACTTCCATTTTAATATTTAATTCATGTTACAAAATTGCATGTAATATTGAATATTATAAAGCCCATTTGAGACATTGTCAAATTAAAAGTTTAAAAATATTGAATCTACATATTTACTTATTATGGAATTATGTTTTGAACACTTACAATCAATACAACTAATAAAACACCACATACATAAAAAATGGGTATTGATATTAACACCATTTTTTTTATTATGTACCACAATCATGCATATTTCACCTTGTAACATGTGCATTAGGTGTGTAACATTGTGATGAAAGTATAAAAAAAAAATGATGTGAGTATCAACCTCCATAAAAAATACAACTAATAAAACAAATGATACAAATGATAAAAATTACTAACTATTTAAATGCCTACAAATAATGTAACTAATAAAACATCCTATGCATAAAAATTGAGAATTGATTTGCACCACTCAAACTTTTGATTGGGGACACTCCATTATATGCAATGGATACTTGTACAAGGTTCACAATGTGCTTTAACTATTTGTACAATTGAGTGTCTCAATCACAAAATTGAGTGTGCAAATCATCTTCCATAAAAATTATAACTAATAAAACAAATGGTACAAATGACAAAATCTACTAACTAATGTTGTCATCATTTATTTGATATGATACGAATCAATCATATGTTTTCTAATTTTACAATTAATTATTATATATATATAGTAATAGCCATTTGGTGGGTGTATACAAAATCGTCTAATACACACTATGTTGTCCAAATCTTATTGGTCCATTCCATTGATATACAAATTGTAGTACATTGTGGCAAATTACTATTGGTTAATGTGAGTTGGAATCGTTACTATTCATCAAGTTTCACTGTATTTAGACAGTCATATACGTAATATAATTCTACCGCCTTACTAATTTTTTTTTTTTAGTTTTTCCCTAGAACCTTCCCTTCTTCCCACCATCAAAACCCATACAATGATCACAAGTATTCTAGATTGATATTCTCCATCACCTGAAACCTCCAAAAAATCTCTTATAAAAAATTAGGTTAGAGAAAATGAAATCGGTGTCGTCAAGTATCAAGTAGATGGTTTCGAAAACAACAATTATTACAGAAGTACGATAAAAAATTAGGTTAAAGAAAACAAAACCGGTGTTAGTCAAGAAGATTTCCAAAGGTATAAGGTACGGTTTTTTTTTTGTTTTAATTCTATTGAAGTTTTTCCCCTTTTGATTGATTTCTGAATTTTATTTTATGTTTTCGATATGGGTTTTGATGGTATTCAAATGAGTTTGGCAAAGTTGTTTATTGCGTTTTAAAGCAGTTTTTACCGGTGTGGAGAATGAGAAATGGAGATGAAGATGAAGATGCGAACAACAATGAGATTGATTATAAGAGGTAAATCGTAACCTTGATGTGTTATTAGTAGGTTTTTACGGATTTTTTTTTGGTAAAGAACAACTGCTACATGTTGTTCACCAAGTATTTTTAGTAATTTGGAACAAATGGGGTGTTTGGATATACGGTACTCATTTGAATTTGCAAAAGTCATTTGGTTTTGTTTGATGAACACCAATTGTTCAATGAAATGCTTAAATGAAAATTTATAGCAGATGTATATATGAGAACTTTGTGCGAATAAGTGAATTGGATATACATTCCATATTTGAAAGTGGCCCTACTGGATTGGTTATCGTATTACATATCACGTATATCCGCACTATCATCACAATTTGATTACCTGATTTCACTTGACCCACTATAAACTTATTGAAAAGACTCTAGCTTCATCAACATGGAATTATTGGTAATTAATGTTTAAGATGTGCAGTTGGTTCGTCTTGATGAGATGACATGTACTAGGTAGTTAGTTCCATTAAGAGGGTGGGGGAAGGATGAATATACTTCTCTTATTTGTGTTTGGTTTGATACTACAACGCATGTTAGTGCGCGCTAGAGTTAAGAATTAGTCTTGATTCGAAATGGATATTTGAACAACTGAGCCTTAGCGTAGTTATATACGCAGAGCTATCAATAGTTCATCTTGCAGAAAGGCTTATTCTTTTCTCTTTTTTGTTTGGAGTTGGATTATTATTAGTTAATTTAGGACCGCTACCGCAACGAGTTTTGTCAATCGAATCAAATGCTATGCGATACATATGTGTCGAAAGGCAACAGTTCAAGAACACTATAGAGTTGTCTAACGCTAACGAGGTCAAATGGATTTGAGGTTGCTTATTTTACGTATTCTTTGAAGGAACAAAAAAAGATAATGAGAACGATGGGGTAAAGGTCTCACTCTCATCATCAAGTCATGTTTCAGTGTCTCATTTACATTCGATCTCAAAATTATTAATCCAAGTGTCGTTGTGGTTTGCTGAAACACAAAATAATGGGTTCTTTTAATTGCTTAGCTATTGTTTTTTAACACATGTGGTAATACCACAGTCGTGCATACGGAATACCAAGTTGGAGGTCCTCTTGACTGGCGTCTCCCGGCTGCTATTGAAATTGAACTCTACTATGTCTGGGTTTCAAGGAGACACTTTCATAGCAAATTCATAACGGGTCGAGCCGTACGCTACAAGTCCTCTACCAAAAGAACAGAATTTTAAAAGGTCAATTTTATTTGTATAAAAATTAAAACTTTTGGGATGTTAACAGTTGAGCAACATAAGTTAGTTTTTTTCTCGAGTTTCTAAACAATTCTTATTAAAGGTAGTTAGTGATGGATCTAAACACACACCTTGTGTTAGTGATACTTTGAGTTATATTAATAAGCACGCGAAATATACTTAGTAATACTTAGAAGATGGATTATACGATATAATGTAAGTAAGAACAGTTTAACACAAAGCTCCAATATTATTAAGAAATAATACGAGTGATCTTGCTTATCACTAGGGTTACACCTTGAAGCTTACGTGAGTATTTCATACTCTAAACAATGACCTAGGATCTCCTTTTATAGCACAAGGAGTCCTTTACAAGATAAGTATAATGCTAACAATATAGAATATACACAAGATCTTTTCTATACTTATCAATACACGGATACATAACAATTATCCTAATAGCAGTGGTAATATATGTACTGGCAGTGGTAATGTGTTTTCACCGCTAGTGTAATCTTTAGCGATGTCTTCCACAGATTATCGATGGTAATCATAGCTTTATTCCCAACAATCCACCCCTAAACTTATGATTTCTCCGCAATCAAGAAGTTTCTTCAATCTGCATCTTCCGTAAGGATTTGGGGAATTCTTTCAAATACTTCACTTTCTCCTTAATTCCTTAATAGCTCTTGAACATTATTCTTGAAGCCTAAGTAACAATGCTCGACCTTCTCATTATCTTCATGAACTCTTATTGTTGTACACAACATCACAAAGGAGAGTTCCACTTCGAGTGGGTATTCTTTCTCAAAGAAACATGAATGCATCCACTCCATCGATGTAGAAACATGATAAACTTCACATGAATCATAATAAAACCATTTAGTACTGTGACATGAACATGAGAATTTCCAAAATCATCATTAGTATCTGGTTCATAGAGCCTTCTTAGATTAACCCATAACTGCATTTCCTTCATATCTTTAATCTTGTCAGCATCAAACCTTTCTTGAACTAATCTCCACAGTGTATCCAGATCATGTCTGTCACATGCTTTGATAAGCTCTTCAAACCGAATAAATGACGAAGTTTCACCACCTAGCCTTGTAATATTTCATGTTGGAGCAAAATTGCTATCAGTGTAAACTTTCTAATCAATAATAGGATGTCTGACTTGCAGTGGGTCAGGATAAAAATCTCCTTCTTCAATCAATATCATTCCAGTCATCTGTTCTTCAGTGAATTTCTCAGCTTGAACTTCTTGTTCTTCAGCAAATTTTGTCTTCTTAAATGTCTGAGGTTCAATATGTTTGGCCTTTCTCTTCAGATTAAGATACCTTATTTCTTCTTCTTCAGAGTTCATTGGAATAAAATCTTGGTCTTGCCTTTTAACTCAGTAGTAGATACCTTCAACTTTATCATCGTGCATTCCTTTGAATCGATGTCTTTTCCACCACCAACACCGCAACAATAATCTTTCATCATCGAAATCACCGTGCCTTGGTTGGTTGTCTTGGTTTCTTCCGACCCTTCTTGATCAAACAATAGCATCTTGAAGTGCTTGATTATTCTTCATCTGAATGAAATCCTTTAACTGTGGAGTTCTTTGTTCTTCAGTTAAAGACTTATCTGCAACTAGGTCAATTGCCTTTTTCTTGACTACTGGATCATTAGCAATCAAGAAATCAATTTCTTCTTCAGTAGGTACATAGCTAAACTCTGGAGTCTTTTCTCTGAAAATAGTAGGTGGAATAGTTGAAAGTGGATTGACATCCATTGGATCAGTGGTTTCCATTCTGTCCAGCCTTTTAGCCTCCATGAAGTCTGCAATTTCTAGTTCATCTATCTTTTTCTTGTTTGCAACTTCATCTTCTCCAATCTTTCTAGCAACTTCAGCATCATGAGCAATCTGAGTTTGTTCTTTCTTTGAAACCTTTCTTCTTGGTTGCTCTTCACTCTGCACAACTTCTTTACCTTTTTCTTTCTTCTGCTTTTCAATTTCTTCACTTGCAGTGGTAATATCTTGTCCAACAGTGGGAACTCTTGGCTCTGCAGTGGAAATTGTATCAAAGGTAAAATCTGCAGTTGCAGTTGCATCAGTGAAAATTGCTTGTTCTAGTTGCTGTTGAGGAACTTCTTCTTGAATATCATCAACTTCCTTAGTACCTTTACTTGAAACACCTTCATCTCCAAAGTCAATTCTCCTCCCCTTGTTATCAGCATCTGTTTTCCTCCCCTGTTTGGGAGAATTTCCCAAATCTTTATTGACATCTGCTGAATCACCATCATCAGGTGAGGATGGAGATGATATCACAATCTTTGCAGTTTTCCTTTGCTTCAACCCTTGCAATTCTGCCTTCAAGTTCTGAATCTCTTCTTTCAAATGTGTAACATCCTTGGTATGTTGCTCCTTTAGATGTGCCAAGTCTTTCTCCAGAGATTCAACCTGCTTTGCTAATTTAGTACAAAGTTCCATCAATTCCATTTGTTGCCCATCGCCTCAACACTTCCAACCGTGCGACTGTTGGGAGAGGTGAATCATAGGGCATTGGCTCGATTCCTCCTTAGGTGGACTAGAGTGAAGCTCGAACCACCACCGCTTGTTCCTAAACCAAAAGGATCGTGGACATGCTGCGTTGTAATGAGAGAAGTTGGTTGTTTGTGCCTCCTCTCATAGGTGTGAGAAACTGGTGGAGTGTAATCAATGTTTGGAACAGTATTATGGGTGAGTTTTGTACCTGTGAAATCTTTGCAAGCATTTGAGGAAAAAGATGTGTAATAATTCTATTGCCATCTTTGTTCATGTTTTGAAAAACTTTAGGCTTAAGGCAACGGATTTTATAAACTCTTGTATGGGGTTGCAGTTGAAATTCATTTAACACTGCTTGCACAAACCTTGGATACATCAAAATTTTTGTTGAACTCTTTACATTGCCTAACATACTTGTAAAAATATATTTTGACCAATTAAAAATCTTATCAGTAGCTAGACAAACCAAAGGGTAAGCCAATGTTGAATTGAATTGTTCATAAGATGTTTTCTTAGGACTAAGACAATGTAACAGAGTATGTATAAAAAATCTCCAATAAGGACAGAAACCACTCTTTTTGAAAGTATCCTTTTTGTCAGTGGTATCATACCCCATGGATGAAAGATGTGTATGAATTTCTGGCATAGGTACTGTGATGATACCATTGAGATCATCCAAATGGAGAATTCTCCTCAAGGATGCCTTAGTAACATCAATATTTACCCCGTCCACAGTGGCTCTAAGAGCATCCACTGTTTCATGTATATCTCTATTTTCAATGGTTATGGACCAATAAGTCCAAAACGTGTGATTTGAGAGATATAGATTGTGGGATTAAGAAGTAAAGCATACCTTATATGGGTAGTATTTAGAAAGTCCACAATCTGATGAAAAACAGGGCCACTCTTCTCGTTTGACTTTTCCAAGTAGGCCACTTGGTTGTGCTCATCTGCAAAGGTGATTGGTGCCATAAAATCTTTTGATGAAAAATATGTTATGTCACTAAGAATTGAATAAATAACTCGCCAATTGAGAGAAAAAAATATATAGTGGTAGGATTTAAGAGTTTTGTGCAAGAAAGATTATCTAAGGAAAAGATTTATCTTTAGAGGATAAATAGCAAGTAGGAAAGTAGATAATCTTCTAAAAATTTACCCTATATATATATAGAAAGCAATTAACTCTCAACGACTAGTAAAAATCACATGCATACAACAGCTTGTAATGGCTAGATCAACGATGGTAAAATAACATGTCGATGGAAACCGTGAACTAGCAAGGGTAATTTTCACAAAGATTTTCAAAGAGCGTTGGTAAAGAAAACATATAAAATTGGACCGCTCTTTATCATAGTTTTAGTAAACTACCAGCTATCAACAGATTTGATATGTCTTTACCATGAGCCGCTTTGCTATGGACTAGCCAACTCTTTATCATAAAGAATATGGTGAGTTGATAACCATATAGTTTTTGGTAAACTATCAACCATAAACGGATTTGTTAAGTCTTTACCAGTAGCCGTTTGCTCTGGACTAGTTGATTCTTATGTGGATTAGACATGGTGAATCAATAACCATTTGTTGTGTGTCTCAGATACACACCTTTTATGATCAACTCCCATCTATGCTGCATAAAAGTTATTGAACAAGCAACATATACAAGCACTAAGCATATACAAACTTATACAACAATTTTAGTACCTAAAAGCCTCCCCTCAACACCAAAGAGCAGTAGACACACAAATTTATGGATTAAGCATTCCAATACCTGTTACCAAGTACTGAAATCTACCCACATCAAGCCTTTTCTCATAACAATCTCTTATAAAATAGTGTCTAATTTCAATATGTTTAGTCTTTGTGTGTTGAACTGGATTCTTAATTATGCAAATGGTACTGGTATTGTCAATATAAATGATGGTATTCATAAAATTGTACCCATAGTCCAAAAGTTGATTTTGAAGCCATAGAACTTGAGCACAAAGAACTTGCGCAGCCCACATACTACGCCTCGGTTGATGAATTTGCCACCATTGTTTGTTTCTTGCACTGCCATGACACTAGTCTGTTTCCAAGAAATTGGCATCCACCAGTTGTAGATTTTCTATCCAAACTAGCTCCATCATAGTCACTATCTGAATAAGTAACCAATTCTAGAGGTGATTCTCTAGGGTACCATAAACCCAGATTAGGAAATGCTTTAAGATATCGAAAAATCTTCTTCACAGCAGTCAAGTGTGAGAACCTGGAAGTGACATGAAACCTTGCACAAGCACACACTGCAAACATAATATCTGGTCTAGATGATGTAAGATACATCAAAGAACCAATCATAGATCTGTACATGTGCACATCAACTACTTCACCACTATTTTCCTTCAAGAGTTGATGTGTAGTCTTGTCTGCAGGGGTGCTGGATGACTTTGCATCAGTGAACTTGAACTTCCGTAGTATCTCAGCCACATATTTATCTTGATTGATGAAAATACCATCTGGCCTTTGTTGTACTTGAAGTCCCAAAAAGAATGTGAGTTCACCCATAGAACTCATCTTGAAATCTTCCTTCATTAGCTTCTCAAATTATTTGCACATTTATGTCTTTGTAGATCCAAAAATGATATCATCAACATATACTTGAACTAACAAGATATCATTCTTGTCTTTCTTGATGAACAAAGTCTGATCCACTCTGCCTCTATGAAACCCATTATCAAGAAGATAAGTAGTTAAGGTCTCATACCATTTTCTTGGTGCCTGATGCAAGCCATACAATGCTTTAACCACCACTGTACACTTTGTTTGGATATTCGTGGTCTTCAAAGCCCTGGAGGTTGTGAAACATATACCTCCTCATCAATCTGCCCATATAGAAAAGCACTTTTTACATCCATTTGATAGACTTTAAATCCCATAAAGGATGCATAGGCTAAGAACAGCCTGATTGCTTCAATTCTTGCAACTGGGGCAAACACTTCTTCATAGTCAATACCCTCCTCCTGAGTGTATCCTTGAGCTACAAGCCTAGCCTTGTTTCTGATAACAATTCCTCTTTCATCCTTCTTGTTCCTGAGCACCCATTTCGTACCTATTACCTTCTTGCCATGAGGTAAATCGCAAAGCACCCAAACCTTTTGAAGCTTGAACTGGAGCAACTCTTCTTGCATTGCTTCCACCCAACTTTCATCTTCAAGTTCCTTGTATACATTCTTTGGCTCTATTTGTGACAGAAAACACATGAAAAGACATTCATTCTTGCCTTCATGATTCTTAGATTCATAGATTTCACTAATAAATCCATGAATATCAGGCAATTTTGTTTGTCTTCGAGTCTTTACAGGTGAATGGACATCCCCAATCACATTTTCAAGAGGATATGATTTATGAATTGAAGTATGGGGAGTTTGAGGAACTGCAATCTCACTTGGCATATTTGAGATTTCAACATCATTGGCTTGAGCTTGCTCAGAATCGAGTTGTAATTTCCACTTGTTGTTGCGGTGGAAACATCCGCCTAGCGATGGAATCAATTTCCACCGCTTCGTGATTTTCGGTGTTCATGTTGCTATCTCCTTCCTTTCCGTAATCATTAGAAGGTTGAGCATCTCCGCCTTTGGAATATCATTATTATCTCGCATAGTCCCAAAGTGGCAAACCGAATTCATCTTGATCATCGCCTTGATCCTTGCTTGGTTCATCATCATCAAGAAACTCTTCCGAACTCGCAAAATCATAAGAAGATGTACCAGAGAGATAGGTACATAGTTCATAGTATGAGTTAGAGTATCAAGATCAAACGACCTTTCTCGACCAAATCCTTTGACATTCACTTTGTTTTCCAGAACTCAACATGAAGATTTTCTTCAATCTTTTAGGTTCTTAAGTTGAATACTCAAAGCTTTACTAACCATGGAATACCCAACAAAATACCCTTCATCAAATTTTTCTTCAAATTTGCCCGGATAATCTATGGTATTGAGAATAGATACATGACATCCAAATGGTCTCATGAAGTCTAGGATAGAGGTCTACCTCTAAATAACTCATAAGGTGTCTTGTTCTTTGCTTTCACTACTAAAACCTGTTTTGCACATAACATGCGATGTTAATCGCTCGCCCAAAAAGTGATTGGCAATTTTGAATCGCCAACATGGTTCTAGCAACCTCTATAAGTGTCATGTTTCTCCTCTCAAGAACACCATTTTGTTGAGGAGTTCTAGCAACACTAAATTCTCTTTAATACCTTTATCTCTGCAAAAATCATCCATAACTCTATTATTAAATTCATCCCATTGTCACACCTAATGATTTTAACTTTCATATCATATTGGTTTTCAACTTCGTGATGAAGATCTTAAGGATGCCGTTGTTTCATCCTTAGTCCTTAGAAAGAAAACCCATGTAAACTCGCTAAAATCGTCGATCACAACAAGACAAGATTTTAAGATTTAAGTCGCTCACATATGTAGGACCAAACAAGTCCATATGTAACATTTGAAGTGGGTGAGCAATAGAGTTAACCAACTTTGACTCAGAAGAAGCTCGTGTTGTTTGCCTTTAAGACAAGCTACAGGTTTGATCATTTTCAAATCTTTTCTGAGGTAAGCCTCTTACCAAACCATCTTTGACAATCTTATTAATGGTTTTGAAGTTAACATGACCAAGTCTTCTATGCCATAGCATGGATTCATCCACTGTGGCCTTTGCAAGTAAGCAAGCATAATCATATTTAGCAACAATGTTGTTCATATCAAAGCTATATAAGTTTCCTTTTCTAGGAATCTTAAGAAGAATCTGACTTTCATCAGGCATCTTAAAATCCTTAGAGAGAACAAAACACATATCTTTAGTAAAAATAATATTGTTTTTCTTGTCACACATTTGTGACACACTAAAAAGATTATACTTAAGCTCTTTTACATAGTACATGTGTTCAAAGTCCAAGTTACCGCTTTGATGACCCTTTACCAAGAACTTTTCCATTAACTCCACCTCCAAAGTCGACACATCATCCATCATAATGTTCAAAATTTGAGAGATAGGACTTGTTGCCGGTCATGTGCCTTGAACATCCACTATCCGTGTAGCCTTGATCGATCTTTTGTCCTTAGATGTTCCCGCATATAAGAAAGGAGTTAGTTTCCTTTGGGGACCCAAGCCATGATTGACTTAGATCTGCCTCGTGTATCAATATAGTTATATCTATCAAAGGTCATTGATACACCATTGGGATTGGTTGTTGAGGTAATTCCTTTAGGTTTCCATTCCCAACGTGTTGAGGCCTTCACAACATTTCCCATGTTACCCCTGGTCTTGTTTACAACCCTTGCAGTGGGAACTTTTGATTGAGCAGTGGTAACTGCTGGTTTAGTTTTAGGTACCCACTGTTGATTATATTAAACCCTTTTATCAGAAAAAGACCTTTTCCCTGTTTGTGCAGATTTTGCAAAAGTTGTTTTGAGTTTTGCACTAGTAACATGTGATTTAGGGTGAACAGTGTTAACAGTTTTAACAGTGGCAAAAGTTTTAAGACCACTTCTTAGTTGAACTGCTCTTGGGATCATTTTGCTGTATGAATTAGGGTGTATATTGTTTTGAAACTTGTTAGAATCCACCCTTTTATTCCCATGGACTTCCCTTCTCCTAACATGATAGTCACAATTAGCATGTAAATGATTAAAGCTACCACATATATAACATGCTTTATTGTACATCACAAAATCACTACCTAGTTGTTGAGATTTTACATGATTCTAACTCCTCTGGTTACCCCTAGGAGCTGATGACTTATTTCTATACATCTCAGCATACCTTACAGTTGATCTAGGCTTGTTAACATGTTTCCTAGGTTCCTCTGTAATAGTATTAACAACTTTTGGGATAGAAGCCTCACATCCTTTTAACATTCTCATCAACATCGATGAGTCACTTGACTTTCAAAAACATCGTGTTCATGCTTAACCTCTTCCTCACTTGTCACAAATTTGAGAGGACCATATTCACAAATAGGTTCCCGAAAATCTTCTAGGCTGTATGAGCTAAATCAATTCCGGAGGTGATGGAACACCCCTTAGTGGTGGAGGAACAATATTGTATCCCATACCAGACTTAACTTTACTAGTGATTTGAGCATTCCAAATTTTATCAATTGACTTAGACTGATAATAACAGGTGTCAACAGATAAATTGACATTCTCATTAATCTTTTTAAGTTTTTCAAACTCTTCTTTTAATGCCTCATTTACTGTTGTCTTATGATCTATATCTCTTCTAAGAATAATCATATCATCATTATATTTTGACTCATTTGCTCTATAATGCTCTAGTTGTTTCTCTAATACAGATATGCCTCTTCTAAGATTTGTCAAAACATAATTAGCAGCAAACAACTCTGTTCTTTTGTTTTCAAAAGATTCATTAAGCCTTTCACATTCTCTAGAAGCCCTACATGTTTTAGAACAACTTTTAAAATTGTGTACCTCGTAGTCGAGAAAGCCATAAGAGCATGTTACGAGACACAAGAGCAACATCCAAGGTTGTTCCTCTTGTTCATCGACCATGAAACTCAATCATAGCTCACACCATCAATTGCCAAAGATTTCCTTTGGTTCTTCCACAATTGGTTCTTTCTTTGCTTGTACCAAGTAGACCTTTTGTCCTGGTTCCTTGGTCTTCGCATTCTCTAGCAAAATGCCCTAACTTGTGACAGCTTGAAACACTCTACTATCTTTTATCGAACCTTGCGCCACCACCATTGATGTGAATTGGCTTGCCGCCTTCTTGTAGAATTTCCTAGCCCTCATGCTAAGAAGAGCTATCGCCATTTTATGTCCATCTCCTCCAAGTCATCTTCATCAATTTGCTTTATGTCTTCATGAGTTAATATAGAGCCATTAACTTGAGTGAAGATAAAAGCATAAAAGGTAGGATCTCCAATACCAAAGAACCTTCTTCTTTGAACTGTAGTGGTAACACTAACATTACCGATGGAAACTGTAGAACCAAAGAAGGGCAAAATCATCATCATAGTCATCTTCGAATCATCACACCAACAGAGGTTGACAACAATGGCAAGTGCTAGAGCTTGTACCAAGTTTCCGCCTTCTTCAATCTTTGTTCAATGAGTTTGAAGTTGTTGTAAAGATCATTGAGCTTCATAGTTTCAATTTCGGTTTATTTTCCCGGCATCGTAACATTTGTATGAAACTCGAAGGCAAACTTCTTAGAAACTTCAAATTGAGGTCTTCCTTTTCTACCTCAATGCCAAACACGATCGCCAGTGACAATATTCAAGTTTGATGAAGATGTTTGTCAGTGAGTCATTGCTTGAAGCGTAAAAGTTTTCATAACTTTGCTTCAACAATGTCTTTTGTGTCTTCTTTGTAGCATCATTGCCACCAAACACCGAGCGGATCTCTTCAAAAGTTCTTTTCTTGTCTTGAACTTGCTAAAAGCAATGATCCGATCTTTAGGAAGAGTCATTAGTAACAAACTTCGGCCTTCGTGTCATTCTTCTTCTTTGCTCTTTCATCATTAGTTTCGGTACATAAACTATTACAACTTATGTGTCACCAACTTTCTCGCCTTGGTAATGACTTGAAGGAATCACCAATTAAGATGATCTCCCATAGAGCATAGTCTTGTATGAAAGTATTGCTCAATCATTATCCTCTACATCTCAAACTCATTAAGTTTGAGCTTAGGAAGCCTTGGAGCGAATTGGACCGGTTGTTTTCCATCTCCATTGATTTGAGTGAGTTGGTTAAGCTTATTCCTTGATCTTCTAAATCAAAGTATCAAAACCCGCTCGATACCACTTGATGGATCTAAACACACACCTTGTGTTAGTGATACTTTGAGTTATATTAATAAGCACGCTGAATATACTTAGTAATACTTAGAAGATGGATTATAAGATATAATGTAAGTAAGAATACAACACAAAGCTCCAATATTATTAAGAAATAATACGAGTGATCTTGCTTATCACTAGGGTTACACCTTGAAGCTTACGTGAGTATTTCATACTCTAAACAATGACCTAGGATCTCCTTTTATAGCACAAGGAGTCCTTTACAAGATAAGTATAATGCTAACAATATAGAATATACACAAGATCTTTTCTATACTTATCAATACACGGATACATAACAATTATCCTAATAGCAGTGGTAATATATGTACTGGCAGTGGTAATGTGTTTCCACTGCTAGTGTAATCTTTATCAGTGTCTTCCACAGCTTATCAGTGGTAACTGTTAGCTTTATTCCCAACAGTTAGAGGTTCTTAGGTCGGTTTTGAGACACACAACTGAACTGTCTTTGCGTTGCCTAAAATTGTGGCATTAAATTAGGGGTTGTTAGGATTAGGCTATCTGGACTAGGGGCTGTTTGGATTAGGGGTGTACCTTGGCCGGTTTTAAGAGATCTTTATTTTATTCTCATGTTCATGAAAAATTACAGCTATGCGGATAAATGTGACGGAGATCAAATTAGAAGTGTTGAATTTTATATGCACATTAATTGTCTAATGAAACGCCTCATAGATTGATTATTTGAGGAACTACATCACTTCTACAATTATATCACTCACTACATATAATACTTCTCCAATTGTGGCATGTTAATTAGTAAAACAAATAAGACGACAAAACCACCTTAATGGACCAACTTCCAAATCCACTTGTTCACACATCTATGAACTTCGACCCAAGTAGGTTCTTGAAGAAGTAGACTTTGGCTAAACAATAGAATCGGATGAATAATAGCGTTTTTGTTAACATTTTTTTTTGGTGAAGGTGAACGTTGAAAAGGCATTAGATTTGTTTCTGAACGAGGCGGAACGTAGGTCAACGCTTGCTATGGTAGATGTGGGGACTTTCAAAATCTTTTTTACATCATGTTTACTGTACATCAGTTAATTTATTACACCCTCAGCAAACGAAGGCTTGTACTAGAGACGAACAAAGAAAAAACAGTAAGACAACACCAGTACATTATAGCATATATGTCCTCACAGAATTATGTACAACGAAAGTTAGGATCAACCTTTTACCTCTGTTGATTTACAGGATGCTGTTAGCCGGAATATCAGCTTCGATACGATTACACGGTTTGCTATGGCACAAGGCTGCTACCGGATTTTCGTTACACCTCAATGAGATTATGAGATTAACAATTACTGTTAAAAATATATAGAATAATATTATAGGAAATGATAAATCGAAGATGCCACACTTACAATTCGTTACCTGAAACAATTAATTTAAGGTTCAGGGGGTGAGTTCAGTGAATCAATTGAGTGTTCAGGGGGGATGTGTTCACAAGGTGGGGTCAATTTCAGGTTGCACATAATGACTTTCTGGCATACGGATATAAAACAACTCATGTGTTCTTTTCCGGTT
Source organism: Chrysanthemum lavandulifolium (assembly GCA_022545495.1). Classification (NCBI taxonomy): domain Eukaryota; kingdom Viridiplantae; phylum Streptophyta; class Magnoliopsida; order Asterales; family Asteraceae; genus Chrysanthemum; species Chrysanthemum lavandulifolium. The sequence goes on along the minus strand of CM040241.1, from coordinate 194,730,262 downwards.
ATCACAAGCTGCAACATATCATCTTCGGTAATAAGTTTGGATCAGGTGGTTCTTAAGGTAAAAAGATCTATACGTGTCACATCTTAATCTAATATGTTGTTATGATATTCTTTCTTTGGTGTATCCCAACAACCAGGAATAGGTCTTGACAGTCCATTTTGCAACGACTAGTGATTTTTTGGAAGCTTTATGGTGAACGCCACCTACGGTGTTTTTTTGAAGCTTTATGGTATGTTTCTGTCACCTGTAGAAAGCAGTTTCTATTGGTGTTTGTGTATCTCACATGGGTTCCTGTGAATTCAGAAAAGGATGAGATTATTTGTATCGTGGCAAGGCAAGCTTACTAAGCTTGCAGCCATGGCGATTGTATTTTCTTCCTTCGAATGTTTGCTTATTCATGCCTCATACTTCAAAAAGATATTTCAGCCATGGCCGTTGCATTCTCTTCCTTTGACTGTTTGCTTATTCGTCAACCATTCTTAAAAAAGATTTTGAATTTTGAAAGATTTATTTGTCGAACAACTCTATTATTTTTTGGTGAATGTTATATTATTGAAACCCCAAAATGTAGTACGAAAATTAGGGGATACGGGATGTTATTAGTTGGGGGGTTAGTGGGTGTTATTTATAGTATTGGAATGCACGGAGCCTTTCGTACATATTTTAAAGTTCCATCATGTAAATTTACGTCTACATATCCATCTATGAAAGTTAGCAGTATTTTTACTTGAAAGTGAATTTGGTTTACGTGGAGTGGACAAAGGTGATTGAGGTTACGTTGGTGGTAGCCCGCCCTGTTACATAACGGAAGACCAAGGAAACAAAGAAGAATGTGCCAAAATGGAGGCAGAGGTATCGAATGGCGAACATAGGCGGCTCGACAGGGAAGGAATGGGATATCGTGAAGGATGATTTCTTTGTTTTCCAAACGAAAGTTGGTATAAATTAAATTGTCGGGGATCAGCTAAACACATATTATCAATTGGATGTATGGCAAGCGTTCAACTGTACTTCACAGGCGAAGGTATTCGTCAGGTATGATTTGAATATTTGTTCTCATAAATGTTACTACATATAAGTAGTTATTTTTTTTTCATAACTGTATACATTCACCTTTTCCAAGCAGGAAGCTGTTTAGGGGCAAGTTGCGTCATGTGGGAAGCCAACTGATATAATCTGGTGGTTGCTTTAGAATGATTGTATTACAGGCATAACCTTAATGTGGTTGCTATTGAAGCCACGTTTCTTGAAAGTGTCAGGTGGGCTTGAATGGCGCTGATCCTGTGATCAGGAAATCTATGCTCCATTTCTTTTTACCTTTAATAACCAGGTGACAGAAAATTCCATTATGTTGCGTTGATAATCCTTATAAAAAAAAATTATGAATATGCAACGGGTCGAATTTTTATAGGATGGGAATGAAGGAATAAGATTTTAAATGACAACCTTAAACAGCAATCAGCCTCTCCTACAGTGTCCCTGATAATGTAGCATTGCTAAAAAACAACTATTTGAACAAAATATTGGGTCGGAAAAATGGACAAGACGCATTAACAAAAGCTTCGTGGATCAATCATCTTAGAAAGAAAGCTTAGTAAGAATCACCATTATAATATCTCCCTTCAATTATTCAGTTACTCATTTCTCATCTTACGCGACATTGTTCGAGAAGTTGAGTACAAAATGTGCACGTCCTTTATTTTTAGCCCTGGACAAAACAAGTTGTTTGACCCCCATATACTTTTGTACATATTTTTTTATAAAGTTTGTAAAGGATTATACCATTAATTCTGCTTACAATCTCATTGCATTAACACTTTAGTTTTTGAACAAATAATTTATGAAAAGCTCATAGATGTCACCCGGGTTTCCACATCAACAATGTCACCAGTTCGGTTGACAACACACATCTAATTATAGGTTATATAAACTTAAATAACACCAGACTTTTCCGACCCATTTTGCTAAATCCACCCGGGTCATTTGGGAACTGTTGTTATTTATATTTTAACTCAATTCTTATAGCAATAAATGATGAATTGATAATGTTCAAATCTGTATTAACATTAACATAATTTTAAGAAACATAAAGACGACCGCTTCGCAGCAACGCGCGGGCTTACGTGCTCGTTTGAATCAAAGCGTAATGACTCTTTAACTACCTTAATAATTTAAGCATAATGGCCATATGTTTTATACTTTTCTCTTTATAGTCGATTATTCCATCTTTCTCATCTTCAAGTTTTCTTTTTAACATACACCTTTTGTTACATTTATTATCGTAAGCAACATTTAACTCCATAAGTCTATCCGCATTCGTCACGAAAAACATATAATTATGAAAATTAGTCGCCAGAATTTTTAATTACAAGTTATCCATCACCGCAACGCGCGTGTACCCTGCTAATATTAATAAAAAATGTATAAACTTAAAATGTTTAATTTTTCTATTTATATACCTCTCAAATGCATATATATCCTATAGATAGATAGTTTAATATTTGATTTGGTTTCAGATATTTTGCAGGCTATATTGCCCATGTTAGTTTCTCTGATAGCGTATGTAAAAAGTATTTTGGTTATATTTTTTTGCTAGAAATTATACTTTTGACTGCAACTTGTATAACACTTTTATAGCTTATTATTACATAACTTTATAAGGAGTTCTCTTTCACTGATTCGAGCCCTCTTAACTATTTTCTTAGCATCTCGGTTACACGTGAAAAAACTGTGATGCGTCTTTCCAAAAAAAGTATGCCCTTAATAATTTTGAACGTGTTGGTATGATGAATTTCAATTCTTGTTAGACTCTTGTTGACAATGAGACTAAACTTGGTACGGATGGAATTATGGTCTCTGATCCTAGCCTTTATCGGAGTCTATCTTATGCTCTTCAGTATTTTAATTTTACTCGGTTCAATAGATTTGCTTATTTATTATGGTTCTAAAATGCACGCCATGGGTGCGTTAAGATGCCGGTAAGACGTGTGGCGTAACTTCCACGTTACGTAATAGACCAAGGCGCACTATGATTGCTGGAGAGAAAAAGTATCACAACAATTTAACGGTAAGTAAATGAAAGAAAAGTTTGTTAAAAAGATTGAAAGAAAAGAATCTACATCAAATGATAATGCTACATAAAGATAAAATTAAATGAAATGAAGAATATAACACACTCATTATTTTGATAAAACACGGTAAACAAGTGAGGTTTTCTTAACCAGTTTATTTTAAAATAATGAGTCTTTGACTTAGATGTATGCAACGACATAGATCTTGGAACTTATTTGGGCCGAGTGGTAGACAAAGCCCAAGAAAAAGAGGGTCTAAATTTCAATAAAGTAAAAGCCCATAACCACCAATATTTCAATACAGTGAGTCCTACATGGCAGCCTTTGATTAGCTCAATTTATGTGGCAACTTGTAACAAAAAGTAAACCCTCTATAGTTGACAAATATTCATTCTTTCTTTGTCTGGAAAATATCGGATCTTCAAACACAAAACAATTTCTAATCAATCTCTACAATTAAAGGTTAGTTTCAATACTTTCGTTATACAGATCTATTAATCTATTGATTTGTGTAATTGAATATTTAATTGTATGAATTGCTGTTAACTTGGCCTTGATTTTGAATTCGCCCAATAGATCTGTTATTTATTGTTAAAAAATTTGTTATTTTTATAATTATTTGGATCCAGTACAATGGTTAACTTAAATCTGTTTGTATTTAGATTTTAAGAAAGTGTTTGAATCAGTAAAATTGTCGATTTTAGGGGTTATGTTTGTACAGGATGTGTAATTAGGTTAAATAAATATGTTAGTTTGATTTAGATGATTGAAATTTGGATCATGTTTTTGAAACTCGTCAGTTGCGTAGATTATGAGATTTACTTAGAATTTTTAACTTGAGATAGGAAGTGAACTAACTTCTTAAAAAGGTTTTTTTTTGTCATACATTTTCAGTAATTTGATGTGCCTATTAATGTTTGTGTTTTGTCGATGTTAGTCTCGAAACGTAGGCATGCCCTCACGCTTAAAGATGTATGCAACTTAAGTGTAGAGATTGTAGGATGGAGCTAGCAAAAGCACATACATCAATGTTATGCTAATCTCAGTTGAATGGTGTGACATCTTACAAAAAGAACTGCAGCTTGATCACTTAGAAGTTAGAACAACTGTTGAATTAAATATTATATTGCTAATCATTTGAAGGTTTCTTTTGTGTTCCTAATTGCATGCACCATAAAATTTGCCACCAAAATGACACCGGATTAGAAAAAAAAGAACAACCATGTGTGGGTAGAGTTGGCAAATTTGACTCATGTACAAATTAAGTCTCTAGTAATAGGGGGAACAGGTCGGTTGTTTTTAATCTCATCAAATAGATCGACTGTGCTATCCCTTGATCCTTTTTGACCCGACCCTAGCTTGACTATAAGTTGGATTTGCCAAATAGTTTCTCTTGACTGTTCTGCTTGATTTGATCCATAAAATTTAGTACTCTTGTTAGTAACACAAAATTCGATGCTTATGGTTTCAGTTTATTTACTTTTTGGTATAGAATGGCTTTGAATGGGGGAGCTCCACAAAGAGGAAGTGCAGCAGCAGCTGCAGCCAACTTACGGAGGAGAAGGACTGGTGCAACTGGAGGGGCATCAGGTGGGACCGCTGGAAACATGCTCCAATTCTACACGGATGATGCACCTGGATTGAAGATCTCTCCAAATGTCGTTCTCGTGATGAGCATTGGGTTCATTGCTTTTGTTGCTGTACTTCATGTTGTGGGTAAGCTCTACCTCGTCCGTAAGGAGTAAGACGAGTATCATGTGGTTGAAAGATGAACTCTGTGACTAGGTTTGGTATTCGTAGTCTAGTGACTTTTGTTTGGTTAAGTTGGAAGAGATAATGTTTTCTTTTGGTCTTCAAGTTAAATATTATGCTATATCTTTTATAAATCTTTTTGATTATCTTACACATGGTTGAGGTGGATGTATGATCCCTATAAGCAAAATGATGGATAACTCTGTTTAGTCAAGATTTATTTGCCATCCTTACGTACATCTGGTGAGACAATTAGAGTGGCATAAGAATTTATAGCCTGTGTGGTTGCAGAAAATCGATATCTACATGTTAAGCGATGAAAAACCGTAGGTTTTTTTTTTTTTTTTTTTTTTTTTTTTGAAAAATGGAAAAAGTAGTTTAAGAGACGAAAAATCACTTACGAAGGCAAAAGTAGATTGTGATTTGTGATTACATTCGTTGATTGTGTGTATTGATGTGGATTAAGTTTAACTAAATTATCCAAACCAATTAATTGTCCCAACAATTATAATGTTATATTTTCAAAATCAATCCTCATGTGAAATATATTGCTGTACCTGATTCAGTATCTTCATTTGTGTTGATCGAGTTTGAGCTTGGAATGAAAATTTGTGTTGATCGAGTTTGAGCTTGGAATGAAAATTATTTTGAGATAATGTATTAAGAAAGGGTTCAACCTTGATTATACAACTTCGTGCGAGGTGAAACAACTACAAAATTGAACTAATCGATAATGTAACATCTGAATCCAATCTTGATTCAAGTTCTTGGGAGCTCAGGCCCTGAGTCTGTCTACCAAGAGTTTAATGATATGTTTAAGTGATACCAATGAGCCATGCTAGAAGAGGTATCAAAGATTTAGCTGTGGTTGCTTATAATCAACCACTTTTTGGAAGGCCGAAACCTATTACGGTAGATATTGTTAGTAGATGGTTTCATGGTTATCATTAGGCCCAAATCTAGTTAGTATTATTTTGTATTTGGGTTATTAGCCCACTAAGCATGTATTATATACACACTCTTGTATATCGATTAGGGTCATTCAATCAATACACGTTTGCATGGTATCATCAGCCAAAATATTGATCTTGTAAACCCTAATAACATTAACGATCTTCTTCCCCCCTCTAGACCCTACTGCTGTATATTTCTTATCCCCTGACCATCATAATGGCTATGTTTGGCGAAATGGGCTAGGACTTATATTATAAGCCGAAATCAAAATTTGTATTTTTATAACTTGTTTGGTAAATGGGGTGAGGCTAGGGCTTATTATTGCAAAATTACTAAAAAGGATATAATTAAAAGAGTTTAAGTATATGTTAGATATTTTTGTGGGTAAATAAGCAATTTATTCTTCAAAGCCTCATTAAAGTTTTTAACCCTTTATGGGCTAAAGTTTTAATGACTTATTTTATAAGCCTTCCATGTTCCTATGACAAACGAGACTTATTTTATTAGTCGGCTTATTTTAAAAGCCCAAGCCCCAATAATCCTCATTTAAGCCCTCGCCAAACATAATGACTAATGGTGATCAACCTTCACCGCCTCCCACACTCACCCTTGTTGAGAAACTTCATGTTGTACACAACATCAAGAACATTGTTCCCGTTAAACTTTACATAGATGAGTTAAATTACTCATCTTGGTGCTACTTTTTCAAGATCCACTGCAACAACTTTGGTGTCCTAAAGCACATTGAAGGCTCGACTGCAAGCTCTTTCACATCCTCTCCACCAACGGATGAGTGGCTCACCGCTGATTCCATCGTGAATTCATGGATATTCCTAACTCCAGCTCCCACTCTTCAAGGTCGACTAATCAAAGTAAATCCACCCACGGCTAAAGATGCTTGGGATCATGTTGAGAAGCTCTTCCAAGACAACAAACGCACACGTACTATTGCTTTAAAAGGTGATTTACGTGTCATTTAAATGGGCGATCTTAGTACCGATGCTTATTTTCGTAAAATAGAATCTATAGTTACTCTCTTAAACGATCTTGGTTCTCCTATGTCCGATGACGATATTGTTACCTATGCTATAAACGGGCTAAGTGAAAAATATGCAAACCTTGCCACCGTTATCGCTCATAAGGACCCTTTTCCCGATCTTGACACCATGCGTTCCATGGTAACCACCGAGGAGATAAGACTTAATTACCTCAACCCGTTTCAACTAACATGACCTCCTCGGCACCACAAGTTCTTATTGCCGTGACCACTAATGCTAGGGGCAAGACTCTCGTAATACACGAGACACACGCACGAATTCACGAGACTTACGTAATGTCGAGCCTCAAATATGTCGTAACTTCAATCGTGGTTTTTGACGATGGGATAACACATGTAGGTATATTCATGATAATAATAGGCTGAGAAATTCTATTGGTTCGCATGGGAATAATGGGTCTGGCAATTCTGTTGGTTCGCATGGGAATAATGGTATCGTGGTCAAAATATTAATTTTGGTCTTGGCACATTAAACACTTATAACGAACTGAGGGCATTGTTACACGCCCAAAAGCTTCTAGCCCAATATGGATTGTCAAACCAATTGGGCCAGGCCCATTATGCTCTTCCTAAGAATCGTACATCACTACTTGGCTAAAGGCCCATACCCCCTGGTTTTGGTATGCAAAAAGTCACGCCCCAACAAACTGGTTTTGGGTTCTCGGGTACACATCATCCTACTCCACAGCTTACACCTCAACAAGCTTTACTTGTGCAATCAGTTTATGGCTCGGGTCCTCAGACTTCTCAGGAAACGATTCTACCTCGGGCTTTCAACATGATGACACTTCACGACCCTGCCAATGCTACATGGAACATGGATACTGGTGCGTCATCTCATCTTAACTCCTCTGCTAATAATCTTAGTACTATTTTTAATTCTTGCATTTATCCTTCTGTCTTTGTTAGTGACGGAAAATCTATTCCTGTCACCAACATGGGCCCTAGCACTATATCTACTCATCAACGAATACTTCACTTAAATAATGTTCTCATTACATTGTAAAGAATTTGATATATGTTCGTCAATTTGTTCGTGATAATAAACGTACCATTGAATTGATGAGTTCGGTTTTTCTGTGAAGGGCTTCTAGACTCGTTAAATCCTTCTCAGATGTGACAGCACTGGAGATCTCTATCGTGTCACCATCCTAACCTCTCCTCAAGCCTTTCTTGTCAGCCAACATAAGTGGCACCAACGACTTGGACATCCAGGAAGTGACGTGTTATGCTCTTTAGTTTATAATAATTTTATTTGTTGTAATAAGACTAAGTATCCCGTGCTTTGTCATGCTTATCCGCTTGGCAAGCACGTGCGGCTTCCTTTTGCACTTTCTAAAACACTTGTTAAGTCTCCTTTTGATATTATTCATTCAGACTTATGGACATCTCCACTTTCGAGTAATACGGGTATTAAATATTATATATTATTTTTAGATAATTTTTCGCATTATTTATGGGTGTATCCTTTACGAAATAAGTCTGATGATTTGTCTAAATTTGTTCAGTTTTGTGCATTTGTTACAAATCGATTCAATTGTGACATTAAGTCTTTGCAATGTGATCATGGAGGTGAATTTGACAATAATACCTACACCAATTATTTGCATCTAATGGAATAACCATTCGTTTATCTTGTCCCAAAACATCTCAACAAAATGGCAAGTTTGAACGAATGATACGTGCTATTAATAACCTCATTCGAACCATATTATTTCAAGCACACATAACAAGATGAAGCACTTCATATGGCGAATTACTTTTAGAATATCTTACCCTCCACCGCCATAAACAATGAGATACCTCACACCCGCCTGTATAAAACCACCCCAACCTATGCTAATCTTCGTGTTTTGGTTGTCTTTTCTATCCATATATCTACACCAACAATAAACTTGAGCCGCGTGCCTCTCCTTCCATTTTCCGTAGGTATCCCACTAATCATCGTGGGTATCGGTGCCTAGACCTTAACACTAATAAAATCATTCTATCCCGTCACGTGACTTTTGATGAGATGGATTTTCCTTAGGGGTCTATGACTCCTAACTCGTCACCTACACATTCCTTGACACGTCACCTAACTTAATCCAACAACATATGCTCACTACTCCCACTTCCGAATCTACACAGACTCTGATTACACCCTTCTCCAACCCATCATCTCCAACCACTAGCCCGCCATCAGAACCCAAACCACTAATATCGCTACCGCCAAACCTCATTGAATAACCGCAACCCAAACCAAAGATTCCCAACCCACCCAACCCCACCACTACACAACCCGCTGCCACTAATCCCAATCCCGTATCAACTAATCCCATGGTCACTCGCTTCCGTGTTGGTACTAATCGTCCCACTCAAGGTTTTACTCTCAATGAGTCCAGCATTTCCCCGCTTCCAAAGTCGTACACCCATGCGTATAACTATCCTAATTGGAGTAGTGCTATGCTTAATGAATACGATGCATTAATTAAAAATAATACTTGGGTTCTTGTGCCTCGTCCATTGAATGCGAACATTGTTCGTTCGTGTGGCTTTTCAGGCATACACATATTGCAGATGGTAGCTTAAGTCGCTATAAGGCTCGACTTGTGGCCAATGGTAGCACTCAGCTTCCCGGTATTAATGTTGATGAGACATTTAGTCTGGTAGTGAAACCGGCTACTATACGTACTGTCCTCAGTCTTGCACTTTCTCGACATTGACATGTTCATCAGCTAGATGTCAAGAATGCCTTCTTACACGGTTCTTTATTTGAGACAGTCTATATGCATCAGCCTCCTGGTTTTCAGGATCCTCAGCGTCCTGATTATGTTTGTCTTTTGCAACGCTCATTATATGACCTGGTTGGTTTTCATCATAGTCGTTGTGACTCATCATTGTTTATCTATACAAAGGGGACTGACACAGCTTATTTATTATTATATGTGGATGACATTGTGTTGACGGCTTCTTCACAGGCTTTCTTGCAGCGCATTATTGCTTCTCTTCATGCAGAGTTTTCCATGACTGATTTGGGACCACTTAATTATTTTTTGGGCGTATCTGTGACTCGAAATACTTCTGGGATGTTTCTCTCCCAAAAAAAGTATGCTACTGAGGTGTTAGAGCGTGCTCATATGCTTACTTGTAATCTGTGTCGAACTCCTGTTGACACGGATTCCAAGCTTGCTGCAGATGGTGATCGTGTTTATGATCCTACATTATATCGTAGTCTTGCAGGTGCTTTGTAGTATCTCACATTTACTAGGCCGGATATTTCTTATGCGGTACAACAAGTTTGTCTTTTTATGCATGACCCTCGTGAGCCGCATTTTTCCGCTCCCAAGCGGATTCTACGCTACATTCGAGGTACTCTGGATTATGGCTTACAACTTTATTCTTCCACCACATCTTCGCTTGTTGCATATTCAGATGATGATTGGGTAGGCTGCTCTACTACACGCAGGTCTACTTCAGGTTATTGTGTTTTTATGGGTAATAATCTTTTATCCTGGTCCTCTAAGTGTCAATTATCTCGATCAAGTGCCGAAGCTGAGTATCACAGTGTTGCTAATGCTGTTGCTGAGACCTGTTGGTTACGTAATCTTTTACGTGAGCTTCATACACCGTTTTCGTCAGCTACGATTGTCTACTGTGACAATGTGTTAGCGGACGAAACATATTGAGACTGACATTCACTTTGTTCGTGATTTAGTATCTACGGGACATGTTCGTGTTTTGCATGTTCCGTCACGCTATCAATATATGCCGACATCTTCACCAAAGGATTACCGACTACTTTATTTGATGAGTTTCGTACCAGCTTGAGTGTTCACTCCTCTCCCACTCAAACTGCGGGGCTGTTAGCATATGGTTATCATTAGGCCCGAATCTAGTTAGTATTACACACTCTTGTATACCGATTACGGTCATTCAATCAATACACGTTTACAATTGTTGCGTATAATCAACCACTTTTGATCATTAGGAAACACACTTTGATGATTCAACACAAACTTGATATCATGCATGCCGAGAAAATTGTATTTTCAGCGTATATTAAACATCATGCACACTGCCATAAGTCGATAACTAAGACAATATCAAGGCAATGAAGAATATTAGAAGTATCGCAATCGGATTAATTAGTTGCATGACAATGAGTTACAACCAAAAGCAAAACAAACCATAGCCTTTTATTCATATTTCCATTCAACAGTTCAAGTCCCTCACATGACTTTCACAAGTGCACAAATGAGTCGTTTCTTTTCTGTTTAAGAGCAATGCAAGCTTCAAAAGTGCACCATTAAGTCGTTTCTTTTATTTTTAAGAGCAATGCAAGCTTCTTTATGAAAGCTTTAGGTCATAAGAAAACTATTTCCCTTTGTTGTACATGACTAATTTTGACAATAACTTGAAATTGCTAAAGCTTTTATGACCTAAATAATACTACTATTTAATTTATAACTTGAAGAGCTTTTGGAAAAGTTTTATTTTTCCATTGAGAGTAATTTCCTTGAAATCACTTTTTTATGAAGTAGTTTGAAAGAATTTGGCATTTGGAAGTGACTCGTAAGGGTCTTCTTTTTTCTTTCTAATTTTTATGTATGCAAGTATTATTAGTAGTTTTTTTGTATGTTATTATTAAGCGCGTACACTTATGTTATTAGTATTAAAAACTACTGTATTATCATTACTACAGTAATATTTTACAGATGGTATACATATAGTACATAGTATAGAACTTTGCTTGTATCTACACAACAATTTTCCATGCCAGACAGGAAAGCGCAAAAAAGGGAGACATCCGATTGCTTCATATGGATGAACAACAAGCAAATTAAGCATTCCAGTGCTGATATGAATTTTTCCACTGTAATGGAGTAGAATCCTGTAAAGACACACATTATTAAGCATGCTGGATAACTCACTGATGCTTGAATGCTAAGATAGGGTATTTGGGATTCTTAATTTCTTCTTTTCTGCCTATAAGCAGATAGGCGGCTAAAGAACTAAGCTCTTAAGAAAGTGTTTAGATTTGTTCGTGTTTAGTTAAAAATGAAACAGTACAAAGAAAAAAAATTGGTTCAACGTGTCAAACGAATCCGTTTTAATCAAGGAATGTATGTTAGGTATAGTATGGGTGTAATAATTTCAGATACATCTCAAATAAGCACTTTAAAATAAGGTTTTAACATGCTTATTAAAAAAATGCTTATCTGCTTAGAAATTAGCTACACAAATAAGCAATCCCAGTTACCCTCTAAACTATTAAACTAAACGAGGATAAGCTTCTACCTGAAGTACTTGATGTTGAAAAAACGAGAAATCGTCAGGTCGAGGATGAAATGCTTCTCTGTGCTTCCTCCTAACTGATAATTTCTCAGTGATTTCCCTTGTCACTATTGTTTGCCCCTGCATATGACACAACAGCAACAAACACACAAGCGTTTTATAGTTGATTGTAGAATGTTGACGTATTTGCATGTGTTTGATGGTATTTATATTTCAAACCTCGTCAATTGCAGCCTTTTCAATAAAATCACAGCCCGACTCAAGGTTTTCATCAATAACAGGCATCATGGCATGTTGAATTAAATTATCTGCAACATTCAGACCTTGCAAAGAATTCCTTAGGTTAGTTGACAACTTCTCACGCAGCGGTTCCTACAGCATGGAGAGGCATAGTCAGTTTCAATATCACTATAAAATTACAAGTGTGCAAACAAATAAATAAAAACCTTGCTGGTCACGTAGGATAATTCTCCCGCAAGACGACTGACCATCCTACATGATGCACTCAGTATATAGTCGTCATCCAACTCAGTCGAATAGTCCTGTCATTTTGTATAAACATAAGTTAACTTTAATATACGCATCAAAAGCATCATAATACTGATAAATAAGTGAGCATGAATGACACCTTCAAGACGAGTTCTATTGTAGTAGTTGTTGCTAAACAAACACTCCTTTTAACAATACTAGATAATAATTCTTCAAGAGCCATTTTCATAGCCATCGGAAGTACACTGCAAAAGAAAGTACTAACAAAGATTAGTAAGTTAGGTAGAAAAAAAGATTTGTTTTTCTAGCTGAACTGATAAGAGAAAAGGCACAACCTCCGGAAAAACTTATTCAGACGAAATAGTTCAAGGTTAGGTATGATTGCTGCTCTTGAAGGTATCTGCAAATGCAATGACCATATCGATTAAGAAGAAGACAAACTATGCTAAATAGTTGTATTAGGAGTTACATTATGTTTATGTTAGTAAAATCCATAGTCACTCTCTGAATATATCAAAATGTGAATAATAGCCAAAATGACTAACCACATTCCGGAATTGTGCAACCTGAGGTCCTTGAGCAGGTGGAAGCTGATTTAGTGAGCCGAAAGTTGACTTCTTCTCATCCTCACCCAGCATAACAGTGGGAGGATGGAGTTGATCAGCATTCTGTCCCCCAAAATAGAAGGCGCCAGCAAATCAGATGGGTCATCAGCAAAATACATTGGGTACTGTCAAAAACATCTATAGATAACGAACCTGGTGTAATACATGTGATTGATAAGATACACCAGCAGCCGTCGGTGGCATATGTGTGTGTCCAGCCTGATCAGATGGACCAGCAGCCACGACTGGTGATATAACCTGGTTTACAACAGATCTCACAGTTTTATGTTCTTCTTTTTGATAAGACCCGGAGCTATTGCTAGAAAAATCTGGATTTCCTTCAACTATCCTGACCCTGTTTTTAAGAAGAGATGAAGGAGTAACTTCCTTCATATCTACGTCAAGATTCTTGAACAAAATCTGAAAGCACAAACCAACATGAGCATAAATTTCTGGAGTAGAGACACCACTAAAAAGTTAAATTTAATTACGATTTTATACGTACTTCGATTTCAAACTTGAGATTTACTTTCAGATTTTTCATTGCATGGATTTCTGCAAGTAATCCAAGGATCGCCATAGTCCACGGATTTGGTGGTTGATATGCGAGACTGTTTTTGCACGATTCCAAAATCTACAACAAGTCAAACTAAAATTGAGACATATAGCCACAAGTGTTTTAGTAAATAAACAAAAACACAATAAGTAGCATACCTTGGAGGTAAATGGAATCACTCCAATCATTAGACCCTTTCTGTAGGCCTATAGGAGTAATAAATAAAACTAATCATATACCGTACCTAGGTGGTGCAGAATATATACTAAAACAATTAAGCTAAAGAGAAGAATACTCTACCTCCACAATTAAAGATTTTGGATCAATATGTTTAGCCCTTAGGACTTGATTTTTACCAATTGTGATCTTCCCTATCCAGCCACCAAGATTCTTCAGCAATTTACGCTCTTTATCGCTGGACTTTATAAGAGGAGACTTTAGAAGAACCTGTTGCATTGCCGCATGACATAATACTTTCTTAAGAGGAGACTTTAGAAGAACAAGTTGCATCTATAAGTGCACCAATGAATAAGCTAGAAGAAATTACCTTGCAATTTTGATAACTTGCTTCGACCAACTCTTTGTTGAGTTGTTTAGAGTTAATTTTCTCAACGAAATCAATATACAGCATGTGAAAATTAGGTTCCATGCTCGCTCTGTCATCATGATCATTAACACATTCAGAAAATGAAATGTCTACTTGTTGCTTACAAACAATCTCCATGAAACGGAAATGTCGTATAGTCTCTCACCTTTTCATAACTAAATACTGTGCAAACCAGGTATAGTATTTTTCATCTAGAATCTCTTTGCATTCTTTTGCTTTAGTGTCAGTATTATCAGCTAATAAATTATTGATAATTAATGAGATCTTATCCTGAATATCTGATGGCGGGGTCTCTATCCACGTTTCACTACTTTCAGCGGCAGCAAGCAGTGTCTCAATGCTTGCTGCAGATCCATAACCTGAAATGAACAAACAATATAAACAAGAACGTGAGAATATGTGCATGTAACGACCCACAAAAGGCTTTTTTTATGAGTGCAGAAAACCTACTAGCTGTGTTAACTGTTCTCCATTTTTCTGAAGAGCTAGTCATACTTTGAGGCTGCATTTGAACAAGAAGAAGCAAAAACAATGTCAACAACTTATTCTGAATAATTGAGATCAAATAACTAAATTACAGCAGTGTTTCTATCTGAATACTAACTGAACCACTTGACGTAGCAACCGATACTTGTCCTGAAGTAGATGAGTTTGGATACGTATGTCTCTCATCCAAATGACCCTTGTTATTTTGTTGGAGATCAATTGGAGATAACACTTGAGAATCAAGATGGGCACCATCAGATCCAGTCAAAGAGGAAGACGAAACAGGAATCTACACAAAGAGTAAAAATGTAAATTTCATATATCAATCTACCTTGTCCAAAAGTAAACTTAAGCACCATCATGGAGAATATTTGTGTCAGATGTGGTGATTTGGTAATAGCACACTAATAATCAAGATTAGTTCGCACTATTGTGTCTGCATAGTGTTAGTCTTTTAGGTAGAATCTTGGAAAAATTGTGGTCAGTTTCTTATTGTGTTGCTTTTTTTGTAATTTTGTTTTGTACTCTTGGGTCTCATCTTCCACTTAATTTGCTTGATTAACTGGGGTGAGGTGCCTTTTCTTTGTATTTTTGTTGGTTTCTATATATTTGTTGACTTTCTAAAAAAAAAAAAAAGTTCGCACTAGATATATCTAGTATTGAAAAAAGCATTGTGGCTTGTAACAAAAAAGTTCATCTACACCAGCCAACACAATTTTACCTCAATATTTGCAGGTGTGATAGAACTGTCACTCTGGTTAGTGCCAGGATTTTGCCCTTCAGCTGATTCCCTCAATGAAGCTCTGGCAACCGTTTGTTCAATTACTGAAACCAGTTCGGAACTAATACTGCATATATGTGAAATTTGTAATAGCTTTTGGCTGTATTCTGGCCATTCAATCAGACGATCCACAATATGTTCCAATGCCGTTGTCCCAAAATCAAACATCTGTGGAGAGATAATTTTTTATCGCTTAATAAACACAAGCCTCCAGGTATAGCAATATCTTTACTAAAAAACTAGTGTGGATTACTAACTTTGGATCCTTCAGGTTCATGTAATGCATCCAAAACAGCTTGTAGGAAAATGTCAAGTGCATAATGGCTCACAAGATGATACCTAATAAGCAATCCTGAAAGTAAACATATTAATATCACAACGGAAACGTCTTCAAAAAATTTATAACCAAATATGTCAACATTGTGTGAAAGCAAAATTATACAATGAATGAACATAAGTGCTACCATGAATTTTGTTTTAGTGACCTAACGAGCTGGTTAAACCTATTGATGTGACATCATATATAGGGCTAGTGAGAATTATGCTATTAACTTTCAACCATAAACTTCAGTGTACTATAAGGCATTACTGTGGTTACTGGAAAGTAGATTATGCAGTCTCACCAAATAGATCAGCAGCCATCATAAGATGTTCGTCAGGATACTGGTTGTTAAATTTGTAGACTTCACACAGGCTGCTTATCATGCACTCGAATACCATATTGTCCCTGTGAGATCGGAGAACATTAAACGTATTTTACAATTGTCACGTATTTGCATACGGATTCAGAAAAAATAAAGAAAGTGATCAATAATCAGTCAAACCTTTTTTCAAAAGATTCCTTGAACTGCGCAAGCATATTAACGATTTCACCGACTGTCGACTGACCACGGAACATTTTCTCGATATAAGAAGTTGCCTTTTCTGATATATGATCTTCGTATAATTTTGATGGACCACCTGGAGCTCCAGTGTTCTCTTTCTTTGGATTACTGTCCATACATGTCACATACAAACTTTCCATCTTATCACAAAGTCGATCAGAAGAGAGCAAGCGGGTATGCAGTTGAAGGACCTTAAAGATAACATGGGTTTTAACAATTGAGATGACTAGAAAAACATTGAAAGTAAATAGTAATGTCATGATGTCCATAGGTAAAACCTTTGAAAATGTGGGAGTGGTATCCTTATAAATATTCCAAATTTCACAAGAGTTATCTTCGACCTCCTTTAGGAATTTAAGGCACTCCTGAGAAGGTTAAAATGTCTCTTAGTGTAAATTTCATCAATAAGGAAACATCAAGTAACGAAAAGAGTAGTTTAAAAGAAAACGGGATCGAAAGTCATCGAGTCTAATATCAACACATAAATCTCCTAAATCATTATATACCAAAACAAATCAGACTGTTATTGATTGAAGTAATACAATTTTTGTAACTGTATCAGGCACACTAACAATTTTCAAAAAAGTGTTTCATGTCGACTTAACCCGACATGTACAAAAATCTACCCTTTGACCTAAACTGCTTACGCAGCTTCACCTTTGACAGATAACATCAGTGAGCTTCACAATTATACTCACCTCAATAAAAGAGTCTTCGTCTGCAATTAATTTAGTGGTCAACCATTCCTCCAAATGTATGTATTCTTTTTGGGAAGCAAGAGCAGCCAGTCTAATTCCGAGAGACATGGGTACCAAATCCAGAACAGATAATAAGATCTGTTACACCAATGGTTTAGAATAATTGTAACAGATGAACATGTAATTATGGGAACAAATCAAACAAGAATATCGGACCTCTAACTCGTGAAACAAGTCCACTATTCTACTCATGTTTTCTAGATCAAAGTTGAGAGTATCCTTTAAAACTGTTGAAAACAATACAGAGTTGACATGCCACAGATGTAGTATAATTCCCTTCATGGAAGGGTCTTTAAGTAGCCGTGGTAAAACGGTTACACAAACTTCATATTGGAGGAGATTATACGGAGTCTGCATATTTTGAAACAATATCATCAACCAAAAAGACTACATAAAACGGCATAACTTAATTAACAGTTAAGAGACATTACAATAACATGAGCCATCGCAAGTAAAAGCATTTCGGGGAAACTCTTAAGAGGAAATTCGAGCAATGACCAAACAGA
Source organism: Chrysanthemum lavandulifolium (assembly GCA_022545495.1). NCBI lineage: Eukaryota > Viridiplantae > Streptophyta > Magnoliopsida > Asterales > Asteraceae > Chrysanthemum > Chrysanthemum lavandulifolium. Next base: position 194,712,479 of record CM040241.1, on the reverse strand, counting down.
TGTGGCATGGCCTCCCTCAGCTAATTGACATAACACCTCAAGTAAGTCAAGGCATAACCATGGTTGACTTTCATGATCAGCTTGAAACTCGGCATATTCCTGCAATTAATAGGTATTGATGCTTAGATTTAACATCATCATTCACTGCACCTATAAATCTTATTCATCTCACCAGCTGTCTACTGCTATGTGCAAATGTGAATACTTCATGGGGTGCTGAAATAGCATGCTTCAGAAACAACAACTGTGCGTCGGTGTTCTCCCATACATTGCCACAAACAACAGCAAGTGGAAATGGTTCCTGCATTGTCATTTAATAAGTACCACTTATATTCCAATTGCTCCATTTTTGTGACATATAGTAATCGCTAGAAATAGAAATCTGAACCCTATTAAAAGTAATCACATTATCCAGATGAAATCACAACCTGATATACATTCTGATAGCAGGACATCAATACAGAAAATGCCAGATCTGCTCGAAGTTGAATTCTGTCCCTCCGAAGTTCTCCACAACGGTAAAACAGTTTATTCCATAACCCTATACGTTTTAAAATCAGTATTGGGAAAACTATATGATTATATATTTTATCTTATAAGAAAAACTGAAATCAAGTAAAAACAAAGGAAACAGTAAGATATTAGTAAGCTTCTGAAATGATCCTAGAATAAATGTATGTTCTACATCAGAGATGAGAGTCATGCCTAGCATTATAGCCAAGAGTGGAGCCTGTGTTTCGTCATCCATATCGATGAGGTTCTCCACATGAAAATCTATCCAGCTGATAATTTGCACTCAGAAAAAAAATTAGTCCGAAAATAACGAAATTATTGCACTTAAAAGGAAATAGTATATATAATTCAATACAAAGATCTTGGAAATGAAAGGTAATCACAGATATACCTATAATATTTAGGATCATCAGGAGCTAACATAAATGACAAATTAGTATTAAGCCATATTTGTAGTATCATTTGCATAAATGTATCAACATGTTTGGAAAGGACTTCTGATTTCTCAAGAAATCTTAACGGGTCCACAGTGTAATTAGCAGAAAACAAAGAGTCATAAGTAGCACATAATTCCACACAGCGTGACATACAGAAGTCCCTTCCTGCAAGCAACAATATTATTTTAATATTCAAGTTATGATAATAGAACCAAAATAGGAAATGAAAATATAGTTTACCTGCAATTTTGATATCACTGTTTTCCGCATCTAACAAAAGAAGACCGAAACCAATTTTCTCATACGCTGATAACTGCAGCGAGTTTGATAGATCATCAATAAATTCTTCACTTACTGGTGTATGTGCCAGTACTACATGAGAGAATACAGTAATGAAATGAGGTTTTTCCATTAGCTTCCTGAAGAGTGCAGCAATTGCTGGTTCTACGAACATACTCTTTAAGTCTTCTCTATAAATTGTGAAGTGGTTAAAGCACATTTCCACTAATAATATGCTATTTTCTGTACCATTATCAATACACTGCAAAAACAGAAGTACATTGTGTTACAGAATTAGATAAAAGCAATGCCTTTTAAAACTGTAGGCGGTAAATATCAAAGTTAATATGTAGTTTCGTTTTTTAATATAGGCAGTAGAATATAAGTAATGCATCAATCGAAGTGTTAATGTGTATACACATACTGTCATACAAATAGCACACATGGAACACTTTTTATATGTGCTTATCACATACTGAATGATTTGTCACCTTCTATAAAGCCTATATAACTTTTGAACTGTTGTTCTTACTAATTATTAGTCACAACCCCTTACAAAAACTGGTCATAAAACTGTGCAGGTGTATACAGAAAACTAAACACTTTAATAATAAGAATTTCCAAGGATCATTGGCGATTTGGCGAAAGTTAATAAGTTAATAGTCCTATGTTATCAATTTCATTCTCGAAAGATACATAACTTAGATACTCAATCCTACCAGTACCATTCTTTCTCCATACTTAAATAGCAAATCATTATCTAGATAATAATGTAACATTTTCCAAATCTTAATCTTTTAAGATTTTCATCAATGTTATTGTCTTCCAATCACCAGCCTCTTCTTCATTGTGACTCGCCCTAGATTCCCATTACCGGTTCCAGTGGCGAAAATAGTAAAAACAACGTAAGTTAAAAAGTCGCTTCAAGCACCAAATACTTTGCGTGTGTTTTACGTCACATATGCATATAATCTGAATAATTCATCAATATTCTAGAAGTCCAGAATTAATGCAACAAAACACGTACACAAAAATTAACTAAATAAGCTTTTACAAAATTAATACTCCATCGATAATCATGGAGTACTAGAAAATATCAAATAAAGCATAATTGCGTATTTTCATATGAACTGGACACTCATATCTGCTAAAACTTTCCCTCAACAAAGAGAAAAAAGAATAACACGTTTAAATTTTTTAACATATTTATTCCTTCGAAAACTGGAACTAAAGGAACCAAGTGAATAGGTATCGTCAACCTTGAGATATCTCTGAAAAGAGATATATCCGTAAGTGATATACTTCCATTTTGAGCCTAAAACAATAACATTTTTCATTAAGATTATATAGATCTACAGTTTAATTAATTGTGATACGAATTATAATCAACATGAACTTAATTAATCAAATTGTTATTACACCCGTTGATGTTCTAAAATGGCAGCCCTCCTAAAATAGGATATATTAGCATAATCATATGAAGAAGAAGACAACCAAAAAAAAAAAAAAAATTCTAACAAAATGGGGGATTACACAAGCTATATCATTCTCGTGTTTTAAAAATCCCTTTATTTTCTCAATTAAACCTTTTTAAAATATAACATCTAAATATTTAAAAAAAAAAACTATCAATAAACACATAAACCATGATATTAACCTAAATCTCATTTCAAAATGTAACACCATTAACTAACATTAAACTAGGATATAAAAACTATCAGATCAACTTATTTCTGATCAATTAACCAACAAAATTATAAAAAAAGTAAAAACCCTAACACAACATCAGATCTTTCCATTATTAGATCTTTCTACCCATAATTAAAAATCAACAATTTAGGGTTTTCAACTTCATAAAAAACAACTTTACACAAGCAAATACCTGGTTAACAACAAAAAAATAAATCAGCATAAAAATCAAGAAAATTAGGGTAATCAAACACAAGAAATGAGTATTTGTATACCTGAGAGAGTTCTTGAACCACAAAGTAGTAATTTTCATCGCTCAAATTATCAAGCAAGTCTTGAATCTCAGCCGAAACCGTCTCGGATGATGGATTCATGGTTAAAGGAGTGAATCGGTGATAGATTGAAATTTGATGCACCGAATGTGATGAAACTTGCAAGGGTTTGACTTCAGTTGACTGTGTGAGGGTGTGAGTTGAGTGGGTGTGTGTTTTGACGTGTAAATATAGAAAGTGCATGGATGAACAAACTAAAGTTTTAGCAACTCTTCCCCCTATGATTACAATAGTACAAATTTAGTCCATCCTTTTTATTTGATGACTTTTGAAGATGGTTATGTTTTACGATATGTACGAGTGAGTTTGTGTGAGTTAGCAGCAGGGCCGTCTTTAAGGGTGTGCAAGGTGAGCGACCGCTCGGGGCCTCAGAATTTTTAGGGCCCTAAAATTTGTCCCGTTAATAATTATATGCATGTGTAGACGTATTTTTCACCAAGAAAAAAGTATTTAGATGGAAAATAACTTAAATGAGTAATATGTTAGAACGTTTAGATAACTAATTGCATTATATCTTATAAACGGTGACACTTTATATATAATATTGCTTAACGAAAGGCCTCATTATATAATTTCGTACTGGGCCCTAAAAATTTTCGTCGATTCATGGGACGGCCCTGGTTAGCAGCATGTTGTTTTACGTTTTCCTTATGCGTCAAGTGGTGAAAATTAAAATAGGAAAAACTAAAGACACTAAATAAATTTTGTGATCCTAAGATTTCTAGACCCGCATATTCTAGACCAGCGTAACTGAAGAACGTACATGTTTCTTTTACACGAATCAATTACCGGAATGAATTGTTCATAGCTTTTCCTGTTTGGACACCTATTTTGTTGCGAGTATTTGTTATATCTCCTCGGATTGGACTATATTCAACTTGACATAAATGATTACGTCTAGTAAATCATATATACAGAGTTTCATTCACAATGATTGTGTTAGAATGGGTATCTATGCATTTCTTAATATGTTGGTAACCAAAGTTGCAAATTAGAGTGAAGTGCGCCGTTAGTAAAACTTAAAACGTGTGAAGAAAATTAAAAAAAACTTCAGTTTTTAAAATGTGTTTAAGTGTGGACTTATTTTTACATTGCAAGAGGTAATTTGACTTAATTAGCATAATAATAGTCCTTCTTAACTCCTAACTTGAAAAGGAAAAAATTTGAGTTAAAAAATTTGAATTTGCCAAATGTAAAATACTCTAAGGACCTTTTGTGTTACTTTAGACATTGCATATATTTATAAGTGCTTTTAAATGAATTGTGTAATATAATATAAAATTTATTTTTTGAATACTGTGTAATATAATATATATCTAGCAGATATTACGTAATATTAAGTCGTATAATAGTAATATACTTTTTAAAGTGTCCCGTTTTGATACGTTTTTTTGTTTCATTTAATGTAACGTACTTTCGGTTTTTATGCTACTTTGATACGTGTATTTTTTTTTAACTTTGTTAAGTTGTAGAATAACAATGTACTTTCTATGAATGTTCCAATTTGGTACGTCTTCCAATTTGATACGTCATTGCACGTACCAAATTGGAACACTTATAGAAAGTACATTGCTATTCTACAACTTAAACAAAGTTAAAAAAAAATACGCGTACTAAAGTAGCAATAGCCGAAAGTATGTTACATTAAGTGGAACAAAAAAAATACACGTACCAAAATGGTACAAAACTGAAAGTACGTTGCTAGTGTACGATTTAATCCCTATGTAACTCTTTTTTAAGTGGAAAATTTCAATTTTATCAGAAAATTTATAGTTAAGTCCCCCAAGTTTCATATCAAGTTTGCAAAATGGTACAAAACTGAAAGTACGTTGCTAGTGTACATATCAAGTTTGCAAAATTGGCAGTTTAAGTCCCCCAAGTTTCAAAAGTTGTCAAATCTAGTCCCTGGAATCCAAAAATGTGGAGTTTTATCATTCAAGATCCCTGAAATATTCTAAGTTGTCAAAAAAAAAAAAAATGGTCCTTGAATGAATCTGTGATCAAATGGCAGAAAAGGTCCTTCAAATTTGAAAAGTGTCAAAAATAGTCCTTGGATTTATAAAAATGGAATTTTATACAAAAGTGGTCCTTGTGCTATCAAAGTTTGTTAAGTGTGGTCCTTTTGATAACATTGGAAAAGTTCATTTGGTCCCTCAAGTTTGCGTAATTTACAACAATGGTCCTTGTGTATACAAATCCAAACCGAATCCTATATTTTTCAAGCCCATCCCACACTTGAACCTTGGACCTAGAACCCTTGACCCCGATCCACACCCTATTTTGAGCCCTCGGGTATTAATAAAGCGGTCAAAAAGTAAAAACCGAACTGTGCATCCCTTACCTCATTGTCGCGCCAAAATCCGATACCATGGTGGTTTCCTTGATTTGCTCTATTCACCCTTTACACTGTCTCGCCACTTGTATACCAACCCCTCCACCTTCACAATATCCAAAATTCATTAATTGATTGAAACACGCTAATGACTTTTTGGCGCCAAATCTACACATGGACGAATATGATGAATTTTGAGGATCCAATGGTTGGAAAGAGGTGGGAAACAATCGAGGTCGACAAGAAATCTCAAAAGTCTATAAAGAAGAGATGAGAAGCAATGTAGAGATATCTAGTGTAATTTTTATTTTCTTAGCCGTTTTTTTATCATTTTAAGCTTTCTAGTGTAAAACTTAGCTTTCAAGTCTTGTTTTAATCAATCTCGGTGTATTGTGAATCCTTTTAATAATCAATTTCAAGCTTTCGGTTTCAATCTCGGATTTGCAAATTTCAAGTTCAAATTTTCAATATGTTTTGAATGTTGTTATTAGTTGTTGATTTGGACCGAGTAAGACCACATAAGCTCCCGAAAGCTTATTAAAGCTTTTAGTAACTTTAAAAATCGCTTTAGAAGTTAAAAAGTAAAAATACCAAAAATACCAAATAAATAGTTAAAAATTCAAAATCACAAGAAATGGTGATCAAAGTCGGAGCGGGGTGAATATTGGATTGCCACAGGTTAGAGGCTTAGTGGTAAGCCTATAGGATTGGCCTTTGATCTTGGTTCTGTGTTTCGCTTGCATAAACTCTTGTAAGCTTTTAATTCAACTTTTGCATTTCTTGTATAAGCAAGTTTATTGCTTAAATCTTTGTATTTCTATGTTTCTTAGTTATAGTTAAGTTTAATTAAACAATAAGATCGCTTGTTTGTTCATTTAAATTTGTAGTTACCAAAAATCTCATTTTAACAGCTTAAATTAGTATAAGTGTTATTAATAAGTTTTATGTTGTTATTGATGTTGTTTAATGTTTATTTAGTTTCAAGATATGATAATATATGGTTATTAATCAAATGCATGGATCTGAATCTGTGATAATCTTTGAAAATCATCAAAACAGTTATATTAAGTCTTATTTGGATTTGTTAGTTAAACCGTGTTAGAGGTTGTTTGAATTGTTGTTTGTGTTTGTTTCACGCCACACTTGGTCCTAATATCTCGGTTTAACAAGAAAAACCAAGTGGTCATTTGTTAAAAGTAAAAATCTCTTTAATCTCACTTAGTTGTTAATCGTTGAAGTTTTAGTTTGTCAATCTCATCATATTAGCTTAAAACTTGTTAACTTAGCTTAATCTCATCTTATTTTAGCTTAGTATAACATAATCGAAAGTAGATTTGATTCAAAGTTCACATTAGTCAACTTATCCGTGATTCTCATTGAATTGCATTTGAATCTCTTGAGCGTTATTCTTGATTCTGCGATTCAAGATTTTGGTTTCTGATGTGTGCTTCCCGATCCGTTTGAAGTTTCTTGAATTGATTTTTATTTCACGATTTAGAATTTTAGATTCTAGCTAGATTCTCACGAATTGCTTATTGTAGTTTAATAATCTGCTTTTTACATTCTTTAGCTTATTTCAGTGTGCTTAAGTTGTCTACAACTTAATTTGTCCTCAACAATCATTTTCATCGATCAAGTTTTAAAACACCATTGAGTCTCCGTGGGACTTAACGACCGGAATTCATTATATTCTCCCGATCTTCATTGCATTTGGTTCCAGTGTTTTAAGTTTGTTACGGTTGGCCATTCACAAGTGGTCAGCTTGTGTGATTAAACTTGACCGTGTGGAGCCCAATCAAATTTTGGCGCCGCTGCCGGGGAGGCTTTAGCGTGTGTTAAACCTTTTTCTGACCCATTCTTGCACATATACCACCTTTTGTAAAAAGTTTTTTTTGTAAAGTTATCAGAAAATCAAAAAGTTCATTAACACTTTTCCTAAAGTGTTAACAACACCAAAAAAATAAAAATAAAAATAAAACAACAAAACAATCAGAACGTTTTCTATTTTGTATTTTCTTTAAGGTGATTCTTGAAGAGATACGATTTGGTTAAACGAGACGATACCAAAAATATTGTCCAAAAGTTTTTAAACCATCAAGACAAATCTTTACCTCGTCTTTTCGGTGGTACTTAATATATACATAAAAATCAACCACCGCAAATCAAGGCAAGACACCTACTAACTGGGGTGTGACCATAATAAGTTCCCGAACAATGATTTAAAACTTGCCTTTGTGTCCTTGTGATTTGGTGTACCTTTTTCAAAGAAGCCATTTCATTTGTGATTATTGGTTAAGTTCACTTGTCATTTTGCCTCGCATTTGTTTTGAAAACGATTTTTATACTTAGTGCATGCGCACTGTTCTTCCAGCTTCTACAAGTCCACTTTCGAGCTTGCAAATATTCCTCGTGAGCGTAGAGGACATTCTCGCTCCTTCACCGTGATCGAGGAACGTCTACCACCACCACCACCGTCGTAATGGCGTAAGATAAGCCCATGAATGAGCTTCTCAAGCACCCATCGAGGGTTACGGAGATGCCATTGTTGTCCCAACCATTGTGGTCGATACCTTTGAGCTCAAAACCGGGTTGCTTAATCTAGTAACCCAAAGCCAATTCTATGGTTTTGAGCGGGATGATCCTCATGCACACATTCGATGGTTTAACAAGATTGCATCTACCATCAAGTACAAGAATGTCCCACATGAAGCCATTAAGCTTCTTCTTCCCATTTTCTGTAGGACAAGCCGGAATTGGCTTGAGAAACAACCCCTCGCTCTATTGAGACATGGGAAGATCTAGTCACCAAGTTCGTTAACGAGTTCTATCCTCCATCCCGAACTACAAGTCTTAAGAATGAGATAATGAAATTTTCTCGAGATTTGATGAATCATTCGGGAGGCATGGGATCGTTACAAAGAGTTGCCATGAAGTGTCCGCATCATGGTTTTACCGAATTAATGCAAATGGATACTTTCTACAATGGTCCGAACCGCACTAATCAAGACTCTTTAAATGCCTCCGCTGGAGGTAATTTCTGAGCAAGACCACCAAAGAAGCCTTGCAAATCATTGAAAACAAGTCTCGTGTCCGCCTTTCCGAGCAAAGACATATCGGTCTCGCCTAATCTTGGACCTTCGATTCATCTCCGTAAGTACATCCAAGACCGATGCTAAGATTGACAAACTCACGGATATTGTTCGGGCTTTGGTTCTTGCTAATCAAAGAAAGTCACCTTCACACGACACCATCGCATGGTGAAGTGAAGAAAGTCGAGAGTTGTGTTACTTGTGGTGGCCCTCATGCATACTACAATTGTACCGCCACCGATGGTAGTCCATTTGAAGCCAATGCTCTAGCCGGTACTTCACATCGGGAGGTAATCAATACCGTCCTCAAAATGAACCAAACTACCTTGCTAACACTTATCGTGCACCACCCGGTTTTAACCGAATCATAACATGCAAAACCGAATCGAACCAACCTAGAATGAACCAAGGTTATCAAAACCAAGGTAATTTCTATCCGGACCAAATCAAGGTTTCCAACATCAAGGAAATCTTAATCAAAACACTTTCAATCGAGGAAATCAATTTCGGAAATATGAATCCTAATCAAGGGAATTTTGGCTATAATCGTAACATACGGCCTCAAAATGTCCCTCCACCTCCTCCAAGATCAACATCCGATGAGCTTTTAAAGCAATTCATGAAGTCTCAAGAGGAGACAAACAGGTTGTTGGTCGGTCGGATCGCTAAATTAAAGAAGTCTTTAAATGATCAACCCTCGGCTCGGAAAACTTCCGAGCAACACGATCGCTAACCCGAGGGGCGATGCAAAGCGATCACAACCGAAGTGGTGTTTCATATGATGGACCCGCTATTCCTACTACCTCTTCTTCTTCTCTCCCAAAGGTAGTGGAAAGTGAACCTAGGACACACAATGGACCTTTGACTCCAATGCCTCCTCCACTAGGAGCAATGAGTCAAGTTACCAAGGATACAACGGTCAAGGTGCATTTTCAAGCCCACGGCATCAAGACACGTCCTACCTTCGTAGTCCAACCTCAAGTTGTCCGAAACCCAAATCAAATCCAGAGTTGTTTTGAACCTCCGAGTAGCTCCGTTGAAAACCGAATCCAAATCTTCTATTCCTTACCCATCACGTTTGAATGAGCAAAGCTCATGAGAAAGCCACCATCAAATGGACAAATTCTTTCAAATTTTCCAAGAATTACATTTTGACATAAGCTTTGCGGATGCTATCATGTTGATGCCCAAGTTTGCATCGACTCTCAAACACATGTCAAGCAATAAGGAAAAGTCGTTTGAAATGGCAAAACTCCTTTGAACGAGAACTCGCCAAGATTATCCCAAGAAGCTTCCGAAAAGCTTGGAGATCCCGGAAAATTTCTCTTACCTTGTGTATTTCCGTGAATGGTTGAATGCTTTGCCTTAGCGAGATCTTGGTGCAAGCATCAACCCGATGCCTTATTCAAGATGGAAGAAACTTTCTCTTGGATCTTACTCCTACATGCATGACTCTCGAGCTTGCGGATCGTTCCATATCCCGCCTTCTTGGCATTGCCGAGGACGATTTGTGAAAGTAGGAAAGTTCCATTTTCCACCGACTTTGTGGTTGTTGATTTCGATGCCGATCATCGGGTTCCTCTCATTGTTGGTCGAGGATTCACGAGAACGGGCCGTGCTCTCATTGATGTATTTGAGCAAGAAATCACATTACGTGTTGGTAATGAAGTCACCTTTAACCTTGATCAAACTTGAGGTACTCCGCAAACTATGATTCCGAGTCGGTTAACCGAATAGATATCATTGATGTTGCTTCAAGAGTACTCTCAAGAAGTTCTTGGTTATTCTCATAATTCTTGTGAGTGGGATCCCACCACATCTTCTCAACCTATCATAGCCAATTCTACTCCTTCTATCACTCCTTTTGAGGGAAGAGACTCCATCTCGGAAGAGATTGAAGCATACTTGGCTAGTGATTCTGTTCCATGGGAAATTGATCACGCTCCAATTAACATTGAGGGGGACATACTTCTTATTGAGAAGTTGCTTAATGATGATCCATCATCAACCCCTCACACTAGTGATTCAATTCCTGATAAGATTAATCAAAATGAGATTAATCTGGAGGGAGATATTCTTCTTGAGAAATTGTTAAATCATGACACTTCTCCTCTTCCTCCCGTCGAGCTTCATAACAAGGAAGTCAAGTCAGTTGAGAAAACTGAAGAATTTCCTGAGGTTGAGCTTAAGGACTTACCACCTCATCTCGAGTATGCATTCCTTGAGGGTGATGATAAATTACCCGTCATTATTGCTCAAGATTTGAGTAAAGATGAAAAAGCTGCTCTCATAAAGGTCTTGAAGTCACATAAGCAAGCAATTGCTTGAAACTCTCCGACATTAAGGTATCAACCACGAGTTTTGTACTCACAAAATCTTAATGGAGGATGACTTCAAACCAATAGCTCAACATCGAGAAGGGTGAATCCAAAATCCATGATGTTATCAAGCAGAGGTTATCAAACTTCTTGATGCGGGATTGATTTACCCGATCTCGGATAGTCCTTGGGTTAGCCCAATTCATTGTGTTCCTAAAAGGGTGGCATAATCTGTTGTCACAATGAAGATAACGAGTTAATTCCAACTCGATTGGTTACGGATGGCGTGTGTGTATTGACTATCGTAAGTTGAATGACGCCACCGTAAAGACCATTTTCCTCTACCCTTCATGGACCAAATGCTTGAGAGATTAGCGGAAAGCGAATACTATTGTTTCCTTGATGGTTTCTCGGGGTATTTCAATTCCCATTGATCCACGGGATCAAGAGAAGACCACATTCACCGGCCATACGGAACTTTTGCCTACTGCACGTATGCCTTTTGGCTTATGTAATGCTCCTGGCACGTTCCAACGATGTATGATGGCCATTTTCCACGACATGATCGGGGAAACAATGGAGGTGTTTATGGATGACTTCTCGGTCATTGGGGACTCGTTTCAAACATGTCTCTCCCATTTAGATAAAATGCTAAAACGGTGTGAAGACACCAATCTTTGTCTAAATTGGGAGAAAAGTCACTTTATGGTCAAAGAAGGCATTGTCCTTGGCCATAAGATTTCCAAAAACGGGATTGAGGTAGATAGAGCAAAAGTAGATGTTATTGCTAAATTGCCTCATCCTACTACCGTCAAAGGTATTAGGAGTTTTTTAGGTCATGCCGGTTTCTATCGTAGATTCATACAAGATTTTTCTAAAATCGCCCGGCCTATGACTCATCTTCTTGAAAAAGATGCTCCTTTTATCTTCTCACCGAGTGCATTGAAGCTTTTGAAACATTGAAGAAAAAGCTTCTCAAGCACCCATTCTCGTTGCTCCCGATCGGGACTTGCCTTTTGAGCTCATGTGCGATGCAAGTGATTTTGCTATCGGTGCGGTCCTAGGGCAACGTAGAGCTAAGCATTTTCACCTATCCACTACGCAAGTAAGACTATGATCAAGCTCAAACTCATTACACCACCACGTAAAAGAGCTATTAGCCGTGGTGTATGCATTTGAGAAGTTTCGCCATATTTAATCTTGACCAAATGCGTGGTGTATACGGATCACTCGGCTCTCAAATATCTCTTTGCAAAACAAGATGCAAAGCCGAGATTGCTCCGTTGGGTTCTCCTCCTGCAGAAATTTGATATCATTATACGTGATAAAAAGGAGCCGAGAACACGGTCACGATCATCTCGTCCGCCTAGAAAACCCTCACCAAGATGTTTTTGAGAAAAGGAAATAAATGAAACATTTCCTCTCGAGACACTCAATGCGGTTTCTTTTCGTGGAAACTCTTCTACCCCATGGTTTGTCGACTTCGCAAATTACCATGCGGGTAACTTCATAATGAAAGGGATGTCGACCCAACGGAAGAACAAATTCTTCAAGGATGTTAAACATTACTCGGGACGACCCTACTTATTCAAAATTTGTGCGGATCAAGTCATCCGACGGTGTGTTTATGGACGAGAAGCTATGGATATTATCAAAGCTTGCCATCTTGGACCCACCGGGGCCATCATAGTCCAAACTACACCACCAAAAGGTGTTTGATTCTGGGTTTTATTGGCCCACAATTTACAAGGATGCCCATGAATTTGTCAAAGCCTGTGACGCTTGTCAACGTCACGGAAATATATCTCAAAGAAATGAAATGCCGCAAAACGCCATTCAAGTTTGTGAGATCTTTGACATCTGGGGTATTGACTTTATGGGGCCATTTCCATCTTCTAGAGGAAACAAATACATACTCGTGGCTGTTGACTATTTGTCAAAATGGGTTGAAGCGAAAGCTTTACCTACTAATGATGCCCGAGTTGTTGTGAAATTTTTGAAATCTCTTTTTGCTAGGTTTGGAACTCCGAGAGCTATAATCAGTGATCGTGGTACACATTTTTGCAATGATCAATTTGATCGTGTCATGCAAAAGTATGGTGTAACCCACCGTCTCTCATCGCATACCACCCCAAACAAGTGGGCGGTGGAAGTTTCCAACCGTGGTATTAAAAGAATTCTTGAAAGGACGATGGCGAAAACCGTGCATCCCGGTCGGATAAACCGGATGACGACTGGGCCTTCCGTCAGACTTACAAAACACCCATCGGGTGTACTCCATACAAGCTAGTGTACGGAAGGCATGTCATCTTCCGATTGAGCTAGAGCACAAGGCATACTGGGCCTTGAAACATGCAAACTTCGATATTCAGACAACTGGTGATCACAGAAAAGTTCAAATGAATGAATTAAACGAACTTCGTGATCAAGCATACGAGAACTCTTTGATCTATAAACAAAAGACAAAGAAGATTCATGACTCTAAAATCAAGAACCGCGTTTTCAACGTTGGTGATCGAGTCCTTCTTTTCAATTCAAGATTGAAGATTTTCTCGGGAAAGCTCAAGTCCCGTTGGTCTGGTCCATTCACTATTGCTAAGGTTTATCCATATGGTACTATTGAGTTATCTCAACCCGATGGTCCAAATTTTAAAGTGAATGGTCATCGATTAAAGCATTACTTTGGAGAGGACATTCCACCGTGATTGTCCGGATCTACAAACTTTCCCATGAACTAATGAATGCGGGATCGAGTCAAGCTAGTGACTCGGGAATCAAAAACAATAGCACACACCATATGGGTTTTCACCCATATTTACATCTTCTTTCCCTATTCTACCACCTTAGTGTGGGGAGTTGCCCATTGTTGTATATAAGTTTCAAAAAAAAAAAAAAAAAAAATCAAATAATGGCCGTAGTATTTCCTTTTATGTTCTATGTTTCGCATAACCGCGGTACTTTGAATATTGAGGGCAATATTCATTTCTAGTGTGGGGAATTCTCACGAATTTTATCATGTAATTATTCCACCCAATTCCCCATTTTGGCCAAATTTTTTTGGAGTAAGTGTTTTCACTTACTCAAAGAAATAGTAATCGATCCGCCATGTCTAACCCACAAAAGGATTGGCTAATCCAGAGCAAACGGCTCTTGGTAAAGATTTCTCAAATCCGTTTATGGCTTGCAATTTGCCTAAAATTGTATGGTGTTCAACTCGCCATATCCTAAAAAGTGAAGAGTTGGCTAGCCCGCAAGTTTATGGCTTGTGGTAAAGGCGTTGGAAAAACCATAATTGGTAATCACCACCAAAGATAATACGATAATTTATCTAAGAGTTGGCTAGTCCGAAGCAAACGGCTCGTAAAGACAAATCAAATCCGTTCTGACTTATGATTTGCTCAAAATCATTTGGTTATCATTGTACCAAGGTTCTTACTTGAACTGAAACAATTGGCTACTCCGAAGTGATGGCTTTTGGTAAAGAGTTTTTAAAATCCATTAAAGTTTTAAAACATTGCTAGGGACTAGCAATATCTTAGTGTGGAGGATTGATGAGTGTCTAAATACTCATCATTTTGTACAATCTAAACTCGCAAAATCATCCGAAAACACTCGAAATGCATCAAAATGATGAAAATATCACAAATCGTTGTTTTATGTGTTTTAAATGCAAAATATCAAAATCGATGAAAAACATATCAAGTTTGCAAAATTGGCAGTTTAAGTCCCCCAAGTTTCAAAAGTTTTCAAATCTAGTCCCTGGAATCCAAAAATGTGGAGTTTTATCATTCAAGATCCCTGAAATATTCTAAGTTGTCAAAAAAAAATGCTCCTTGAATGAATCTGTGATCAAATGGCAGAAAAGGTCCTTCAAATTTGAAAAGTGTCAAAAATAGTCCTTGGATTTATAAAAATGGAATTTTATACAAAAGTGGTCCTTGTGCTATCAAAGTTTGTTAAGTGTGGTCCTTTTGATAACATTGGAAAAAGTTCAGTTTGGTCCTCAAGTTTGCGTAATTTACAAAGAATGGTCCTTGTGTATACAAATCCAAACCGAATCCTATATTTTCAAGCCCATCCCACACTTGAACCTTGGACCTAGAACCCTTGACCCCATCCACCCTATTTTGAGCCCTCGGGTATTAATAAACGGGTCGTGAAAGTCAAAACCGAACATCATGCATCCCTTACCTCATTGTCGCGCCAAAATCCGGATACCATGGTGGTTTCCTTGATTTTCTCTATTCACCCTTTACACTGCCTCACCACTTGTATACCAACCCCTCCACCTTCACAATATCCAAAATTCATTAATTGATTGAAACCGCTAATGACTTTTTGGCGCCAAATCTACACATGGACGAATATGATGAATTTTGAGGATCCAATGGTTGGAAAGAGGTGGGAAACAATCGAGGTCGACAAGAAATCTCAAAAGTCTATAAAGAAGATATGAGAAGCAATGTAGAGATATCTAGTGTAATTTTTATTTTCTTAGCCGTTTTTTTATCATTTTAAGCTTTCTAGTGTAAAACTTAGCTTTCAAGTCTTGCTTTTAATCAATCTCGGTGTATTGTGAATCCTTTTAATAATCAATTTCAAGCTTTCGGTTTCAATCTCAAGATTTGCAAATTTCAAGTTCAAATTTTCAATTTGTTTTGAATGTTGTTATTAGTTGTTGATTTGGACCGAGTAAGACCACATAAGCTCCCGAAAGCTTATTAAAGCTTTTAGTAACTTTAAAAATCGTTTAGAAGTTAAAAAGTAAAATACCAAAAGACCAAATAAATAGTTAAAATTCAAAAATCACAAGAAATGGTGATCAAAGTCGGAGCAGGTGAATATTGGATTGCCTCGGGTTGAGGCTTAGTGGTAAGCCTATAGGATTGGCCTTTGATCTTGGTTCGTGTTTTCAGTTGCATAGACTCTTGTAAGCTTTTAATTCAACTTTTGCATTTTATCGTATAAGCAAGTTTATTGCTTAAATCTTTGTATTTCTATGTTTCTTAGTTATAGTTAAGTTTAATTAAACAATAAGATCAGTTGTTTGTTCATTTAAATTTGTAGTTACCAAAAATCTCATTTTAACAGTTAAATTAGTATAAGTGTTATTAATAAGTTTTATGTTGTTGTTGATGTTGTTTAATGTTTATTTAGTTTCAGTATATGATAATATATGGTTATTAATCAAATGCATGGACTGAATCTGTGATAATCTTTGAAAATCATCAAAACAGTTATATTAAGTCTTGTTTGGATTTGTTAGTTAAACTGTGTTAGAGGTTGTTTGAATTGTTGTTTGTGTTTGTTTCCTGCCACACTTGGTCCTAATATCTCAGTTTAACAAGAAAACCAAAGGTCATTTGTTAAAAGTCAAAATCTCTTTAATCTCACTTAGTTGTTAATCGTTGAAGTTTTAGTTTGTCAATCTCATCATATTAGCTTAAAACTTGTTAACTTAGCTTAATCTCGTCTTATTTTAGCTTAGTATAACATAATCGAAAGTAGATTTGATTCAAAGTTCACATTAGTCAACTTATCCGTGATTCTCACTGAATTGCATTTGAATCTCTTGAGCGTTATTTGCCGATTCTCACGATTCAAGATTTTGGTTTCTGCCGATGTGCTTCACGATCTGTTTGAAGTTTGTCAATTGATTTTTATTTCACGATTTAGAATTTTAGATTCGCTAGATTCTCACTGATTCTATTTGAATTGCTTATTGTAGTTTAATAACTGCTTTTTACATTCTTTAGCTTATTTCAAAGTGCTTAAGTTGTCTACAGCTTAATTTGTCCTCAACAATCATTTTCATCCGATCAAGTTTTAAAACACCATTGAGTCTCCGTGGGACTTAACGACCGAAATTCATTATATTCTCCCGATCTTCATTGCATTTGGTTCCGTGTCGTTTTAAGTTTGTTACGGTTGGCCATTCACAAGTGGTCGACTTGTGATTAAACTTGACCGTGTGGAGCCCAATCAGTGACTGATGTCTAGAACGAGCACTCACAACAAAGGTAATGTCGGGCCTAGAAGTCATTAAATACATGAGTGAACCAATCATGGATCTCAGATAAGTGAACATTCATAGTGGATCCGGTTCAAAATTGTTCTTTGGTTTTGGAGCTTCATAAGGTGTAGTGGCGCTCGACATTTTCCATATCAAATTTCTTCAAATGTCTCTCACATATTTATCCTAATCGATAAAAATACCATCGTTTTTCTCACGAACTTGTAGACCCAAAAAGAAAGTAAGCTCCCCCATAGCACTCATCTGAAACTCTCCCTTCATCAACTCCTCAAACTCCCTGCACCAAGCTTCTTTAGTGGAGCCAAAGATAATGTCATCCACATAAACTTGCACAAGAATGATGTCTCTATTATTCTTCTTTAGGAAGAGTGTTTTGTCAATGGCACCTCTTTTGTAACCATGCTTCAGCAGAAATGCAGATAGCCTAGCCTACCATGCTCTTGGTGTCTGATGTAGTCCATAGAGAGCTTTGACAACCTTGTATACATGCTGTGGATGATCTGGGTCTTCAAAGCCTTTGGGTTGAGTGACATATACTTCTTCTTCAATTTCACCATACAAAAAAGCACCTTTCACATCCATTTTATAAACCATGAACCCCATATAAGATGCATAAGCCAAGAAGATTCGAATGGCCTCAACTCTAGCTACATGTGCAAAAACTTCATCATAATCAATTCCTTCCTCTTGCCTGAACCCTTGAGCCACTAATCATGCTTTGTTTTTGACCACAATACCCCTTGCATCTCTTTTATTCTTCAAGATCCATTTTGTCCCAATTGCAATCTTCCCATGAGGTAGTGGTACCAATATCCAAACCTGGTGATTCTTTAATTGTTGCATCTCATCTTGCATTGCTTCAAGCCAACTTGAGTCTTCAAGAGCTTGAGTAACACTGGTTGGTTCCACTTGAGAAAGGAAGCAAGCAAACAGACAATGATTAAAGTCTGTGTGATTGTCCCTTTGCTGGTTTAAGACATAGGAAAAAAAAGCAACTTTACCATACTTAGAACTTGTCACAACACTTCTAGTTCGAACAGGTGCTTGAGGATCACCAATAACATTTGATTGAGGATGAGCAATGTTGATCCTTTTTGTAGCAGTGGGGTTGACATCGCCAGGAGTCAAGATTGGTCACAGCTTGGTTCAAAATCACCGCATAGGAAGGTGAGTTGAAGATTCTATCTTTGGGATGATGATTACCAAGATCCAAGGACTTGGAAATCGTGTATATGGTTCTTTAAAGTCCGTGGACACACTAGTAGTAATGGGAGTAGATGCGCAGGTCACAAGCAGACGGTGATGTCGAAAAAACAGGATAACTGTCAGGAGAATCATGGTTTCCACTGAGTGATTCTCTTGCAAACTCCCCACCAAGCCTCTCAGCTTCTAGATTGGCTGCATGCTCTTGCTTCTTGAGTCTAGCAAGGTCCTCTGCATAGTGTGACTCATCTCCATGCTCATCAGAAGTTACTTTAGAATGATCACCTGCAAAATGCTTAGGGGAGAAGGAAGGCACAAGAATTGGTTGTTCATCATGCTCAAACTCACTATATGAGTCATCATCCAGGGTACCTGCATTGTCAGTGAGAGACTCTTGTGCACCTGCAGATTGGTTGGCAACATATCTAGTATAACCCAAGTAATCAGTTAAGTAATCCAGGTCAAAGGACCAAACATGACCTTGACCCTGAACATTAGGCTTATCTTCTAGGTACCTCAGGTTAAGTGTCTCCTCAATCTTTTTAACATTCAAATTATAGACCCTATAAGCCTTACTATGAGCTGAATAACCCACAATATACCCCTCATCAGCTTTCTCATCAAATTTTCCCAAAGGATCACTAGTGTTTAAAATGGTCACTTGACATCCAAAAGGTTTGAGGTAATGAATATCGTGAACTTTCCCAAAGGAGAAGTTCATAAGGTGTTTTGAAATGAGGTCTAGTAAT
Organism: Chrysanthemum lavandulifolium; assembly: GCA_022545495.1. Lineage (NCBI taxonomy): Eukaryota > Viridiplantae > Streptophyta > Magnoliopsida > Asterales > Asteraceae > Chrysanthemum > Chrysanthemum lavandulifolium. Next base: position 194,693,504 of record CM040241.1, on the reverse strand, counting down.
AGATACCTGCTTAGAACATAACAAGCAAAGGCTTATCGCTTCATCCAAAACATAGTGGGTAATTTATAGTATGCAAGCATGGATCTTGCCGCCTATCGTGGTCATATTCTTTCTTTCAAGAACCCCATTTTGTTGTGGGGTTCTTGGATTGCTATAGTCCCTTTTATCCTTTAGACTTACTGAGTTCTATTAATACAACATTTTTGAACTCTGTCCCATTATCACACCTAATACCTTTAACCTTTTTGTTTAGCTGGTTTTCAACAAGGGTAACGAACTCTTTTAAAATTTGAGATGTTTCATCTTTAGTTCTCACAAAGAATACCCAACAAAACCTGCTATAGTTATCAGTGATTACCAGGCATAAGTACTTATGATCAATACTTCTGATTTGGGTTGGACCAAAGAGATCCATATGCAGCAACTGAAGAGGTTCTGAGATGGTGCTCACAGCTATAATGGCTTTGTATGTGGCTCTGTGTTGCTTTCCTTTGTTGCAGGCAACACAATTGTGTTCATTGGTGAAGACTTTGGAAGTAAGTCCTTCAACTAGACCCAGTTTAGAAAGCTTGTTAATGGTCTTGAAGTTCACATGAGCCATCCTTCTATGCCATTTTGTAGACTCATCCAAGGATACTTTAGCCACCAAACATGTTAGGTTACCTTCTGGTTGAACATCATTCAAAATGAATGTGTATAAATTGTGGCTTCTAGGAACTCTTAGCAGAATTGATGTATCTTCTGGAAGTGTGAAGTCTTTAGAGAGAACAAGACATTCATCCTCAGAAAATAATACTTTGTTCTTTGTGTCACAAATTTGTGATACTGAGAACAAGTTGAAATGTTGCAGTTCCTTTACATAGTACACATTTTCAAAATCCAAATGAGGTGTTCTAATGGTGCCTTTCCCAGTGATTCTACCATCTCCTCCACCAAAAGTCACACTGCCTCCACCTTCTATGGGTACAAAATCATGCATCTTCTCTTTGTTTCCTGACATGCTTCTGGAACAACCACTATCTACTATGCCAACATCTTTACTCCTCAGAGGATGATCCTACAACAACAACAAGAAAATATACAAAATATTAGTACACTATGGAGACTCAAGTCATTACTGACTTGAGCCTACCTTGTGGATCATTAGATCTAGGCCATGTAGATGTATAAGGTCCGCCATTGTTCTTGGGCCTCCTTTGAAAATTAGGTCTCTTTTTAGCCAAGAACAACCTGCTGAGGGCTTCACAGCAGTATCCCAATATCCCCTTCCATCATACATTGAGTCAAAACATTCAGGCCAATAACCATTTTGAAAATATGAACTAGTTGGTCGCACATATGGTCTAGCAACTGATCTTCTTCAACCAGAATTGTGTTTGCTGGTTTTATTAGTTGCTTGTGGAACAAAAGATGGTATATCATTAACATTTTTCCATATTGGTCTAGGTTTCTTTTGACTAACACATACACCCATTCTTTGCTCATGAAAATTACAATCCTTAATCAAATGAAATTTACTTCCACAAACAAAACATTTCTTCTTTTTAGAATATTTATTCAAATTGAAAGATGTTTCATTACATGCAAAAGCATTTAAACCACAAACATTAACATAATTGTTTTTAACAGAATTAAAGACATTATTTTGCAAAGAATTAAATGACAAGTCTTCAGAGGAAACTGTCTTGGAATTTGATTCCTCAGCAGCAACTCTAACAGGCTTGTAGGGAGTCTTGGGTGAGGTCTTGGGAAGGTCTTACTTTTCACTTGAATCACAACTGGTATACGTAGTAGACCCTTGGTCAGAGGACTTGTCACTGTCAGAACAAGAGACAAAGTCAGAGATTTAGAATCAAGGTCCGCAAGTCTTTTGACTTTTGCCATAAAGATGGTGTGATCCATCAAAGTCTACATGATGGAAAGGTCGGTGGGCATATGTTCTCCTCTAATAGGTCCGGTACAACATGTAATTCTCCTTCTTTACATAATTAGCTAACCTGCAGGTGTAGATTTACGATATCATTCCTAGCTTCTAAGCCAACATATTTTTAAAACCTAAACCTAACCCGAGTTTATAGATTGACTACCATAGAAAGCGAGCTACTTTGTCACCGATACTAACCATTCTTTATGTCTAGCTACTTCCTCATCTAGTTCCTTTTTCAACACTTGGTTTTCGAAACTACATCGCCTTTTTCTTTCTCGACGCTTTAAATCAATTTTAGCACATTCTAAATCACTTTCTAACACCCTTATCTTTTCATCATAAGCAAGTTGATTCTTTTGAAACCAAATTTTTGTCTTTCTACGCTTTTAAAGCCTTTTGTAAGCCTCAACTTCGACATAACATTCATTATATTTAGGTTTCAATTCATCTTAAGCTTCCTTAAGTTCATTATATCTTTCACTACAACCAAAAACACAATTATGTACCTGAGAGATGCCCATTAAGGCAACTTGATCATGCTTATCCTTTGTAGTACAACTTGCCAGCAATCCACCATACTCTGAACCAGGAGCTTCATCATTTTCAAGCTCATGCACCTTCCAGTTGACATGGTCATCCAGAGTGATCAAAGCATTAGATGATCCAGCTTTGGAATTTCCAGCTTCCATATGATTCTGCTAATAGGAAGAATACATAACCTCATCACCAGCCTTCCTATCCTTGCATTCTCTTGACAAGTGACCCATCTGACCACAAGTATAACACTTGACTTTCCTTTTGTCAAATCTTGCTGGATCTCTTCCCTGGAAACCAAACTTTCTCCCAGACTTACGCTCAAACCTCTTGATGTCCACTGAGAGCATGGCCAGTTGCCACTTCAAGTTCATCTCTTCCATATCAAGTGGATCCACCTGCTCAAAATCCTCAAAGTTAGTTGTCACGATTGTCATAATCGAACAAAGAGTGAAGTACATCTTCCAATACACCACTAGATTTAGGTTGAGAATTTGATGTAGTGGTGATGTAGGATGATGATGCTGAGGAAGCTGGGCTTGGAGCATAGGTCATTTTATTTGAGGAGGCCCCAAAAAATGCTGAGTGACTGGGAGTGGATGAACGAAAGGGACTTCTGACATCAGGCTCAAGAGTTTTAAGCCTATTGTAGAGATCATCAAAAGTGACCATATCCAGCCCACCTTTAGCTTTGAGTGCAATGCTCACTTGCAACCAAGATGGAGGTAAAGATCTTAAGAACTTTGAATTGCAGTCCTCATTGTCTGGCCTGGTCTGCATCTGATTTAGTTGACTCAAAATCTTATGGAACCTATCATATCCCTTGTGGATACCTTCTTCCTCAGAGATTTGGAATTCTTGAAATTGCTGTTTCAGCATTGATTTCCTCATTCTCTTTGACTCATCATTCCCACCAAACCTAGCCTTGATCGCCATCCAGATGTCCTTAGCATCCTCCATGTAGTGAAAGTCACCCATGTGATCATCTGGTATAGCTTGAAGGAGAATAGTTCGAACTTTATTCTCTCTCTGAACAGCCAGTATCTCTTCAGCAATTTTGGGACCAACGATGGTAATAATACCATCAACATCTTTGACACACTTCTTCAGACTGTTACCCTTCTTCACAACTTCCCAAAGATTCCAATCAATATTGGAGATCCAATTCTGCATCTTCATAGCCCACAAATCATACTCCTCCTTCTTTAGGTATGGGAACTTTGCATTGCTGTTTGTGAGATTGAGTTGTTGCAAAGATGTGGTGTTTTGATTGTTAGTGACTTCTGTTTCATCGTCTGACCCAGGCATGGTTATGATTGTTTTGGTTGTGAGGGTGTAAAGAAAAGAATGTTCTTAGTATCACAGAGACTCTCCCGAGGCTCTGATATAGATCTTTGAGCGCTCGTGAATCGTTAGTAATGTTTATGTAATCACAAACACACTAATAGAAAGTCTCTATTACTTGTATTCTAAAGCGGAAATCAAACACAAGTATGAACACAGATAACTAAGAATACTTTGATCCTCTATGGATCTTTGAATAATACTAAAACTTTTTTTTAAAACTCGTACATCATTCATACTAATGTGTTCCTTTTATAGACAAGGAACCCTAAACCGTTTCCCAAGAAACGTATAATCATAAAACTAAAAGAGATATACATTATCACTTCCTAATAAAGCTCATGCATATCCTAACTAACTATAAAATATGCGGAATATCTATCTCATGAGTAAAAAAACTACGCTGTTTTACTACTTCCAGTAATCATTTCTTCAAGCAGATTCCAAAGACTTCATGAGAATCCATCGAGAGTATTTTCAGTAAATTTTATTTAGTAGAATTCCCAACACCCATGCTTAAGGATGATTATATTTGTTGACCTCATCGAAACGTTCGAGAAGGTAATAGAACATGAAACATAGTTCGTCACGTACTTCATGTACTAAGCCTTCAACATGTTGTCAATGATAACAATCTTTATCATGGCTAGGGAATGGTGGTGGTAGGAATGGAACGGTTTGAGGTGGAAGGTTGGATGTAGAATGTGGAGGCTCCACAAAGGATGGAGGGATTTGTGGAGGCACGTTTGATGAGGTTGGAGGTGGTTCAACTAAGGATGAAGGTGGTGAAACATGTGTTGATGATGGTGGTAGAGAGGTATCTACTTCCATGTGATCCGGTTGTTGATTTTTCATAATCCAAAATGGACCATTTGAGGCTGATGGAGAAAAGGATACGGGTGCTAGTGTTGTTTCAACACCAAATTTTTGTTGTTGCGCCATTTTCTCAATTGAAGAAAATGTTGGAAATGGTGGTGGATGAGATGGCCTAGAAGGCAAGTCCTCTAAGTTGTAAAGGTATGGAGATAGGAGTGGAGTGGTGAAAGAGTTAGCTCTAGGTACTAGAGGTGATGGTTTAGTGGAAGTAGGGGTGATTAGTTTAGGAGGTATAGTAGTCTTTGGCAAGGGTTGTCTTGTGGGAACAATCCTTTTGGGAATTGGTTTGATTGGTAGAGTTGGTTGTAAGGGAATTCTAGTGTTTGAGGTATTAACGGGTGATGATTAGGTTGAAGAGATTTCGTGAATAACCCGAGCAAGTTTCTTGGGTGGTCCTTTAGTGGATGAGTTAACACTAAGGGCTTTCCTCATTGTGAAATGGTAGAAAGGGAAGGGTGAAAAGAGAGTTTTAGCTACTGAGAATAAGTGTGTGAATGGTGATTTGGAAGTTCTAACAAGGAGATTTATAAGGGGAAAGGATTGGTGAGTGAATTAAAGCTTAGGCCACTAAAATCCTTCAAATTTCAATGATTTGCATGCATAAGAGTCAACCACAGAGTTGCACTGATCTAGGAAGTCAATTAAAACAAGGTGAAGTGTTCTAGTTAACAAAGAGGGTTTGAAATGATTGTCTTAAGTAGGATTAGCTTTGTCTGAGCAGCCGGTTCCCACGGATCCCTCAAATGAGGGATCCGTGTAGGCTAAACCTAGGGATCCGACTCTCAGCAGCCAAGGAAAAGAAAGATGATGTTTTTGAAATGTCTAGTACCTACATATCTTGAGTGTTTCAGTCTCCTCAGGTGTCTTAAGGATATGAGACTTAAGTGATAAAGTGTAATGAGTGAGGGTAGCTAATTGTGTCTTTTATGGAAAGAAATGGGGTTTTTATGAATACCAATAGGTGATCAAAGATGACACTAAGAGTTTTGAGAGTGTCAAGTGGAGTTAAATGATCCTAGTGATCAGATGATGATCTAAGGAAATTTTAGAAAATTCCTTAAAAATTATAAGAAATGAATAACTAATTTCTGGCCTAATTTGAGATAAGGATGACTAACATCAATTTGCTAAAATTGAGAGAACTATCAAGCTAGGTGTTTTAAAATGCGAGAAACAATGTGTGAACATTATATCAGAAATATGGTGAGTTTTGAAGAAGTGATAAATCAAAAACACCTTGAATGTGATCCTAAGTTATCTATGAGTGAATGTGAGATCAAATGAGCTTGAGGAAGACTTAAGTGATCCTAAATTATCATGTTTTACTAGTCTAATAAGGTTTGGAAGATTGTACTGATATGAAGATGTTTAAAAGTCTATTTCTATCTGCCAGGATCCCACGGATCCCTTACTTGAGGGATCTGGCTAGTTATAAGCCAGGGATCCGGCATCTAGTACAGGCTACTCCACCAAATACATGCAAAATTTTGTTCTAGGTGTCGCATACTGAAATTAATGATTTCTACTGGAAACATACATCAATACAAGTAAAAGTACAAAAGGTATTTCACATAAAGACAACCTATAGGTGAGTAAATACTATAAAGACCAAATATTAGGATAAAGGTAACAAAGTAAGTCTTGCACAATTATGGGTATACATTGTTTTGATAATCATAAAATTTCTAAAATAACCATAAATAAAGTCATGAAGCATAATGTCTCTTTCGTCAATCTCTTCACTTTTTCTTCTTTCTCGAATTCATGATAAAGTGAGTTAGGCACTTGAACATCCCCTTTGTTTGCTTGAATTCTTAAGACTCATTAGGAAGAGTCGGAAGTTGTTCATAGTAGGTCAGGGGTCTATTTGAAAATTAGAAACGGGATCGACTTCAACTTCTTCATCTTCATCCGAAGAGTTCGAGAGAGCACGAGGCCTTTTCTCATTGATCATAAGCTGTTTGGAAGGTTGTTTGGTAAGAGGTACCATAACATGGTTAGCAAAAAAATGATCATCGGTATTAGGAAAAGGTTGCATTGCACTAACATACTCACGGAGCCGGGTTAGGAGCATACCATAGGGAAGTACCATATTATTGGTTTTGAACACACCTACCATTCTTTTAACCATGTAATAGGCAAGATTGAAAGGTTTTTGGTGGATGAGACAATAAATCATTTGGACAAGGCACGCATTGGGATGGTCTTTGTTTCCAACCAAGCAAATGACATTTTCTCTAAGGATTTCTTCCCACTTTTTGTAAATGAGAAATATCTCAGAGAGTTCCATTTGATAGAGATCACTATAGATGAGTTATTTGTTGCGGTTGTAAAGAGATTGGTCGACTCTTTTCTTGAAGATGTTGTCTCGAACAGCTATGGGGTCATTGAGAGGAGTGTGATAAATAGGTTTAGAGTCTACTGCGAAGGATTGAGTTGATATTGACCAATCTTGGAAAAACATACAAATTCCTTCACATGGTATGCGAAGGATTTGTGCGAATGTGTTGAGGGGTAAGGTAATGCATTGGTTGTTTATAATGAAAGCGATTGGAATACTTTCATCATTGTTTCGAACAATCCTAACACTCTTGTAAAATTTAAAAATAAAGACCGGACAAATTTGTTCATCAATTTTCAAGAGACAATCAAAGTTGATTGCCGAAAAGACTTGATGAATGTCAGTGTTTTCAAGGAAACATTCCTTAACTATATGACCTTCGTGGATAACTCGTTTTGAGCTTTTTGAAGATTTTGCGATTACTTTTTGATAGCCCTTCTTTCCGATAGTATCTAGAAAGGTAGTGAACGATGTCATGATGATCTTGTTGGGTAGCCTTAGGCATGTTTGCTCCTAGAAAACAAATATTCCAATTAGGTAAAATTTATCAAGATGGGTTTATGGGTTTGATTTGTATTAACAATGTTGTCTTGAAAATCTTTGATTATGTATTACCTTTTGTAATGAAAATAATTTTATAATACCCAAGTTCTTCAATTGTTGATAAAAATTGAATCTAATTGAAAAGTTTAAAACCATAAACCCTAGAATGGAGATGATGATGAATAGAACATATGAGTGTAATTAGTTACAATGATGTTCAAGATTGAGATGCTTGAGAGTATGAAGACCTAGGGAGATTGAAGCATATATTAGTTCATTTTGTGTTTTTAGGAAGAGGGAAAAATGGATTGTTTTGGGTTTTGAAAAGCGGGTTACTGATGTCTGTGTACACGGTTCCCCCGGATCCCTTGTTTTAAGGATCCAGCTAGTACAACATGTGGGATTTGGCTCTGCCGATAGAAAATGAAGTGTTTTGAATTATTCTTTTTACTTGTAATAAGTTATACAATAACTTATTTTGGAAAGGAACTTATAGAATGGGATTCCTATTTTAATAGACGTTTGGCTAAGGTGTTTTGATGGGAAGGAAGATTGTTTATCGATTATTGGTGAATTAACTATCAAATGCAACTTTGAAGTTAAAGACCTAATTCATGTGTTCATATAGTTTTCTATGACTATTTTTATATGCATGGTTTTTATCATGAAAGAAAGACACATATCATCATTTTATTCACATAAGAATACTACAGTATATGTATAGATCAACTAGTTGTGGGTAAGGGAACATACCTTTGTCCTAAAATCTTTTTATGGTTTTTAGACACCATAGACCCGAAATACTTCATGAGCTTTTAAAGTAATCCATTGTATTTAGTAGAAATAGGTTATGATTACTTTTGGATTCTGCCTTGGGTGTTGGCTTCATTTTTCTGTGGATATAAATGAAGTCTTTGGAAGATTCCTAGCAAGAAGATTTCTTAAAGAGAAATTGTTAGAATGATCTATCATTATCTAACATTAAAAAAAAAATTGTTTTAAGAGATTTCCTTCTTTGTATTTTTCAACCATACAAGGATCGTATCAAGTTTTTAAAGTACAATATACTCTAAGAGACTTGGTAACGAAGCTCTGGTACCAATTGTGGAAAACTAGAAGGGGGTTGAATAGTTCAACCGATTAAAACTATTTAGATCGACTTATGTCAATCTATTTATTATGCGTGTTGGATAATGATAGATAAGCATATAAGTAAGTAATGAAAAGATAAAGAGTAAGGAAACACAAAACCACGAAACGAGTATTTATAGTGGTTCGGTTACAAGAAAACCTTACTTGCCCTACTCCTCTCCCCGAGTACCCCACTCGAGAGTTCGTAAGCACTACAAAACACAAGCTCCTTAATGTGGCGGAGAAGCCTTCACAACGTCGCCTACTCTTTATCCGGTACTAGGGTAGACACCGAGTTCTTCCACGAGGTAGAACTACACCTATCACAACGTCCCCTACACTTTATCCGGTACAAGGCTAGATACCGAGTTCCATTACAAAGGAGGAACTACTACCCAACACTACATCACAACACGACTACCCCAAAGAAGACACACTCCTTATTACAACACTATAAGGATATCAATATCCTTTAACCCAAACTATCTATCTTGTACATCGATGCACCATATCGAACATACACCCTCGGCACCTTTCACTAATGCCTTCGATACGACCCTTCGACACCTTTCACTAATGCCTCCAACACAACACTTCTATGGAGGGAGAAAAGAACTATCAACAAGATACACTTCAGTGGTCTTGATGATGACGAAGCTTAGTGATTGTACAATAGATTGCACTACCAGGATTCGATAATGATCAAAGGTATGAGGGGTGTATGTTCCAGCCAAGACTTGCCTTTCACCTGATGATAAGAAATACGAAACACTACGTTAAGTGATTACGCAGGGGTATGACCCTGCGAACCACCTCCGGCGTGAGAGTAAGTATGAGTTATGGTTGTATAAGTGTGTGTAAGTAAAGAGATGAGTGTGAAATGAGCATACCATAATCCATTTCCTGTCCAACCTATTTATAGTGAATGAAATAGGGTTGAGAGCACTTTTGCATGAATTTCGAAGATCATGTGGGCGTCCCATGATTGTGGGTAACCGCTAGGCTTAGTGACCCACGCCTCTCGACTTGACGGGAAGCCAAGAGAGAGGGAGATCGTGGGTTTGACCAAGTCAGGAGGTTTCCCTATCCATTGTTCCTTCGTCAGCCATACCCCGAAGGGCTTAGGGCTTCGAATGGCAAATTCCCCTTAGGTAACCTTCGTGCTAACGAATGGTTTGACGCTTATGGATATTCTGGAATCCTAACTTGGACCTTCGAATAGAAGGGTTTCGACATATCTCGAAGGAGTGTCCTTCGAGGTACTCGGAGGGTACATCATCAAGCCCCCAGTCGAAAGTGATGTATATGAGCGAGGAGACATTGCTTTCGACTTCATGCTTTGAAAAAATATCATCCTGCTGCAAACTGCATTAGTTAGAGGATAACAATGCACCTAACTTAGCGCATTTAATGGTAATTACTCTTTTCGGCTGCCCGCTACAGGAATCACATTTCCCCAACTTACCCGGAGACCAAAAGTCTTTGTTATTCAAAATTAAAAAAATTTAAACCGGATAAGAGTTAATTTTTGGACACGTGTGCGGTGCTTAAGAGATAAAAGAGAGTACAAAAAGGGGTAGCTGAAACCCTAACTTATTTTACTCTCTCCGTTTATTTCTACACGCAGTAAAACTTCATCGCCATTGATGAGTGTGTAAATACTCATCAGTTTTGTACAAAATAAACTGCAAATTCATCTGAAAACACTCAGAAACACATCTAAATGATCAAAATATCACAAATCGTTGTTTTATGTGTTTCAAATTCAAAAATATCAAAATCGGATGAAAACGTATCAATTTTGCAAAATTGCGCTTTGATCCCCAAGTTTCATAAATTGTCAAAAATAGTCCCTGAGCCCGAATTTCAAAAGTATAAATCACCAAAGGTCCTTTTAAAATCAAAAGTTATCAAATTTAGTCCTTTGGTGGAAAACCTACAAGTTTTGAGAAAATTACATTTTAGTCCTTAAAAATCCAAATTGTTCAAAATTAGTCCTTTGAATTTTCAAAAAAGTCAAAAATCAACCCTTGGACTATTTTAAGTTGGCAACAACACCCCTTTGGCTACTTTTCATAAATCACATGTTTGGTCCCTTGGAATGTCCAAATGTTACACAAATGGTCCCTATGTTTAATAATTCTACAAACCAAACGGATCTAAATAAAACCCCAAGCCCAATTGTTAACCCCCTAGCCCAAACCAGTTTACCCGGCCACTTTACCCACAACCCGACCCAACCCAATGTTTAAACACAAAACAAACCCGCCCCCTTTCCCCGTTTTCTCTCCCACTGTCTGCCCACCATCATCCCTCCACCAAGCCACCTATCAACCCACTCTACTCCACCATCTGTCCCCCCTCACCTCACCAAACAACCCACTACAATTAATGCTCCTTGTCCCTGTCCCAATTACCCTGTACCAGTTTTGGCGCCAAAACAAGTTAAACGGTCAAGATTACTCAAAAGTCATCCAAGGGTCCTTATTGTTCTTTGGGATTTGACCGAAGAGAGATAGAAGGACTTTTGAGCATAAAAGGAAGCAAAAGGAAGCCAAGAAGAGAGTCTTCTAGTTTTATTTTATTTTCTTAAGTCGTTTTTCATGTAAAAGTATTATTTCGATGTTAAACTTGTATCCTTGTGATAAATTGTATCAAACTTATGTTTTCAAGTGTAATGCAATTAAAATTAAGCACCAATTTAGGTTTATGCTTTCATTTGATTCTAATTGTCCATTGTTGAAATTTTCCACTTTCAAATCACACTCAAAAGCTTTATAATCTTTGTTTCTCGGTTCAATTGAGCTTAAATAAGCTTAGCTTAGCTTTTATAAGCTTAAATTCTAGTTTTAAGCAATATTTGAATCGGTCAACAAAAGTCAAAGAAGGAGCAAAATGGGTACATAAAGGATATGGGTTGATTTCAAAGTCGGACATGGGTTGAAATGAAGCGATGGGTGTAAATTTGGTTAGGTTAGAGGTCCATTGTCTCGGTTGGCTAGCCATTGTGGCTTGGACATTTGTAAGTCACATTTACAAGTTTTTATGAATAAGCAGTAGTTGTAGTTCAAAGCTGTTAAACCCAGTCCTAAAAGTAGTAATTAAGCTTGGATAATCTAATTTGATCATTGGTTTATGCTTAGTCAGCTGTTGTATCATTTTAATTGGTAAAACAAGTGTTTAAGGTGTGTTTGGCTCAAGAGGTTTAACTATCATTAGGTCATTTGCAGTGTATAACTTTTGTTAGTTCAAGTTTGTTTAGCCATTTTATACTCAAATCTGTCTTGCTTTTGTGTTTAGAACTTAGAAAAGTCAAAATCCAATATAAACAATCTCAACAGTCCACTGTTGAGATTTTAAAAGAGCAATTCATCATTTTGTGTTTAAAAGTCAATAACAAAGGTTTTCAAAGCTTCATTACATCATTTACCATCATAATCAATCATAAAATTGGATCCAAAACTCAACAAAGTCAAACTGTGTTTCCTTTTCAAAAAGTCAAAATAGTGAAAAAGTGGTTTTATGCGAAATTGCGGTGAGACATGTGGTTCATTAAAGTGTTTGTGGTCTGAATTTTTGGTTATAAGCAGTCTATTAGGAGGTCTATAGGACCTCATATCTGGTTTTGGCTTTTGCCTTTTGGTCAAGCTTGTGCATAAGCTCAAATCAGAGCTCATTTGCCCTGTGCCAAAACTCAGTTAATACTGAGTATTTCCTCAGCTTTTGTGCAGCTTGCACAAAGCTCATAATAGCTTGTTTAGGTCTGGTCTTTTGGTCAGTGATAGCCACTCAGGTCTAGTTGAGATTTCAAAAATAGGTTTTTAGTTTGGTGCTTATTTGGTTGCTTATTTCTTGTCTGCAAGTATACACCATTTTCTGTTTTAGCTTATAACATCAAATCACCAAATCTGTGAATTTGAGCTAATCAGTAGTTGTAGCTTGTTACTTTTAGTTGAACTTTGGTTAAAATAGCTTATTAGTGCTTCTGTGATCAGTGGGTTGCCTGTTCTAATCATTTTGGCTTATTTTGTGCTTATTTCAATAAGCACTATCACATCGCCCATAATCTTGAACACAAGCACTGTTTTCTAATTTTCATAGCTTCTTTATATTATTTTAGAGTTTCCAAAATTTTCAGATTTTTATAAGTCGTTTTGCTATTTTTCCTATTTTTAATTAGTTTTAATACTTTTAAATAGCATTTAATACAAAAATTAGAAAAGGTTCCAAAAATAATTTTTCAATTTTCTTAGACTTAGATAAATATAAAAGTAGAAAAGTAATTTTCCATATTTTTCATAGCTTATTTGGTAATTTTAGTAATTTAATTAGTTTTTAATAGTTTAAAATCCATAGAAAATAGAAAAATAGTCACAAAAATACAAAATAGTTTTAAAAGTCTATTTTGATATTTTAGACTTTTCCAAGTGTTAATTTTATTTTTCTAGCTTAATTTCCTATTTTCTTGTATTTTAGGTAATTAATTATTAGTTAAAAATAGTTTTTAATTAGATAATTAGTTTTAAAAATAACTTTCTTTTTCTAAATATTTTCTTACATCATTAGGTTTGTAAAAACATCATTTTCATATTTTTAGGGTTAATATTGACTTAGTTTCACTTTTTATTTTGTACGTCGCGTAGATTTTTATTTAAACGTGACGTTTTAGGTTTTAAACGTTCATCACTTTAAATATAGTGATAGCGTTTATTTAATAGGTTTTATCTTTTAATTTTCTTTAATTTGCATTTAAGGCGTTTTAATTTGTTGGATTTTCTTTAGTTATAATAATCTCATAATCCTTTTTCTCATTCAAACTTCTCGATTACTAGCGTTGATTTATCCATTGCATAGCTCATTTGGGACATAACGACCGGGAGACTCTATCCTCCTCGATCTTAATTGCATTGGTGTTTGAGCGGTTTTAGTCTTTTAGACTCATTGTTTAGCACCGATCGATTTTGGCGCCATTGGCTTGAGTCAGTCTTGATTTATCTCCGTTTTAGCAGTTAGTTGTTTGAATCCTCACTCATTGTTTATATCATCCATCTCGTATATATATATCCATATTTTCTTCTAAAAATCCAAAACCCAAAAACAAGCAAAACGTATAAAACACAAAAATATTTTCTTTTGTTTCTATATATGTATCAAAAATAAAAATACAAAAGAATCGTCGTTTTCTCTAATAATTAACAACTTAAAAGATTACCACGAAAACCAAGGCGTTGCACTACCTAGCTGGGGTGCGACCATAATAAGTTCCCGAACTAAAGATATAAAACTTGCCTTTGTGTCCTTGTGATTGGTGTACCTTTTTAAAGAAGCCATTCATCTTGGATTATTGGTTAAGTTCATTTGTTGTTTTGCCTCGATTTTGTGTTAATTGATTTTGTTGTGATATCGACGTTTGAAACCGAAAAACCCATAAAGATTCTTCTCACCACCGATTTTACAAAACGTCTTCATAATTCTCATCCTCATGTGAAAGATTTCATAATTCCATTTCTCTCCTTAACTCTAAGTTTCCTTAGAGTTAACTCTTGTGTATCTTGCTCGCTCTTCTAGATCTGTAAGCCCATTTCGTGAGCTTGTCAAGATTCCAAGGAGGCGTGTTCGTGACTTCTGCTCCATCGATCGGATCGAGATCCGGACTGCTCACACTACTCCGCTATCATGGCGGATGAGATTCCTATGTGTGAGCTTCTCCGGGCACCCATCGGCGGGTATGGAGATGCTATCGTTATGCCGACCATCGTGGTGAAAATTTTGAACTCAAGACCGGTTCTTGAATCTTGTAACTTCAAATCGGTTCTACGGTTTTGAGCGGGATGATCCTCATGCTCATATAAGATGGTTTAACAAGATTGCATCTACCATCAAGTATAAGAATGTCCCTTCCGATGTCATTAAGCTTCTTCCATTCCGTTTTCTCTTGAGGGCAAGCCGGTTGGCTTGAAAAACAACCCCTCGGTCAATAGAGACATGGGAAGATCTTGTGAAGAAATTTGTGAATGAATTCTATCCACCTTCCAAGACCACGAGTCTTAAAATGAAATCATCAAGTTCACTCGAAGTTTGATGAATCCTTGATGAATCGTGGGATCGTTTCAAGGAATTGCTTCGAAATGTCCTCACCACGGTTTCTCCGAGTTGATGCAACTCGACACTTTCTACAATGGAGTGAGTCAATCGACCAAGATTCTCTCAATTCCTCCGCGGGAGGAAATTTCTTAGCAAAAGCGTCAAAGAAGCTTTGGCGATAATCGAAAACAAGTCCAAGGTCCGCCTTGCACGAAGCAAGCGGTTGTTTCTCAAGTCGGTGTTGGTCCTTCTTCTTCATCGCCGCGTAAGTCGGTCTAGCACCGATGCTAAGATTGATAAACTCACGGAAGCTATCCAAGCTTTGGTTCTCTCCAATCAAGAAAGTCTCTTTTCCACAAACCTCACCTCCTGCCGAGGTTAAGAAAGTGGAAGTCTGTGTTACTGTGGTGGCCCCATGCTTATTATAACTGTATGGCCACCGATGGTAACCCTTTGAAGCTAATCTTTGTGGGCGGGATGTCTAATCAAGGAGGCAATCAATATCGTGCTCCTATAGACCGAACCACCGTCCTAACCACTACTCTGGACCTCCGGTTTCAATCAAAACCAAAACCGTAATCGAATCGAAATAGACCGAACCAAGGTTTTCAAAACCAAGGTCATTTCAATCAAAACAACGGTTTTCAAAATCGAAATCAAAATTTCCAACATCAAGGAAATTACAATAGAAACCCTCATCGTGAAATTTCAACCGGGGAATATTTTCATGGAAATGAATCAAGGAATTTTCGGAATCAAGGCCTAATCCTAACAATAGGGGCCTCATTTCCCTCAAACTCAAGCTATTGTTCCAACTGGACCATCATCGATGAGTTTGTTGAAACAATTCATGAAATCCCAAGAGGAAATGAATCGGTTGTTGGTCGGCCAAATTTCGACATCAAGAAGTCTTTAAATGATCGACCCTCGGGCTCGGTACTTTACCTAGCAACACGATCGCTAATCCGAGGCGATGCAAAGGCGATCACAACCCGTAGTGGTGCTTCATATCTTGGACCCGCTTGTTCCTACTACCTCTTCTTCTTCTATCCCAAGGTAGTGGAAAGCGAACCTCCAAAACACAATGGACCTCGACTCCAATGCCTCCTCCTCCTGTGGCATTTAGTCAAGTTACCAAGGAAACAACGGACAAGGTGCATTATTCAAGTCCACGGTACCGCACACGTCCAACCTTGGTTGTCCAACCTCAAGTGGTCCGAAGAACCCAAGTTGAATCAAGGAGTTGTTTTGAACCTCCACAGCTCTGTTGAGAATCAATCCAAATCTTCTCTTCCTTATCCTCACGGTTACATGAGCAAAGCTCATGAGAAAGCTAGTCATCGGATGGAAAAATTCTTTCAGATTTTCCAAGAACTTCACTTTGACATAAGCTTCGGGATGCCATCATGTTAATGCCAAAGTTTGCATCTACTCGAAACATATCTTTGAGCAACAAAGAAAAGTCGTTTGAAATGGCTAAGACTCCTTTGAATGAGAATTGCTCGTGATCTTGTTAAAAAGCTTCAGAAGCTTGGAGATCCCGGAAAATTTCTTCTTCCTTGTGTTTTCACCGGATGATTGAGTGCTTTGCTCTTGCCGATCTTGGTGCAAGCATCAATCGATGCCGTATTCGATCTGAAACAACTTTCTCTTAGGAACTTATTCCTACCGCATGACTCTTGAGCTTGCGGATCGTTCTATCTCGCGTCCTCTTGGCATTGCCGAGATGTATTCGTGAAAGTAGGAAAGTTCCACTTTCGGTGACTTTGTAGTCGTTGATTTCGATCTTGATCCTCGAGTTCCCTCATTGTTGGGCGGGGATTTACGAGGACGGGCCGTGCTCTTATCGATGTATTTGAGCAAGAGATCACTCTCCGTGTGGGTAACGAAGTCGTACCTTTAACCTCGATCAAACTTGAGGTACTCCTCAAATTATGATCTTGAATCAATTAATCGAGTTGATTTAATTGACATTGCTTCGAGAGGAGTACTCTCAAGAGTTTCTTGGTTATCTTCATAATTACGTGGTGGGAATTCCAATTCCACCACATCTTCTCAACCTATCATTGCCGACTCTTCCCCTCTCTTACTCCGTTTGAGGAGGTGACTTCCTTCGGAAGAGATCGATGAATTCTTGCTCTTGATGAATCAATTCCGCTGGAATTGATGGTGTTTATGATTCGGAGGGATATTCTTTATCTTGAGCAATTGCTTAATGAAGATCCATTACCTTCACCCTCCGAAAGAAATCACAATTGAGGAAATCAAATCGGTGCAATCTTCCACCAAGAATTTCCGAGGTTGAACTTAAGGACCTACCTCCTCATCTCGAGTATGCATTCTTGGAGGTGATGATAAATTACCGTCATAATTGCTAAAGACTTAACCGAGGAGGAGAAAGCTGCTCTCATAAAGGTCTTGAAGTCACACAAGCAAGCAATTGCTTGGAAACTCTCCGATATAAAGGGTATCAACCACGAGTTTTGTACTCACAAAATCTTAATGGAGGATGACTTCAAGCCGGTGATCAAAAGTCGAGAGAAGGGTGAATCCTAAGATTCATGAGGTTATCAAACAAGAGGTTCTCAAACTTCTTGATGCGGTGCGATTTACCCGATCTCGATAGTCCTTGGGTTAGCCCAATTCATTGCGTTCCAAAAAGGGTGGCATTCTTGTTGTCACGAATGAAGAAAGCGAGTTGATTCCAACTCGATTGGTTACGGGTTGGCGTGTGTGTATTGACTATCGTAAGTTAAATGATGCCACCGTAAAGACCATTTTCCTCTACCCTTCATGGACCGGATGCTTGAGAGATTAGCGAGGGCAGTACTATTGTTTCCTTGATGGTTTCTCGGGTTACTTTCAGATCCCCATTGATCCGCCGGATCAAGAAAACTACATTCACCGCCCATACGGGACGTTTGCCTCTGACGTATGCCTTTTGGCTTATGCAATGCTCCCAGCACGTTCCAAAGATGTATGATGGCCATTTTCCACGACATGATCGGAAACTATGGAGGTGTTTATGGATGACTTCTCGGTCATTGGGGACTCATTTCATACTTGTCTCTCCCACTTAGACAAAATGCTAAAAGGTGTGAAGACACCAATCTATGTCTAAAGCGGGAGAAGAGCCACTTTATGGTCAAAGAGGGCATTGTCCTCGGCCATAAGATTTCTAAGAATGGGATTGAGGTTGATAGAGCAAAGTTGATGTTATTGCTAAATTACCTCATCCTACCACTTATCAAAGGTGTTAGGAGTTTTCTAGGTCATGCGGGTTTTATCGTAGATTTATTCAAGATTTCTCTAAAATCGCCTGACCTATGACCCATCTTCTCGAAAAGATGCTCCTTTCATCTTCTCTCCCGAGTGCATCGAAGCTTTTGAAACACTTAAGAAAAAGCTACGGGCACCCATTCTAGTTGCCCCGATGGGATTTACCCTTGAGCTCATGTGCGATGCAAGTGACTTTGCAATCGGTGCGGTCTTGGGGCAGCATAAAACCAAGCATTTCCGGCCAATCCACTACGCGAGCAAAACTATGGTGAAGCTCGGACTCATTACACCACTACGGAAAAAGAATTATTAGCGGTGGTGTATGCGTTTGAGAAATTTCGCCATATCTTATCTTGACCAAATGCGTGGTGTATACGGATCACTCGGCACTCAAATATCTCTTTGCAAAACAAGATGCAAAGCCGAGATTGCTCCGTTGGGTTCTCCTCCTACAAGAATTTGATATCATCATTCGTGATAAAAAGGAGCCGAGAACACAGTGCGATCATCTCTCCGATTAGAGAACCCTCACCAAAATGTGTTTGAGAAAAGGAAATCAATGAAACTTTTCCTCTCGAAACACTCAATGTGGTTTCTTTTCGTGGAGATTCTTCTACCCATGGTTTGCCGACTTTGCAAATTACCATGCGGGTAACTTTGTAGTGAAAGGGATGTCGTCCCAATGGAAAAATAAATTCTTCAAAGATGTGAAACATTATTTACGGGACGACCCTACTTGTTTAAGATCTGTGCGGATCAAGTCATCCGGCGATGTGTATATGGTCGGGAAGCCGTTGACATTCTCAAGGCTTGCCATTACGGACCTCTTGGGGACATCATAGCCCCAACTACACCGCCAAGAAGGTGTTTGATTCGGGATTCTATTGGCCCGATCTATAAGGATGCCCATGAATTCGTCAAAACACACGACGCTTGTCAACGTCACGGAATATCTCATAAAGGAATGAAATGCCGAAAGCGCCATTCAAGTGTGTGAGATTTTTGACATCCGGGGCATTGACTTTATGGGGCCATTTCCTTCTTCTCACGGAAATAAGTACATACTCGTGGCGTTGACTACTTGTCAAAATGGGTTGAAGCTAAAGCTTTACCCACCAACGATGCCGAGTTGTTTTGAAATTCTTGAAATCTCTCTTTGCTAGGTTTGGAACTCCACGAGCCATAATCGGTGATCGTAGTGCGCATTCTGTAATGACCAATTTGCAAGAGTCATGCAAAAGTATGGTGTAACTCACCGTACCTCTCTGCGTATCACCCACGAAACAAGTGGGCAAGTGGAAGTTTCAACCGGGATTAAAGAATCTTGGAGAGGGCGGTTGGCGAAAACCGTGCCTCTTGGTCGGATAGATTAGATGGCGCACTCGGGCCTTCCGTGCGACTTACAAAACACCCATCGGTGCACTCCATACAAGTGGTGTGCGGAAGGCATGTCATCTCCGATTGAGCTCGAGCACAAGGCATCTTGGGCCTTGAAGCATGCTAACTTTGATATTCAGACAGCGGGTGATCATCGGAAAGTTCAAATGAATGAATTAAATGAACTCCGTGATCAAGCTTATGAGAACTCTTTAATCTACAAGCAAAAGACAAAGAAGATTCATGACTCAAAAATCAAAAACCGCGTTTTCAACGTTGGTGATAGAGTCCTTCTTTTCAATTCAAGATTGAAGATTTTCTCGGGAAAGCTCAAGTCCCGTTGGTCTGGTCCATTTACTATCGCTAAGGTTTATCCTTATGGCACCATTGAGTTATCTCAACCCGATGGTCCTAATTTCAAAGTGAATGGTCATCGAGTGAAGCATTACTTTGGAGAGGACATTCCATCCATGGTTGTCCCGGATCTTCAAACTTTCCCCATGAACCAATGAATGCGGGGATCGAGTCAAGCTAGCGACTCGGTAATCAAAACAATAGCATGCCATATGGGTTTTCACCCATATTTACATTTCTCACCTCTTTCTACCACCCTAGTGTGGGGGTTGCCACATGTTTCAAAAAAAAAAAAAAAAAAAAAAAAAAAAAAAAAAATCTTCTTTCTAAATAATGGCCTAAGTATTTCCTTTCACGTTCTTTGTTTCGGCATAACCGCGGTACTTTGAATATTGAGGGCAATATTCATTTCTAAGTGTGGGGGATTCTCACGAATTTTATCATGTAATTATACCGCCTAATCCCCGTTTTGGCCAAAAAAAAAAAAAAATTTTTTTGGAGTAAGTGTTCTACACTTTCTCATCGGTTATCGATCCGCCATGTACGTAAGACAAAAGGATTAGCTAATCCGAGCAAACGGCTCTTGGTAAAGATTTCTCAAATCCGTTTATATGGCTTGCAATTTGCCCAAAATTGTATGGTTCCTCGACTCCCATCATCCTCAAAAGATAATGAGTTGGCTAGCCCGCAAGGTTATGGCTTGTGGTAAAGGCGATGGAAAAACCATAATTGGTATTCACTCACCAAAGATAATGTTGATAATTTATCTAAGAGTTGGCTAGTCCGGAAGGGTGCGGCTCGGTAAAGACAAAATCAAATCCGTTGAAAGTCGGTGGTTTGCTCAAAATCACATGGTTATCGGTGTACCATGGTTCTTACTTGAACCGAAACATTTGGCTACTCGAGTGATGGCTTTTGGTAAAGAGATTAAAATCCATTATGTTTTCTCAAATCATTGCTAGGGACTAGCAATATCTCGATGTGGGGATTGATGAGTGTGTAAATACTCATCGATTTTGTACAAAATAAGCGCAAATTCATCGAAAACACTCGAAACACATCTAAATGATCAAAATATCACAAATCAGTGTTTTATGTGTTTCAAATTCAAAATATCAAAATCGGATGAAAACGTATCAATTTTGCAAAATTGCGGTTTCGATCCCCAAGTTTCATAAATTGTCAAAATAGTCCACAGTCCGAATTTCAAAGTATAAATCACCAAAGGTCCTTTTAAAATCAAAAGTTATCAAATTTAGTCCTTTGGTGGAAAACCTACAAGTTTTGAGAAAATTACATTTTAGTCCTTAAAAATCCAAATTGTTCAAAATTAGTCCTTTGAATTTTCAAAAAAGTCAAAAATCAACCCTTGGACTATTTTAAGTTGGCAACAACACCCCTTTGGCTACTTTTCATAAATCACATGTTTGGTCCCTTGGAATGTCCAAATGTTACACAAATGGTCCCTATGTTTAATAATTCTACAAACCAAGCGGATCTAAATAAAACCCCAAGCCCAATTGTTAACCCCTAGCCCAAACCAGTTTACCACCACTACTACCAACCCGACCCAACCCAATGTTTAAACACAAAACAAACCCGCCCCTTTCCCGTTTTCTCTCCGCCCCGCCCACCATCATCCCTCCACCAAGCCACCTATCAACCCACTCTACTCCACCATCTGTCCCCCCTCACCTCACCAAACAACCCACTACAATTAATGCTCCTTGTCCCTGTCCCAATTACCCTGTACCAGTTTTGGCGCCAAAACAAGTTAAACGGTCAAGATTACTCAAAAGTCATCCAAGGGTCCTTATTGTTGCTGGGATTTGACCAGAAGAGATAGAGAAGGACTTTTGAGCATAAAAGGAAGCCAAGTGGAAGCAAAAGGAGAGTCTTCTAGTTTTTTTTTATTTTCTTAAGTCGTTTTTCATGTAAAAGTATTATTTCAGTGTTAAACTTGTATCCTTGTGATAAATTGTATCAAACTTATGTTTTCAAGTGTAATGCAATTAAAATTAAGCACCAATTTCAGTTTATGCTTTCATTTGATTCTAATTGTCCCTTTGTTGAAATTTTCCACTTTCAAATCACACTCAAAAGCTTTATAATCTTTGTTTCTCGGTTCAATTGAGCTTAAATAAGCTTAGCTTAGCTTTTATAAGCTTAAATTCTAGTTTTAAGCAATATTTGAATCTGGTCAACAAAAGTCAAAGAAGGAGCAAAATGGGTACATAAAGGATATGGGTTGATTTCAAAGTCGGACATGGGTTGAAATGAAGCGATGGGTGTAAATTTGGTTAGGTTAGAGGTCCATTGTCTCGGTTGGCTAGCCATTGTGGCTTGGACATTTGTAAGTCACATTTACAAGTTTTTATGAATAAGCGATGGTTGTAGTTCAAAGTCATTAAAACTCGTCCTAAAAGTAGTAATTAAGCTTGGATAATCTAATTTGATCATTGGTTTATGCTTAGTCATTTGTTGTATCATTTTAATTGGTAAAACAAGTGTTTAAGGTGTGTTTGGCTCAAGAGGTTTAAGCATCATTAGGTCATTTGCGATGTATAACTTTTGTTAGTTCAAGTTTGTTTAGCCATTTTATACTCAAATCTGTCTTGCTTTTGTGTTTAGAACTTAGAAAAGTCAAAATCGATATAAACAATCTCAACAAATCCTTTGTTGAGATTTTAAAAACAATTCATCATTTTGTGTTTAAAAGTCAATAACAAAGGTTTTCAAAGCTTCATTACATCATTTACCATCATAATCAATCATAAAATTGGATCCAAAACTCAACAAAGTCAAACTGTGTTTCCTTTTCAAAAGTCGAAATAGTGAAAAAGTGGTTTTATCACGAAATTGCGGTGAGACACGGGGTTCATTAAAGTGTTTGAGGTCTGAATTTTGGTTATAAGCGATCTATTAGGAGGTCTATAGGACCTCATATCTGGTTTTGCTTTTGCCTTTTGGTCAAGCTTGTGCATAAGCTCAAATCAGAGCTCATTTGCCCTGTGCCAAAACTCAGTTAATACTGAGTATTTCCTCAGCTTTTGTGCAGCTTGCACAAAGCTCATAATAGCTTGTTTAGGTCTGGTCTTTTGGTCAGTGATAGCCACTCAGGTCTAGTTGAGATTTCAAAAATAGGTTTTTAGTTTGGTGCTTATTTGGTTGCTTATTTCTTGTCTGCAAGTATACACCATTTTCTGTTTTAGCTTATAACATCAAATCACCAAATCTGTGAATTTGAGCTAATCAGTAGTTGTAGCTTGTTACTTTTAGTTGAACTTTGGTTAAAATAGCTTATTAGTGCTTCTGTGATCAGTGGGTTGCCTGTTCTAATCATTTTGGCTTATTTTGTGCTTATTTCAATAAGCACTATCACATCAGTTCCATAATCTTGAACACAAGCACCTGTTTTTCTAATTTTCATAGCTTCTTTATATTATTTTAGAGTTTCCAGAAATTTTCAGATTTTTATAATTTGTTTTGCTATTTTTCCTATTTTTAATTAGTTTTAATACTTTTAAATAGCATTTAATACAAAAAATTAGAAAAAGGTTCCAAAAAATAATTTTTCAATTTTCTTAGACTTAGATAAATATAAAAAGTAGAAAAAGTAATTTTCCATATTTTTCATAGCTTATTTGGTAATTTTTAGTAATTTAATTAGTTTTTAATAGTTTAAAATCCATAGAAAATAGAGAAATAGTCACAAAAATACAAAAATAGTTTTAAAAAGTCTATTTTGATATTTTAGACTTTTCCAAGTGTTAATTTTATTTTTCTAGCTTAATTTCCTATTTTCTTGTGTTTTAGGTAATTAATTATTAGTTAAAATAGTTTTAATTAGATAATTAGTTTTAAAAATAACTTTCTTTTTCTAAATATTTTCTTACATCATTAGGTTTGTAAAAACATCATTTTCATATTTTTAGGGTTAATATTGACTTAGTTTCACTTTTTTATTTTGTACGTCGCGTAGATTTTGATTTAAACGTACGTTTTAGGTTTTAAACGTTCATCACTTTAAATATAGTGATAGCGTTTATTTAATAGGTTTTATCTTTTTAATTTTCTTTAATTTGCATTTAAGGCGTTTTAATTTGTTGGATTTTCTTTAGTTATAATAATCTCGATTATCCTTTTTACATTCAAACTTCTCGATTACTAGACGTTGATTTATCCATTGCATAGCTCATTTGGGACATAACGACCCTGGAGACTCTATCCTCCTCGATCTCAATTGCATTGGTGTTTGAGCAGTTTTTAGTCTTTTAGACTCGACTGTTTAGCACCGATCAGATTTTGAACAAAAGGTAATCCTTCCTTCTCACTGATAGCTTGTATTTTTTTCTTTAAAAAATGGATTCCAAGTTTATTATAAAACAGCAAGAGTGTACATTATCTGCAAAAGATCTACATGATCATTTATCCGATTACCCCATCCCACTAGAACACAAAGTGATGTTACCCAAACCTAATCAGGGTATTTTTGATGCTCCTCAAGGTTTCGTAGGGCTGTACACACATGCATTTAGCCATTCTAACCTTAGGATTCCACTGCACCCATTGATATTAGAGTTTATGCAATACTACAAGGTTCATATCTCTAGGTTTAACCCCTTTGGTTTAGCCAAGCTGACCACATTCATAGTGATGTGTAAAGCATACGGCTATGAACCATCATTAAAGGTTTTAAGAGGATTTCTGAATTTGTATCACAGGGGCAATTGGTTAACTTTAGCAAAAGGCTCGAATCGGATGTTCCAAACCTGTTTGGGAGGTATATACAAACATAACAGGTTGAAAAGGTAGCTTTTTCTCGTGCAAGACACTATTGTTCCCCTAAATATCCGAGGCTGCTTGAATAAGGAAAATATGTTTAATGCAAAGCGGTATAATGACCCTTTGCCGTATGAGGTGCGAAGGGATCCACATTATCGCGTTTGGCCAAATATTACTGTGGATGTGCAAGTGTTCCTGAAGCCATCTTATACATGGTGGGATTGCCCAGTGGGAGGGTCTCCCGAAAGCACGTGATCATATACCAAGGATAAAGTATGTTTATCTACTTCTATTTAAGTAGGACCAATGTAGCGATATTTATTTCTTCTTGTTTCTATTTTGCAAAGATGTCGTTCGAAACTTCATGTACCAAGATTTGGATGAAGATTTAAGTTTTATGCTGCGGAGAAGGTGAAGAGTCTTATGGTGTTGGCTCTCCTCGACATCATGAACAATAATGAGGTAGACACTCGAATCTAGTTCCCGTTGCATGGCGCCCCCAAGTCTGCGTTGGAGGTCCGTCCCAACTTGTTAAGAATGTTGCCGACTCGCACGATTCTGCGGATGAGGATGTCCCGACTATAGGGTCAACGGGATAGGTGATGATTAAAGAGTAGAAAGGAACAACGACCAAGGTCATTAAGTCTACCAACAAAGGAAGAATCCTCTCTACGCCTCGGGATCAAGGGTTGTGAAGCAAAAGTCTTGAGGGTAGAAAGTTTGTGAAGTCGACCTTGAGTTACGGATGAATCCGTGGAGGTTCATGGTAAGCAATTTTTCTTATGAAACATGTGAAGTGATAAGTGTCAAAATTAACTTAACCTTTATACATTGTATTGATCGCAGTCTTCGAGAGACAAAGGAGCTCCCAATACTTTGCTTTGTCATCGAGTTGTGAATCATGTCACCCCTTCATGGAAGGGTTCTTTGGACAATATGTCCATTGAAAGGGTTTGTGATATGCATGACAATGGTGTAGCGAGCAAGCGATATTGGATAATCATTTGAATACCGGGACCGGGGAGTTGCTCGGTGTGACCAAGGCTAGGAAGGAGATGGATGTGATGTTGGAAAGGGAAAAGCATAGGGATCGGGAGTATGCTGAATTGGAGGCTAAGTGTGATGAGATAGAGAAGGATCTGGAGAAGAATCCCCTCGTTCAAGACCTCCGTCAAAAAATTGAAGAGTTGACAACCGAAATTGTTAGACTCAAGGTGGAGGAGGGTAAGGTAGCCACTCTCATTGGTCAAAATGCTATGCTTGACACTAAGTATGCTAGTCTGGAGGGCGAGAAGGCTAGGCTCGGAAAGGTAGAGGTAAAGTTGAGGGAGGAAATCGATGGCTTACAGATGAGGTATAAAATGCTGCAAAAGGATCGTGCGGAGGTCGTTTCAAAGGTGGTACCTTACATAGCTATGGAGCTCTACCACAGTGATGAATTGGGAGCTCAGATGTGAAAGGTCATCAAATCAGCCATTTTTCATGGGCGGTGCTTAGCATTGGAGGAGGCGCCAAAGCAGTGGCCGTGGACCTTTCAAGATTGAATGCTATCGTCCCACTTGAAGGCTGAATATGATGAGGCGAAATGCGTTCGCAACCGCGAGTACTCCTTCCTTCTTTGAGGCTACTAAAGATCCTATGGCACCCCTCGAAGACCTCCTTTCCAAGAAACCTCGAAAGCTGAAGCCTACCACTCCCACCAAGAAAACTATGTCTACCAAGTCTGTCTCAGTGCAACCATCCCCCACTCCATCTCCAAAAAGCAGGAATGAAGGCTGCCATGTCGGCAGTAATTTGGTTTCAAAGGGTGGCATGTACCCTTTAAGACAATTTACCTTATTTGACAATGCTTGTCTTGTTCTCTAAACAATTTAAATGCTTGTGATGTATGGCCATGGGCCAAAAACAATTTAACTGGGGCTTAGGCTCCTAGTGCAGGTATAAGGGCACTAGCCCTCATTTTAAATGGTATGGTGTAGGGGAAATACCTCTACACACTTGGTTATTATTTATGTTTGTTTTGTTAACTTCTCGTACGCCATTTTTCCAACGCTTAAGTTTTACAACCTAAGGTTAAACAACCTCATTGTGTGTAAATTGCAACACCAAGAATATAATGACCAAATTTGATCATTGACGGTCGCGACCACTCTATCTCAAATCCTTTAAGTAGTATGACTTTGTATAGATTTTTACAAGCGCCAAAAAATACTAGGAGAGTTAATGTGAATGTTAAAGTTGGCTTAAATGATAAGGCATGTATTACACCTTGAGCCATTTTATTCGACATTGAAACTCATTAACGATTTGGCTGAACAAATCTTTGTGTTTTAAGAAACGAAGCAAGATATTTGTGGGAAATGTCTTATTTATCATTGAATTGGTAGGGAGGATTACATCATTCTTGAAATGAAAACTAAGAAAACTACCAATAATGTTTGCTTTCCCTTGAGAATCTTCTAATTACAAGAAAAAAGTAAAAGTACTTCTTAAACATAGAACTTTCGAAGGTTCGTACCATTCCATGTTACATCGATGGGTTCTCAGGAAGAGTGGCGGTTGTAGGCTCCGTTGCTTGTGAGCCTCGGCTACCATGTAGGGTCCTTCCCAAGTTGGTCCCATCTTTCCACAGTACTCTGCTTTGCTTGCCTTTGTTGAGTGACACATATTCTCGAGCTTGAAAGTGGAAGGTCGACCCTTTTGTTATAGTAGCCTTGATCTTATGTTTGTGTATTGCTTCTCGGATGGAGCTATTTCGTCTTTCTTCTAGCATATCAAGGTTTTCCCGATCCTTTCATCATTTTAGGAGGCATCATCGTTGCCACACGCTCGTGTGTACAATTAGTTCTAAGGGATGACCGCTTACATTCGTATGTAAGGTGAAGGGGTTTCACCATTGCTTAACTTAGGGTGCGTCTTGTGAGCCCATAATACTTGAGGGAGCTCATCCACCCATCCATGATGAGTTCGTCCCAGCCTTTTCTCGATCCCTTTGACGATGTCTCTGTTTGTAACCTCCACTTGTCCGTTACCTTGCGGATGGTAGACGGATGTCCAAGACTGTTTTATGTTGAGCCCTTGACAGAAGTCGTAGAAGACTCCTTCGGTGAACTGCTTCCCATTGTCAGATATAATTATATGGGGCACTCCGAATGTGCACACAATGTGCTCCCATACAAACTTCTCGATCTGTCTCCCTGTTACGGAGGCTAAGGGTTTAGCTTCCACCCACTTAGTAAAGTAATCGATTGCTACCAGCAAGAATTTGACTCCTCCGGGCGCTATAGGCATAGGTCTCGATATCGATGCCCCAGAGAGAAGGGCCATGCGGATGTTACACTGTCATGTCACCTTGACATCTTTGGAATGTTTGAGTGTATCGACAAGCTTCGCATTTTGAGATGATTTTCTTTGCATCCCTATGCATTGAAGGCCAATAAAGCCCAATTTCATTATCTTGAGACAATGGCGGGGTCTGCATGGAGGCGCGGGATCCTCGTGGACTTGAGAGATAATGCTCGTAGCACCTTGGGTCCCACATCTTAACCAAGGTGATAAAAATGACCTTCTATATAGGGTTTCCCGTATTAGCCGTTATTGCGGGGACTTAACCCGAACCTTCCTCGCTAGCTTGGGATCTTCAGGGAGAAGACCACTTATCCAATATTCCCTTATGGGAGTCATCCACGTCTCTCCTTCTTCGTGAACGACATTCGCAACTTCCTTGCGAACAATGGATCTTTCAGGAAGGACTTCAACAAGTACTTCTTTAGTGAGATGAGCGAAGGCCATTGAAGCTAGCTTGCTTAGTGCATCTGCCTTGTTGTTCTGATTCCTACGAACATGCTGGATGGTGTAGGAGTCTAAGTTCTCCAGCATTTCCTTTGTTTTTCAAATCTTGTTTTGTAATGGTGCCTTGCTTCATAGGAGCTGTCGCTTGGTTTCTACCAATTGGGAGTCTCACAAAGCAGTGAGCTTTGACCTCCATATCTTTAGCTAGCGGAGGCTGCTAGTGGCGCTTCATACTCCACTTCATTGTTTGTGGCTTGAACTCAAAGCGAAGAGCATATGTATGCTCCTTCCCGTCGGTGACCGACGATGGGCTGCTCCGGAACCATCGGATGGATGCTCCGTCGTGTAAAGCTTCCATTCGGCTGTACTTGAATGAGGTTGGTTTTGGGCTCTTCTTTTCTCGTCGGGGCTCGGAAGGTGTTTACGCAGAAATCTGCGAAATTTGGCCTTTAATAGAGTTTAGTCCCTTGAACACTATTTAGTGCTCTCCCACTCGATAGCCCATTTAGCCACTCTCCCAAACTTTTGGGTTTCGACAAGATCTGTTTGAGTGGCTTGTCGGTTAAAGGCTGTGATTGGATGGGCACGGAAATAGCGTCGAGCCTCCTTCTGCGTAGATTAGGGCTAGTATTAACTTCTCCAATGTTGGGTGGTTGATCTACGCCCCTGTGGGACTCTGTGACAAAGTAAATGGGGATCTGCCGTTTGTCTGGATTACGCCATAAGATGCGCTAATACTCTCCATTGAAGATGCTAAGTACATGAACAACACTTAGCCTTTGATTGGGTACATGTAAGTGTTGGAAGGATTCGATGAACTCCTTCATCTTACGAAAGCGACTTGACATCGACTCCATTGAAAAGTTTTCTTATCCACGCATCCGCTTGAGTGTTTTGAAGAATGGTAGGGACACTGTCGGCCCCTTGACAAAAACCGACTTAAAATGCCGACTTCCCATTTAGGCTTTGCCGTCTTTTAGACACTTAGGGGCTTGGAGATCCAAAATTTCCTTGACCTTGGAAGGATTAGCCTTTATCCGCACTTGGTGATCAAATGTCCTAGGAATTGTCCTCTTGACACCCAAGGGGCATTTCTTGGGGTTGACTTCATGTTAATCGCTGAAGTTGGTCAGGTTTCTGTACATCGAGGCGGGTCCTCCTCCGTCTTGCTTTTGATAACCATGTCATCAGCGTATGCTTGATATTTACGCCTATTTGTTTGTTCAAGGCTTTATCTCGAGCCGTTGGTAAGTAGCCCTGCGTTCTTTAATCAGAAGGGCATCTTTACGTAACGATGAACACCTTTGCTCTTGTAGAAAATTTGTCTTTTCTTAGTCCTCCTTTGCCATCGGATCGGTGATACCCTTTGTAGGCATCTAAGAAACATTTTAACGGAAGCTTTGCCAAGATTCTACCTTTCGATCAATTTACGGTAGGGGTAGCAATCCTTGGGCATGCTTTGTTGATGTCGATGAAGTCAATGCACATCGCCACCCTCAAGTCGCTCTTTTGACCATTCTTGGGTTGGCTACCCGGTTTGGTATAATTTCCTTAGGATGCACCTTGTGTGAGTTCGTCCACTTCTGCGGTGCAACATTTCTTTGGGGGCTAGGCTCCTCCTTTTACATTTTATCGGCTCAATGTGTTTGTACTCATTGAGTTTATGCTCCATTCGAAGGGCTGTCCATCGATCGACAAAGTTCTTGGTACCCTGTCATGTCGAATATTTCCAAGCAAAACATCAAGGTTAGTCATAGCAGTTCCATGACCTTCGCCTTGAAATTCGCGGGTGTTGCTTTCCTACTACCACCGTTTGTTCAGGGTAGCTAGGGTTAACTACAACTCGCTCCTCCGCATCCGTGCAACTTAGAATTGCTATCGGACACTCCTCCGATTCTTCTCGATCTTTTGACACCATATACACCTTATCAGCCCCATAATTAGAATGAGCGATTCCGAGCTCGAAGGGGTTTGGAGCTTAATAGCGACATGTATGGTGGAAACAACAATGCCCATCTTTTGCATAGTTGTTCTCCTATTAACAAATTATAAGGAGAGTCGACGACTATAACGAAGGTGAGTGTTTACGTGCGGGATAAGGGGCCTTCGCTATGGTGATTTCCAGCAGTACTTCTCCCGGGGTCCATGAGTGTTCACGGAGAACCCTACTAATGGTGTTTCGAGTCCACCCTTCGTGGCGTATGGATGACTTGAGATTTAAGAAACAATGCTCATAAATGATCTGCAGGGCTTCACAATCCATATATGCTCGATTTACCTCCTTTTTGAGATTCGTACCACGATGACCACGGGGTCGAGTTGAAGGTGTCGCCTAAAATGTAAGGAAGGTTATTTCTCCTCGCTTCGACTCCCGTCTGCTTCCTTCCTTTTCAAGGTTGGATCGTGCACATGCACCATTAGTATCGGATCTTACGTGGCGTAGACTCCTTCTTGTTCCTTCCATTCACCTAGTTGGGTGTCGGAGAACTTGTCCTTTCCTTTTTATGCCTTTAACGGATCGCTAGCTGTCCGGACCGCCTTTGCCTAGTAGTTGGGTGTCGGAGAACTTGTCATTCCATGAAGACCATGGACACGACACGAACAACCTGCGAGAGAACTAAAGGCGGATCGAAGGCGGTGCGGTCCGGACAGTTAGCACATCGGTTAAAGGCATCAAGGAAGGAAAGGACAGTTCTCCGACACCCAACTGGGTGAATGGAAGGGAACAATTAGGAGGCTTTGCCCATGGGGCTCGATACTAATGGTGCACATGCACGATCCAACCTTGAAAAGGAAGGAAGCGGACGGGAGTCAGAAGCGTGGGAAATAACCTTCCCTTACATCTTGGGGTAGACACCTTCGGCCGATCCGTGGCCATCAAGGCACGAATCACAAACAAGGAGCTAAATCGGCGTGTATGGATTGTGGAAGCTCTGCGAGATCATTTATGAGCATTGTTCCTAAAGCTCAAGTCATCCATACGCTCACGAAGGTGGACTCAAAACACCACCGGTAGGGTTCTCCGTGAACACTCATGGCCCTTGGAGAAGTACCTTTGAAATCACCATAGCGAAGGCCCCTTATCCCGCACGCTGCACTCACCGTTATAGTCGGTCGATTCTCCTTATAATTTGTTAATAGGAGAACTATGCAAAAGATGGGCATTGTTGTTTCCACCATACATGCTACTATTAAGTTCCAAACCCCTTCGGTGTAGGAACTGTTCATTCTAATTATGGGCGGATAAGGGTGTATACGATGTCAAAAGATCAAAGAAGAATCTGGAGGAGCCTCGATAGTAATTCTAAGTCGCATGATGCGGAGGAGCGGTTGTAGTTAACCCTATCTACCCCGACAACGGTGGTAACGGAAAGCAACTCGGTTGAATTTCAAGGCAAAGCTCACGGGCGTTGCGGACTAACCTTGATGTTTTTGCTTGGAAATATTCGACATGACAGAGGTACCAAGAACATTGGCGATAGGCGGACGGTCGCGAGCGGAGCATAAACTCAATAAGTACAAACACATTGAGCCGATAAACTGAAAGGAGGAGCCTAGCCCCGAAGAAACGATGCGACGCAAAGAAGTTGACGAACTCACATAAGCGGCATCTAAGGAAGTTAATACCAAACTTGGGTAGCCAACCCATAATGGTCAAAAAGAGCGATGGAGGGTGGCGCGTGCGTTGACTTCGCGACATCAACAAAGCATGCTGAAGGATTGCTACCCCTACCGGTGACCGAAGGTAAATCATGGCGGGCTTCCTGGTTAAATGCTTCTAGATGCCTATAAAGGTATCATCGATCCGGATGGCAAAGGAGGACGAAGAAAGATGACCTTCTACACAAGCAAAGGTGTCTCATTATCGAAAGATGCCCTTCGGATTAAAGAACGCAGGGCAACTTACCAACGTCTCGTGATAAAGCCTTCAACAAGCAAATGGGCGAAATCTCGGCATACGTTGACGACATGGTTATCAAAAGCAAGGCGGAGGAGGACCTACTCCTCGATGTACGGAAACTTTGACAAGCTTCGGCGTTAACATGAAGTGAACCCTAAGAAATGCTCGCCGGTGAAGAGGGGGCATCCTAGGCATTTGATCACTGCGGGGATAAAGGCTAATCCTCCAAGGTCAAGGCGACTGATCTCCAAGCCCCTAAGTGTCTAAAAGATGTGCGAGCACGAATGGGAAGTCGGCGACTGGCGGTTCTTGTCGAAGGGGGTGTGTCCCTACCATTCTTTAAAACACTCGAGGATGCGTGGATAAGAAAACTTTCAATGGAGTCGATGTGGCCTGCTTCGTAATATGAAGGAGTTCATCGAATCCTTCCAACACTTACACCCCAATCAAAGGCGGTGTTTTCATGTACTTAGCATCCTCAATGGAGAGTATTAGCGCGATCTTATGGCGTAACGAGAAAATGACGGATCCCCATCTACTTTGTCGGCGGGGTCTGCGGGGCGGAGATCAACTATCAACATTGGAGAAGTTAATACTCGCCCTAATCTACGCAGCAAGGAGGCTCGGCGCTATTTCCGAGCCCATCCAATCACGATCTTAACCGACAAGCCACTCAAATGGTCTTGTCGGCTGGCGGAAGGGTGGCTAAATGGGCTATTGAGCTTGAGAGCACGAAATAGAGTTCAAGGGACGAAACTCTATTAAAGGACAAATTCTCGCAACTTCTTGGCGAAACACCTTCTAAGCTGACGTGAAAAGGAAGAGCCTAAAACTAATCTCACTCAGTGCATGACGACCGGAAACTTTATCGGGCAGACATCGACTCGATGGTTACGAGCGGTCTAATCTTGGTCGGTCACGATGGGAAGGAGCATATGTATGCTCTTCGTTTTGAGTTCAAAACCACAAACAATGAGCGAGTATGGAAGTCAAAGCTCTCGTTGTTTTCGTAGACGCGATTGGTAGCAAACCAAGTGACAAGCTCCTATGAGTAAGGCGACCGTCATCAAACAATACTTGGAAAAACAAAGGAGATGTTGAGAGCTTCACTCTACACCATTCAACATGTTTGTAGGAATCGAACAAGAAGGCGGATGCACTAAGCAAGCTAGCTTCTATGGCCTTCGCTCATCTCACCAAAGAATTACTTGTCAAGTCTTACTTGAAAGATCCATCGTTCGCAAGGAAGTTCGAGATGTGGTTCACGAGGAAGGAGGACATGGATGACTCCCATCGAGAATATTTGATAAGCGGTCTTCTCACGAAGATCTCAAGCTAACAAGGAAGATTTGGGTCAAGTCCCCATAGTACCGGCTAATGGGAAACCTATATGAAGGTCATTTTATCACCTTGGTTAAGATCTGGGACCCAAGCAGGCTCTGAGCATTATCTCCAAGTCCACGAAGGATCTTGCGGTCTCCATGCGGACCCCGCCGCTTGTCTCGAAAATAATGAAGTTGGGCTTTATTGGCCTTCGATGCAGGGGATGCGGCATAAATCATTCTCAAATTTGAAGCTTGTCGAACACTCAAACGTTCAAAGATGCGGCGGGACATGAAAAGTGTGACATCCACATGGCCCTTCTCGATGGGGCATCGATATCGTGGGACTATGCCCGTAGCTCTTGGAGGTCAAATTCTTGCTAGTAGCAATCGATTACTTTAATAAGTGGTGGAGGCTAAACCCAGCCTCCGTCACGAAGATGATCGAGAAGTTTGTGGGGAGCACATTGTGTGCCGATTCGAGTACCCGCATAATCATATCGACAGCGGAAGCGTTCGCGAAGGAGTCTTCTACGACTTCGAAGGGCTCAACATAAAGCGATCTTGGACATCCGTCTACCATCCACAAGGTAATGACGGTGGAGGTTACAAGCAGAGACATTGTCAAGGGATCGAGAAAAGGCCGAGACGAACTCATCATGGATGGTGGATGAGCTCCTCAAGTACTATGGGCCCATCGAACACACCCTAAGTCAAGAAATGGAGAAACCCGTTCACCCTAACATAAGGAATGGCGGTCATCCTTCGAGCTGGTGTACACGGGCGTGTGGCAACGTATGATGCCTCCCACAATGACGAAAGGATGGGAAAACCTTGATCCGCTAGAAGAAGAAGAGAAATAGCCTCCATCCGAGAAGCAATACACAAACATAAGATCGAAGGCTACTATAACAAAAGGGTTAGACCTTCCACTTTCAAGCTCTGGGAATATGTGCGCCTCAGCGGTGCAAGCAAAGGAGAGTACCGGGAAAGCCGGGACCAACTTGGAAGGACCCTACATGGTAGTTGAGGCCTACGACAACGGAGCCTGGCCGCCACTCTTCTCGGAGAACCCATCGACGGGACATGGAATGGTACGAACCTTCAAAGTTCTATGTTTAAGATACTTTTACTTTTTCTTGTAATTAGAAGCTTCTCAGGGAAAGCAAACATTATTGGTAGTTGTCTTAGTTTTTATTTCAAGAATGATGTAATCCTCCTACCAATTCAATGATAAATAAGACATTTCCACAAATCTCTTGCTTCGTTTCTTAAACACAAAGATTTGTTCACCAAGTCGTTAATGAGTTTCAATGTCAAATAAAATGGCTCAAGGTGTAATACACGCCTTATCATTTAAGCCAACTTTAACATTCACATTAACTCTCCTAGTAGTTTTGGCGCTTGTAAAATATATACAAAGTCATGCTACTTAAAGGATTTGAGATAGAGTGGTCGCGACCTCTCGTCAATGATCAAATTTGGTCATTATATTCTTGGTGTTGTAATTTACACACAATGAGGTTGTTTAACCTTAGGTTGTAAAACTTAAGCGTCGGAAAAATGGCGACGGGAAGTTAACAAAACAAACACAAATAATAACTAAGTGTGTGAGGGTATTCCCCACACCATACCATTCAAAATGAGGGCTAGTGCCCTTGTACCGCACGAGGAGCCTAAGCCCCGTTAAATTGTTTTGGCCCATGGCCATACATCACAAGCATTCAAATTGTTTAGAGAACAAGACAAGCATTGTCAAATAAGATAAATTGTCTTAAAGGGTACATGCCACCCTGAAACCAAATGCTGGCGACATGGCGACCTTCATTCCCGATTTTTGGAGATGGAGTGGGGATGGTTGAACTGAGACAGCTTGTAGAAATTGTCTTCTTGGTAGGGTGGTGAGCTTCAACTTACGAGGATTCTTGGAAAGGAGGTCTTCGAGGGTGCCATAGGATCTTTAGTCGGTTCGACAAAGAAGGAGTACTGCTGGTTGCTGACGCATTTCTGCCTCATCATACTCGACCTTGAAGTGAGGCGGTAGCATTCAATCTTGGAAGGTCCACGAGCTTACTGTTTTGGCGACCTCCTCCAACGCCAAGCACCGTCCATGAAAAATGGTCGATTTGATGACCTTCCACATCTTAAATTCCCAATTCATCAACGTGGTGAGAGCTCCATGGCTATGTAAGGCACCACCTGAAGCGACCTCCACACGATCCTTTTGCAAGATTTTATACCTCATCGCAAGCCATCGACTTCCTCCCTCAACTTCACTTCTACCTCTTGAGCCTAGCCTTCTCACTCTCCGCACCAACACACTTCGTCAAGTACAACATTTTGACCAATGAGAGTCGCTACCCTACCTTCCTCTACCTTGAGTCTAACAATTTAGGTTGTCAACTCTTCAATTTTTGACGGAGGTCTTGAACGAGGATTATTCTCAAGGTCCTTCTCAATCTCATCACACTTGGCCTCCAATTGACATATACTCGATCCCTATGTTTTCCCTTTCCAACATAACATCCATCTCCCTAGCCTTGCCTGTCACAACCCCAGCAAATTCCACGGTCACGTATTCAAGTGATTATCCATCTTGCCCTCGCTACACCATTGTCATGCATATCACAAACCTTTTCAATGGACATATTATCCAGCAAACCTTTCCATTGGGGTGGGAGTGACATGATCTACAATCCGGTAACAAGCCAAAGCATTGGGGAGCTCCTTCGTTTCGGGAAGGCCTGCGACCAATACAATGTGTAAGGGTTAAGTTAATATTGACACTTATCACTTCACATGTTTTATAATAAAAAAAAATGCTTACCATGAACCTCGACGGATTCATCTGGTAACTCAAAGGCTGACTTCACAAACTTCCTGCCTTCAGCACTCTTTTGCTTCACAACCCTCGAACCGGAGGCAGGGAGGGGATTCTTCCTTTTTTTTGGTAGACTTAACAGCCTTGGCTGCTGTTCCCTTTCTACTTTTCAACCTATCAGCTATTCCTGTTGAACCTATAACAGGGACATCCTCATCCGCAGGATCATCCGAGTCAACAACATTCTCAACAAGTTGGGAAGTGTTAGGAATTGGAAATTACATAAGTGAAGTGTCGGTCACCCCAAATATTATCTAGCATAAGTTAGCTCACAGACATATCGTTTGTTACGTTATTTTGTAGTTAATTAGTTAGTTTGTAGCGTAGTTTAGTTTAGTGTAACTCCGTGGAGGAAGGGCGGGTCTTTACCCATGTATATACGATCCAGGCCGTCGGGAGGTCGTGTGATGCAGCAACTATAAATACCCCTTCCATCCTTGGAAGGGTGGTGCTCTCAATCTAACCTTTCATAATTTACAAAGCAAGTCTCTAAGTAGAACACCCTCTCATTCTTTCTCTCTCTAAACTATGGCAAACATGTATTTCCATCATCCAAGACCACCGAATCATCAACACAATAATATTTATGATCCTACAATTGGTACCAGAGCCATGGTTCTGTTGTCTATGTTGAGTCGAATGGTTTTTTAAGCAGATTGGTTGTTTCACTGATGCGATTTGATGCAGTTTTTTTTGTATTGTTGTTGTTACATGGTTATGAGTGGTATCTGATTGGACATACATGGTTTCGATGTCTCCAATTTCATCATCAACATACGTGGTGTATGATTCTGATTCGTTGAAAACATCGGGGGGAAGAGAGTATAGGTGTTCCTTGCTTCTTTGATGTTTTGGATTTTTTTTGAAAACCGTTTCCTTTCATGAATTTCTTCAATCGGGGAAGAAATGAGGCGATTTGTGGTTCAAGCGTCTCACTCGGTGTTATCGTCTCACTTTCACGAGTTATCGTGTGTGAATATTACCTAAGTAGGATGTTATGATGCCTCACACGGTCATTTTATCGGTAATTGCAGATTAACGGTAACTACTATTCCGATGAACCGCAACATTAGGGAAGTCGTTTCATTTAGTCTTTAGTGTAGTGCATTTGGTGTGAAGCATCTACATACGTGAGAAGATCTTGTTGATTTCTTGCATGTTACCCCGAGCGGATTTTCCGCAACAAGTCGATTACCTTGTGTGGTTTCTTGCTCATCTACAAATTCCGCTGCGTCTTGAAACTTCAAAGTTAGAGAAATGTTCACTACATCAAAGTTTGAATCTGCTGAAGGCGGTTGTCGGTTTGGGGAAGTGATTGAAACTTCGCCAAAAAGGAGTGTCTGGAGAAGTCGCTAAAGACATGCGGCATGAATTGGGGAAGTTAATCCAATTTATGCATATTACATCATTGCCTACAAGTGAAGAAAGCGGGTCTCAAGTCAAGGTACGAAGAAGACAAAGAGCGTAACCTTTCATCATCCTCGACACTTGAAGAGCCTATGAAGACCTTTCTTTATTTGCTTTCTATATTTGTAGTAAATGTTGTAAGTAATCCCTTATGTCGTCCCATTGGGGAAGATTGTTGGAATCGCTCTAACTCGTAAATGGAGCGACATTGGCGGGATTACATTTCTATCTTTATTACCTCAAACACAAGGGCTTGTTATGTCATTTAATGATAGATGTAAGTGTTTGGGTATATAAACCCTCCATACTTCCATGGAGGGGTGAGATCTCTTTGTGTAATTCACCTTTCCTTTCATCAATAAACACATAGTATTTCCCTTCTCTCTTGTTTCTCTCTCTAACTTGAAGATGGGTTTCTTCCATCTTCCAAGACCTCCCGATTCATCATATCAACCTTAGAAACGATCCTAACATTGGTATCAAGAGCAAGGTCCGATTTGTATCATTGGTTGATTTTTTTGATGATTTTCTTGTCAAAATCTTGTTTTAAAAATACTGCTTTTTAAGAAAGGTGTTAACTTTTCACATATTTTTTGTGTTAAGCAGTTTTTATACAAGTTTCTTAAATGTATCTTATGGTCAATTTAGTCAAAAAGGTTTGCAATATTAACAGTTGCAACTTTCCTGATTTATTTTGTCCATCTCGTGATATAGTCTCGTGGTCAAACTGGTCATATCCGTGGTCAAAGTGGGTCTTTTGTGTTAAAGTTTCTGGGTATTCTTGAAGATAAACGGTGCAAAACTGAAGCATTTTTTATGCTTTTATGGGTCTTTATGTACACGAGCGAATCGGTCGGAAAAACTCACGGAAAAAAGTCAAAGGTCAAACCCTAAACTTACGCATAAGGGAATCTACAATGGTGTTACGCGTGGCGTGAAGTTACGTGTATGAAAAGTTCTGGCGTATGCGTTCGCTTAAGCCTTGGCTTACGCCTATAGCCTACGCATATGTTTACGCGTATGCTTCGCATAAGCATAACGTTACGCGTAAGGCTACGCATAAGGACCATGGACCGTTTTTACGCCTAAGGATCTTTTTACGCATATGAGCGAGAGAAGGAGATGAAGCGGACCTGTTTGACCACGACTAACATCATTGACCAAATACCAAATACCATCGACTCAATTGACCTCAGTTGTTTCCAACCTTCATCGGTCCACAACCTAAGCTACCTCAAACTAATTTCATATGACTCGAATACATCTCATCCATCTCAAACATATCACAACTTCAACAATTACTCTATCCCATATCCAAACTACTCAATCGACTCAAAACTGAATTAAATCAAAATCGATCTCAAATATGGTTCAATTCCTCAACCTTTCAAAGAATCTTATCTTGAACTCATATCAAAATCATCGATCAATTTTTTTATCAATATCCGAAATATAAGAACAAGGAAGATAACAACTATGTTATCCTCTCTTATACTTGGTTCGTTTAAAACATGATAAACAACACTTCAAATCATAACCTACCTTAGACCCGAGAGGATCTTGAAGCTTTGTCTTGCTTTCTTGATTTTGCTTGAGCTTAAAATGATGATAAAGGTGCGTTCGAGTGTGTTTTTGTTCGATGAGATTTGGGTTTTGAGATGTGATTTGGTGAGAAGTTGAGATTTGATCCGAGATTTGGATATGAGTGAAAGAGTTTGGTGAGAGAATATGTGGTAGGCGTGTTTTTTAAGTGAAGTGTTCTTTAGGTTTAGGTCAAGTAAAATGAAATGAACCACGTTTATATTTAACGGTTATGAGATTGTGGATATGGATCGGTATCAATTGGATTTGGATCGTGGGATACTCTGTTGGATTTAGGCGAGTACCTCATTGGTTTTCTTTGGATTGGGCTTTCTTTGGATTTTAATCCGGCGATGGGCGGATGTCATGTGTTGATTGGGCTTGAGTTGAGTTGATTTGGGCTAGCATTTTGTTAGAATCCAAAGTATGTTAAGACATGTTGTTTTCATATTTTTGGACTAAAATGGTATTATTGGTATGGTAGAATTTTCACGGGGATACATTTTGACAAGATCGGGATAAACCATTATCAAAGTTCACTTTAACTGTTAATGAAGGCTAGTTTTGAGCATTTAACATAAGATGTGATTACGGCGAAATTCACTATTATTTATTTGAGGTTGAAGTGGGATATCACAGTGCGTGTACTTAGTATCCGAAGATATCGGGGTTGGTTGGATGCATGATTCTTGAGATCCTTGTTCGAGCTTTAATCATTTCGAATGACAAAGACTTGAGTTATCTAGTTGAACTGATGTAAGGAGTTACGTTGTTGTGCTCACGACTTATAACTATCACTTTTAAGGAGTTACGTTGTTGTGCTCAAGTGTCACACTAAGGTGTGGATAATTTGAAAACTTTAAGTTTACCTTTTTCGATGGAGTTAAGAAAAGGGTTCTTAAATCGACAATAGTGCAAGTTTAAGTCACAAGTTCGGGTTATACTACTTGGTCTCAAGTTCGTCATATTGAGTTTTCTCCATCGATGAGTCACTACAAAAGCCGTCGAAATGATAATGGGGTCGGTAAAGAGTTAGGCGAGAAGAGTATACACGTAGAGAAGTTTTTATCGGTGATTCTCACAAGATATTTATGGTACTTCACACTTGTTCGATTAATTGAACATACATGGTTTCGATGTCTCCAATTTCATCATCAACATCGTGGTGTATGATTACGATTCGTTGAAAACATCGGGGAAGAGAGTATAGGTGTTCCTTGCTTCTTTGATGTTTTGGATTTTTTGAAAACCCGTTTCCTTTCATGAATTTCTTCAATCGGGGAAGAAATGAGGCGATTTGTGGTTCAAGCGTCTCACTCGGTGTTATCGTCTCACTTTCACGAGTTATCGTGTGTGAAGATTACCTAAGTAGGATGTTATGATGCCTCACACGGTCATTTTATCGAGTAATTGCAGATTAACGGTAACTACTATTCCGATGAACCGCAACATTCGGGGAAGTCGTTTCATTTAGTCTTTTGTGGTGCATTTTGGTGTGAAGCATCTACATACGTGAGAAGATCTTGTTGATTTCTTGCATGTTACCCCGAACGGATTTTCCGCAACAAGTCGATTACCTTGTGTGGTTTATTTGCTCATCTACAAATTCCATTGCGTCTTGAAACTTCAAAGTTAGAGAAATGTTCACTACATCAAAGTTTGAATCTGTGAACGGTTGTCGGTTTGGGGAAGTCGATTGAAACTTCGCCAAAAAGGAGTGTCACGGAGAAGTGCTAAAGACATGCGACATGAATTGGGGAAGTTAATCCAATTTATGCATATTACATCATTGCCTACAAGTGAAGAAAGCGGGTCTCAAGTCAAGGTACCAGAAGAAGACAAAGAGCGTAACCTTTCATCATCCTCAGCACTTGAAGAGCTTATGAAGACCTTTCTTTATTTGCTTTCTATATTTGTAGTAAATGTTGTAAGTAATCCCTTATGTCGTCCCATTGGGGGAAGATTGTTGGAATCGCTCCTAACTCGTAAATGGAACGACATTGACGGGATTACATTTCTATCTTTATTACCTCAAACACAAGGGCTTGTTATGTCATTTAGTGATAGATGTAAGTGTTTGGGTATATAAACCCCTCCATACTTCCATGGAGGGTTGAGATCTCTTTGTGTAATTCACCTTTCCTTTCATCAATAAACACATAGTATTTCCCTTCTCTCTTGTTTCTCTCTCTAACTTGAAGATGGGTTTCTTCCATCTTCCAAGACCTCCCGATTCACCATATCAACCTTAGAAACGATCCTAACATTGGTCTTGATTGAAGTGGCCAAACTGCTTTTTAACATGTCTCGAATAAGTTTTATATCAGTTTAAAAAAAAACATTTTTGGTGGTCAAATAACTTTGGTGGGTAAACTGTTTCTATCATCCGATTTATGGTCATACTTGTTCAAGTCTTTGGTCAAAACGTCCGTGCGTATCTGTTTCTGTAAGCCTGTATTATAGAGTTTATTTTTCTGGGTTTATACATGTATTTCTTGGCAGCGAGTTGTGGTCCATTTCATAGATGCGAGTTGCCTAATTTATCTATGCGAGTTGACAGTTTTGACTGCAACTATGTCCAGATTCAATGTGTAAGAAGCGAGTTGGGTACTAGCATAAAGGATGCGGGTTGACTATTTAGTCAACTATGAGTTGCTTACTAAGTAAAGTATGCGAGTTGTGTGTACAAGTAATGATAATGCGAGTTGCTTAATCCAAAAAAATGATGCGAGTTGTGTTTGCAGTTTAATAAGAGTGTTGTCAAAGCGAGTTGATTAAAACTAATGATGCGACTTGATCAAAATGGAAAAGAAGATGCAGACAGCAATTTGTTGACCATATTGACCAAAACAATTGACTTTGACAGAAAAAAATACGAGATGATGGAAGACGTGACC
This sequence comes from Chrysanthemum lavandulifolium, assembly GCA_022545495.1. Lineage (NCBI taxonomy): Eukaryota > Viridiplantae > Streptophyta > Magnoliopsida > Asterales > Asteraceae > Chrysanthemum > Chrysanthemum lavandulifolium. Next base: position 194,651,148 of record CM040241.1, on the reverse strand, counting down.
ATGACTGTTTGACTCGAACAAAATACTAAACCTACACCAACACATCCATACCAACCTATCAACACAACTACCCTAAACCATCACTGTCCAACACACCTCACTACATTAAGACTCGAATCACATCAATATTAAAACATCTCAAGATCTCAGAGTTACTCTTTTCTCATGCCTTTTTCAATGTACTATCATGCCTCAAGGGTCACGCACATGAGTAGAACTCAAAACATCATTGATCTTAAATGCTTGATAATTATCCGAATGTTAGAAACAAGATCAAAACCATAAAAGGTCTCATCCTTAAATTCATGTTCGGTTTTAATGAAACTTCATAAGTAAGAATCAATCTCGATTTGCCTTTGTGTGTTTATCGATTGGTTTTAAAACCAATGACACCCAACTTCATCATCACGAGATCTTTAAATGTATAAGCTTTCTCATTAATTTTCGAACTTTGATAAAGAAATTAACAAAACAAATTTGTTTCATTAATCTCTTTGTTCGGTTTTGAAAAGAAAAGTCACGTTCTAAACTTACCTGTCAGTTAGTTGTTATTATTGTTTGACAATGAAATCGTTTGGTGGATCTTGATGCCATCCCATGTCCGACACACCATGCCATCCACAATGGCTATAATATCGAGCTCAAGCCAACCATATGGCGAGCAAGAAAGGATTCGTTTGATTGGTTTAAATGGTTGGTATCATTCGGTTTGTGGTTAAACATATTGGTTGTTTTGATCTGAAAGCGGGTTTGTGAGAGAGATTTTAGGGTTTGTGGTGTTATTTTTGATGGGGCGACGATTCGATGTTTAGGGTTGAAAGAGTGAGAAAGTTTAGGGTAAGCGGTTGTTGTAAGTGTGTTTTATACCCCATGATTTAGGGCAAGCTCATTATTCAGGTACTGTGGGGGCTTTGATGGGCCGAAACATATTGGTGGTAAAATCTCAATTGGGCTGAATGATATGACTATGACTAGAACTAGTTATGGGATTGAATTAAAATGTTAATTTGTTTTGAACCGGGTAATATGTCAATTGAATTGGGTATACTTTGTGAACCGGGTCAAGATGAAATTGATAAAATTAATTATTTGGGCGATTGATGATTTTTCTTGGATATGGATTGCGAGTTGCAAGTTGATGATGTGAATTAATTGTGAGAGTTGTTAGAAGATGAGATTTGATGATATGATTTGGTGTGATGATGAGAGTTGTTGAGTGATGCAACTTAATATTTTGTTTTATACATTTTCACGAAGGATATTATGTCATGGCTTGAACTATCATTGAAACTAGGTTGACTGCAGGGCTTTTGTACGGTATCTCTTACTTGGATTTGAAGTGAAGTTTTCCGGGCTCGTTTACTTAGTTTCGTCTTCTTTCTTTCTACCCTTCCACGAAGATGACTTGTTTGGTCGTTTATTGAGTGTGATAAAGACTTGGCTATTTAGTTACGGTTGTGATTCTTTCTCACTTAACCCACAACGTAACTATCATTTCGGTGTCTCACGTAGTTGAGAATACGTCAAGAGGTTTTATACATTGGGTACACCATTTCTTTTTCACGAAGATTAGTACAAGTTTAAGTAACAAATCTGGGGAATTCTACTTCATGATCAAATTTGGTATATCGGGTTTACTTCTCCAAGCAGTCACAGCAATAGCCGTCAGAATATGTAGAAGATGTGTTTACCAAAGTGTTGAATGGGTGAGATGTGATCAGCAATTCGATAACACGGATTAATAATGATACTTCACTGTCTAAGCGAAATCCTTCAAGAATCTTCATCGTCGTTCATGACTTTTCAAGATGGTTGCTTATGACAAGAACTTTTCGTGCAGGTGGGTGTACACGTTAATGATGCTTCCGAAAGTTTGAAACCATCATGGGGGAGAAAAGTGTACTTTGATGTTATACGGTCAACCCCCAAGGGAAAGTAGTGTATACTACCCTACTTAGTATGGTTTGTGAAGTTTTATACATATGGGTTAAGAATTGTTGAAGAGTTAGTGATGATGATGAATGAGCCGTGATGAACATTGCATGTTTCCTAAAAGCAGATATTCACCGAAACCAAAGTTGTCATAACACATTCAAGTGATATTGTTTACGTTTTGTCTTGATTTTGTAGAATCCCGCGAAAGAATCTATTTCTCGGTTTAAATCATAGATTTGTAAAATCCCGTGACAATGGAAACATCATGGTAATTGTAGAGTGCATTTCTGGATCTATCTTATAGTTTATTCTTGGTTTTGTAAAATCCCGCGAAAGAAACTATTTCTCGGTTTAAACCATAGAATAGTAAAATCTCGTAATGATGGAATCATCGTGGAGAAAGGAAAGTGTATTTAGGGATCTTATATGATGTTGGTGCTACGGTTTCTTCTTGAAGAAGGATAAAGGTGTACTTCATTAATTGGGTGATTGTTTGGATTGTCTTCTTGGCGGTTTGGTTATTATATGGTTTTTCGGGTTATGTGCTTTTAACCATGGTCGGGATGAAAACCATTATCATAGTTCATTTAAAAAGTCATAGGAGGCTAGATGTGAACTTTTAACCAGAATATGTGACAACGGGTTAATTCACTATTATTTATTTGAGGTTGAAGTGAAATATCACGGGCAAGTGTACTTAGTATCTGAAGGTATCGGGGATGGTTGGATGAAGATTCTTCAAGATCCTTGTTCGAGCTTATTATCAAAAACGAAGACTTGGAAATCTAGTTATTGTTGGGTGTCTTTTACCACTTGGGGGAATTGGGCTCTTACCACATCAAAATAACTATCACTTTAAGGAGTTACATTGTAGTGCTCAGTGTCACATTCAATTGTGGATTTTCAAGAGGTGATGTACGTCTTATACTTGATGGTTGGTTGGACGAATACTATAGAGTACTTAGAGATTCAATGGAGGATGAAGTCTCAGACCGCTCTTTGTTACATATGTGCAAGTTTAAGTCACGAGTTCGGGTTAGTTTACTTGAGGTCAAATTCATCATATTGGGTTTTCTCTATCATTTGTCACGACAAAGAGCCTCTTGAATGATAATGGGGTTGATTACAAGTTTGCCAAGAGTAGATGAAAAGAGAGATCATGATGTATGAACACAACAGTTCATGCCTCGTTCTCTAAAGAAAAGAAAAGTGTGCGTCTCGGTGCGCTTCATCTTCAAAAGAAGATAAATCTTCTTATGACGTTTGAACACAACAGTTCAAGCCTCATACTCTAAAGAAAAGAAAAGTGTATGCGCTTGATGCGCTTTATCTTACGAAGAAGAAAGCTTCTCATTTATGACCATTATCATCAACATGCTTCATGCTTTTTCCATGCGCTTGGTCATCAAGTGAACGGACTCTTGATAATTACTCTTATTCCACTTGCTCAATATAATGAAGATGGCGACATCATGTGCTAATTTTGTGGGGAGAAGTGTGAATAGAATACATTTGGATGATAATCACTTGTTTAATCAAGAATGGCATCTCCGTATGCAATTCTTGAGGGAGAAAAAGTGTGAATTTTTGCATGGTTGATTGATATTTGAGAATATATGGTCAACGGCTCCTAACTCATGTAAGAACCGAGCTTCTTCTTATCGGATCATCTTCACATGTAGTTTCTTCTAAGAGCCGTTGGTTGACATCTTCACACGGTGATATGATTAATGACAAAGTGCTTCCGATTAATGCTTCACGTACACATCAACATGATGATTCGAACAATCTCTGTTCTTGTTTGATGTGGTGGTAGTTTGGTGTTACCATTTAGTGTCTTCGTTCTTGGTGATTCTTGATTTCCTTGATGAACATCTTTACATTCTTATTTGATTGGGAGGGATTTTAGTTAAGGGATTTGCAAGATGTAAGTTAATTGAGATGCTTTTGGTGTGATGAAGATGTTAACTATTTATTCCCAATGGACAAACTTGAAGAAGGTCGAGTCTGATCGGTTCTACATTTTACGCTACATGTTAGAAGACTAAAGGCGAGTTGCATTTAACGATCTAAAGACTTCTTCTCAATTCAAGCATCCATCATAAAGATTGTCGGTTTAGGGGAGAGCACTAATTGGGGAATAGTGAAAAGCCAAAGTTAATCCCCAATTAGAGTTGCTCACATTTTACTTCGGCAAGTTGATTCCCACAAGATTTCTAATGTTCTTCTCAACTGATTTCAAGTATTTGGGCTTATAATGTTTTGCTGATTCTGAAGTATCAAAACCTGCAAGGGGGAAGGAGACACGCATCTAAATGCGAGTAAACTTGATGAACTTAATACTTCTAAGTGATTGAAGATATCCGGGAAGGCGAATGTTATTACTGAGAGAAACTCAAGGTTTGACTTATGGCGGTAAAATTGATGAACTTAATACTTCTAAGTGATTGAAGATATCCGGAAAACAAATGTCATTACATGAGAGAAACTCAAGGTTTGACTCATGGCGTTTAGTGTTTATTCCAACTATGTGGGGAAGAGATGTTAGAAAGTTTACGAAGATATAAGAGGTACACAAGTGTGTGATGATCTCGATGTTATCGCAATCATCGGGGAGAAATTGTGCACATTAGGGCGCTCTGTTGTCTCACTTGAGTGTGTCGAGATTGAGATATAATCACTTATTCGGAGTTGAAATCCACGAGATAGTCCTCCGAGATAATCGGTGATTCGGCTGCTTCTTCAATGTTATCGGTTATTCTCTCTTTGGGTATTCGGTGCCGGGTTCTTGAGCTTCATGCACTTTCTTTAGGGAGAGAAAAGTATACATCGGGGTTATTCTTTGGCTATTGGACTTAATCGCTACTTGATGGTATAAGTTTCTTTGTCTTGGTATGTGTATTCGGGTTCGTGAGCTCTAGTCTAAGAGTGTTGCATCAATTTGTCTACTTGGGGAAGCGGTTTCTTGACAACGTTTTGGTATGGATTGCTTGAGACTTGATGGTTATGAAATTTGAGAAGATTATTTATGAGTGAGATGATACGTGGTGATCTATTTTGATGATATAACCCGAGCGGAGAATTTCGATCATCGTTCTTAAAAGGAGCGTGGGATTGATAAGTGTCTAAATACTCGTCATTTTTGTACAATATAAAGCTGCAAAATCATCGAAAACACTCGAAACGCATTAAAATGATAAAATATCACAAATCGGTGTTTTATGTGTTTTAAATGCAAAATATCAAAATCGGATGAAAGCGTATCAAATTTGCAAAATTGGCGGTTTAGTCCCCAGTTTTAAAAGTTGTCAAATCTAGTCCACGGAATTGAAATGTGAAATTTATCATTCAAGGTCCCTAAAATCTTCTAAGTTGTTAAAAATGATCCTTGAATGAATTTTTGGTCAATTGGCAAGAAAGGTCCCTAAACTTTGGAAAATTGCAAAATTAGTCCTTAGACCTTTGAAAATGGATTTTATGCAAAAAGGATCCTTGTTTTATCAATGTTTGTCAAGTATGGTCCTTGTGGTAAGATTTGAAAAGTATCATAATGAGTCCTTGAAGTTTGGTGAAGTTGCACTTTTGGTCCTTGATATTAGCATTAAACCAAACGGATCCTTTTATATCAAAAGCCTAAAACCAAATCCACTACCCAATCCAGCTAGGCCCAAATCCAACCCAATCCTTTGACCCGGCCTTTTGTTATTACCCACTTGCGGTCAACGCAAGTCAAACAACCAAAAACCGCCTCCACTGTAGCTTCTCCTCTCCACTTTGTATCTTCAAAACCGAGATGGTTTCTCCCATTTCAACACCTCTCCATACCATGTCCCTCCACCTTCACTAACACCCAAAACCCATTAATTGATTGAAACCAACTCATTAAATGATCAAACACCTCGAGACCTTTTGGCGCCAAAATTGACATATGGCACTTTTGACCAATCTAATGGCTAGATTTTGGTGGGAAAGATTCGAGAGAGAGAGGAAAAGAGTTTGGATATAAAAGAAAGGCAAGAGGAGCGAGAAAAAGAGTGTCTAGTAGCTTTTAGTTTTATCAAAATGTCGTTTTAATTTAAAGTCTTTAAATTAGTATAAAACTTGTTGTATTACATTTCTTTGTATCCAACTAAGTGTTTTGTAATCATTATAAACTATTTCGATTATCAATTCAAGTTATATTAAGATTTTATGTTTAAAGTTCTTGTTGCAATTTTCCTTCTCAAAATCTAATTCAAAAGCTTCCGATGCTCATCTCTCGGTTTCAATATGCTTAAATGAGCTTATGATAGCTTTGTATAAGCTTAAGTTTAAGATTGCATTCAATTTGGTACTTGGTCAATAGAAAGTCAAACAAGGTTGATTTGGGTAAAAATGGGAATGCAGATGGAAATGGGTTGATGCAGAGGTGGATTGGGTTGATTTTGAGTTAATAGGTTGATATTTAGGTTAGTGGTTCTCTGGTACTTGGATTCAAGCCATAGTGGCTATTGGACATCTTGTAAGTTGTTATTTAGTTTAAAAGCATAATCTGTTTCTACTGTCAAAGCTAGTTAAAATCTTGTTCAAATAGCTGTATTTAGGATAATCAGACTTGGTTTGATCATTAATATCAGTTGGATCAGTGTTTTGATCAATTTTTATTGCATAACAGTTAATAAATAGGTGTTTGGATTTACTGATATATCTGTCTTAAAGACTTGTTCAGTGAATGCTTCTTGTTGTTTCATGTGTCTTAAGCTCATTTGAGCACATTTCATTCTTAGTTTGGGTTTGCAACACCACAAAAGTCAAACTTGATCTTAAATCTGTCTAACCTGCTAACTGTTGTGATCAAGGATTTGCAAATCCTTGATTTGTGTTTAGAATCATCAAACATTGCTTGCATTACACTTATTACATCATTTAACATCAATCTCAGTGAAAAAAATGGAATCAAAGTTCATCTAAGTCAAAGTCTCTCACTTTCTTCAAAAGTCAAAATAGCAAAAACCTGTTTTGGGGTCAGTTAGAAGGATTTTTTATGATCTCATCTTTTGGTCTTAACAAGTGAGACTTGGCATTCTTAAAAGTTCAACTGGTACCCTTACTTATCTGCATTTTGTGGATTTTGTCATTTTCTATAAGCTTCAAATAAGCCCTTACATTAGGCAAAGTGCCTGCTCCAAACAAGCAGTTGATCTTGAGTCTTTTCTCGGTTCTTGCGGCTTGTGCAAAAGGCTCATAAGAGCTTCTCATGGTCAATTTTGGTTTAGATACTCTCAACCAGGTCTTTTCAAGTTCAATTAGTATTTTCACATTGAGCTTAATTTGAAGCTTGTGCATCGACAAAGTGGGCGCCTAAATCATCATTAGCTTATAATATCATAACATCAAATCTGTTCTAGCTTGTGATTACGTGGTTTAGGCTTGTTGAGATTTGTTGCAATCTAGTTCTTTTAGCTTATTATAGTTCCTGTTTTCAGTTGGTGCTTGTTGGACCTCATTTAGCTTATTCAAGTGCTTATTTTCAAGCACTTGACACATCAGTTCCATAATCTTACACACAAGCCCTTGTTTTTCCAATTTTCCTAGATTCCTAATATTATTTTAGAGTTTTCCTGAAATTTTCAGATTTTTCCAAGTTGATTTGCTATTTTTCTGTATTTTAATTAGTTTTTAAGCCTTTTTAAATAGCATTTAATACAAATAATTAAGAAAAGCTTCAAAAAATAATTTTCAATTTTCTTAAGTTTAGATAAATGTTAGAAGCCTAAAAGTATTTTCCATATTTTTCTTAGTTAAATTTGTATTTTAAATAATTTAATTAGTTTTAAATAGTTTTAAATTAGTAATAAATACATAAAAGTCTAAAAATATATTTTCAGTTTTAAAATTAGTTTTATCATATTTTAGATTTTTCTAAGTCTTAATTTTATTTTTCTAGTCTTATTTCATATTTTCATTATTTTAGAGTATTATTAAATAGTTTAAAATAGTTTTAATTAATAATAATTAATTAATTAGTTATAAAAATAATTTTCCTTTTCTAATAATTTTCTTATATTATTAGGTTTGTAAAATGTATTTTCATATTTTTAGGATTTATTGTGTATAAGTTTCACTTTTTATTTTTGTACGTTTACGTAATTTTAATTTAAACGTAAGTTTTTAGTTTCAGGTTTTAAACGTTCATCACTTTAAATATAGTGATAGCGTTTATTTAATATCTTTTATCTTTTTAATTTTCTTAATTTGTATTTAAGTCGCTTTAATTTATAATCTTTTTCAGTAGTATAATTGTCCTATCCAAATCCTTGTTGATCACTATCATTAGTGATCAATCTATCGTCTGATCAAGTGTTTAACACACCATTGAGTCTCCGTGGGACATAACGACCCGGGAATTCATTGTATTCTCTGATCTTCATTGCATTTGTGCTTAAGCTGTTTTAAGTCTATTAGACTTGACTGTTTAGCATAGATCAAATTTTAGGCGCCCGGGGAGGCTTTAGCGTGTGTTTAGCCATTTCGGACCCATTCTTGCACATACCCATCATTTGTAAAAGTTTTTGTAAAGTTTTGAAAATCAAAGTTCATTAACACTTTTCCTAAAGTGTTAAAAGCATAAAAATATTTTTATTCTTTGTTTTTATCATCATGTTTTCAAAATACCAAAAATATTCCTCTTTACCCTCTTACCTTTCGATTCTTCATTTCTTACCCTCTGTTAACCTTTGATTCTATCTATGTCTTATCCTCACCCTCTTGGTTGTCAATGGTGTGGTGGTCCTTATAATGGTGGCAATTGCCCCGGTTGTAGAGTGGTGGAATCGGGAAGCAGGTCTGTCTATAACCGGGATCCCTATTCCTACCATAACACGGTGATTTATTCCATCAATTTGCCACCTTTGTGAGACTCGCGAGATTTCTTGTTGTGAAATCTTGTGGTGGTTCACATTCCGATTCGATTGTCAATCGGAAACACGCTTGTCTATGAGCGGGTTCACGATAACAATTATGACTACAACACATACCACTCACGGCCGCATCGGTTGTCTTGTTGTGAGTATTGTGGAGGTCCTCACTCTAGCTCGGATTGTCAAACAAGGAATCCATTTCCTTGTAACAATTACGACTCTTAGTATAATGACCAACCTCCACGGTGCCAAATGATTCAGCGACTCCTCATGAAACTACGGCGGACCTTCTCACGAAGACTCGGGTTATTAAAAGAACTTAAGGAGGAGTCGGCTATGTCCTCCCAAAATAATCCAAATGAAAATCCATGGAAGTTTTGTTAGCGAGAGCGGGATGCTAAATTAGATTCCCATTTCCATTGAAAACACTATTAGGGAATCAATTAGAATACAAAAGCATTCAAATCTAGCTCTCGATTCGTTTCATTCACGATGATGATGATGATGTTACCTTGATATTAGTGAATTATGTACGATTCATCAAGTCCATCGATTGAAATTCCTTCGTGGAAAGTCGGGAGAAAAGACTATGATGGAATTACTAGCGGAAGAACAAATGTTAAGTATTAAACATATGTATGCTAGTCCTTCTAAACTCCCTCGATCTGTTGTTATCACACCAAGCTCCCACTCACTCTCGAACATGGGGATGAGCATCTTGACCTTGTTCACGAAAAGGAATCGGACGAATTTATAAAGTCTAGTGTTGAGGACCTTGTCCCAATCCGAGAGAGTCACAGAATTTCGATCATATGTGATTCTTCTTCCCTCTTGAGTGTTCAAATGATCAATTTGAGACTTTCTCCGATTTTAGCGATGATTGTAAATCTTATGGAGACATCGAGTATGTTGAGGCATCGCTTCACAGTCGATCCTCTTCTTGAGGAGTTCACCGATGAACTCACTCACATCGATCCACTTTCATCGAAAGTGACGATGATCTCTTTGATTTGAAGCCTATCTTGGAGAAACTAGAAGTCTCCTATACAATGATCATTCACTCATTTCTTGTCCCATTTCGACTCTTCCATTCCTTCTCTCACCCGGATGAGGAAGATGACAAATTTTGAAGGAGGTCGATGATTTTCTTAGTGATGAGTCGATTCCATCGAGAATTGACAATACTTACTTTGATTCGGAGGAGACATCATTTTCTTGAAAATCTGTTGATTGAAGAACCGTTTCCACTCTCCTCCGGAAATTTTGTTACCAATCACCATACAAGCTTCAAGTTTAAGCTTAAAAATGTCAAAATGGTGATTTGCTTCTTTCGATGAGGAATGGACATGCATTGTGATGCACATATTTATTCCATTCTTCACAAATGGTGTGGTTGCTCTTTCCTTTTCTCCTTGAGAATGAGGACACTATCTTTGACCCGGCATTTTCATTTATTATTTATGAGCGGTTCTCTCTATATCTCGTCGGTGTGGAACTTTCACATGCTTGATGTTTATCCAAACATCTTGAATGAAAGTCCGATTGAGATTGTTTCTTCCACTTTGCTTCCCATGAACTAATGAATGCGGGTCGAGTCAAGCTAGCGACTCGGTAACCAAAAACAATGCTTACACAATATGGGTTTTCACCCATATTTACCTCTTCTTACCCCTTTCTACCACCTAAGTGTGGGGTGATGCACATGTTATATATATATATATATATCTATCTTAAAAAAAAAAAAAAAAAAAAAAAAATCTTTTAAAATAATGGCGTAGTATTTCCTTTTCGTTCTATGTTTGGCATAGCTATAGGTACTTTGAATATTGAGGGCAATATTCATTTCTAAGTGTGGGGGAATTCTCACGAATTTCATGTATTATCTACCAAATTCCCCGTTTTGGCCAAAATTTTTTTTGGAGTAAGTGTTCTACACTTACTCATTTGGTTATCGATCCGCCTTTTCTAATAGACAAAAGGATTGGCTAATCCGAGAGCAAGCGGCTCTTGGTAAAGATTTCTCAAATCCGTTTATATGGCTTGCAATTTGCCCAAAATTGTATGGTTCTCAACTCACCATATCCTAAAAAGTGAAGAGTTGGCTAGCCCGCAAGATTATGGCTTGTGGTAAAGGCGATGGAAAAACCATAATTGGTATTGACTCACCAAAGATAATTCGATAATTTATCTAAGAGTTGGCTAGTCCGGAAGATGCGGCTTGGTAAAGACACATCAAATCCGTTCTGACTTATGATTTGCTCAAAATCATTTGGTTATCGATGTACCAAGGTTCTTACTTGAGCTGAAACATTTGGCTACTCGAAGTAATGGCTTTTGGTAAAGAGTTTCAAATCCATTATGTTTTCTCAAAAGATTGCTAGGGACTAGCAATATCTTAGTGTGGGGATTGATGAGTGTCTAAATACTCATCATTTTGTACAATATAAAGCGCAAAATCATCGAAAACACTCGAAACGCATTAAAATGATAAAAATATCACAAATCGGTGTTTTATGTGTTTTAAATGCAAAATATCAAAATCGGATGAAAAGCGTATCAAATTTGCAAAATTGGCGGTTTAGTCCCCAAGTTTTAAAGTTGTCAAATCTAGTCCACGGAATTGAAATGTGAAATTTATCATTCAAGGTCCTAAAATCTTCTAAGTTGTTAAAATGATCCTTGAATGAATTTTTGGTCAATTGGCAAGAAAGGTCCCTAAACTTTGGAAAATTGCAAAATTAGTCCTTAGACCTTTGAAAATAGATTTTATGCAAAAAGGATCCTTGTTTTATCAATGTTTGTCAAGTATGGTCCTTGTGGTAAGATTTGAAAAGTATCATAATGAGTCCTTGAAGTTTGGTGAAGTTGCACTTTTGGTCCTTGATATTAGCATTAAACCAAACGGATCCTTTTATATCAAAAGCCTAAAACCAAATCCACTACCCAATCCAGCTAGGCCCAAATCCAACCCAATCCTTTGACCCGGCCTTTTGTTATTACCCACCCACGGTCAACGCAAGTCAAACAACCAAAAAAACCGCCCTCCACTGTAGCTTCTCCTCTCCACCCCTGTATCTTCAAAACCAGAGATGGTTTTCTCCCATTTTCAACACCTCTCCATACCATGTCCCCTCCACCTTCACTAACACCCAAAACCCATTAATTGATTGAAACCAACTCATTAAATGATCAAACACCTCTCGAGACCTTTTGGCGCCAAAATTGACATATGGCACTTTGACCAATCCAATGGCTAGATTTTGGTGGGAAAGATTCGAGAGGAGAGAGGAAAAGAGTTTGGATATAAAGAAAGGCAAGAGGAGCGAGAAAAGAGTGTCTAGTAGCTTTTAGTTTTATCAAAATGTCGTTTTTAATTTAAAGTCTTTAAATTAGTATAAAACTTGTTGTATTACATTTCTTTGTATCCAACTAAGTGTTTTGTAATCATTATAAACTATTTCCAGTTATCAATTCAAGTTATATTAAGATTTTATGTTTAAAGTTACTGTTGCAATTTTCCTTCTCAAAATCTAATTCAAAAGCTTCTCAATGCTCATCTCTCAGTTTCAATAAGCTTAAATGAGCTTATGATAGCTTTGTATAAGCTTAAGTTTAAGATTGCATTCAATTTGGTACTTGGTCAACAGAAAGTCAAACAAGGTTGATTTGGGTAAAATGGGAATCGAGATGGAAATGGGTTGATGCAGAGGTGGATTGGGTTGATTTTGAGTTAATAGGTTGATATTTAGGTTAGTGGTTCTCGGTACTTGGATTCAAGCCATAGTGGCTATTGGACATCTTGTAAGTTGTTATTTAGTTTAAAAGCATAATCTGTTTCTCTTGTCAAAGCTAGTTAAAATCTTGTTCAAATAGGCGTATTTAGGATAATCGAGACTTGGTTTGATCATTAATATCAGTTGGATCGGTGTTTTGATCAACTTTTATTGCATAACGATTAATAAATAGGTGTTTGGATTCTTGATATATCATCTTAAAGACTTGTTCGATGAATGCTTCTTGTTGTTTCATGTGTCTTAAGCTCATTTGAGCACATTTCATTCTTAGTTTGGGGTTGCAACACCACAAAGTCAAACTTGATCTTAAATCATCTAACACGCTAGCTGTTGTGATCAAGGATTTGCAAATCCTTGATTTGTGTTTAGAATCATCAAACATTGCTTGCATTACACTTATTACATCATTTAACATCAATCTCGGTGAAAAAATGGAATCAAAGTTCATCTAAGTCAAAGTCTCTCACTTTCTTCAAAAGTCGAAATAGCAAAACTTTGTTTTGGGAATTGGTTAGAAGGATTTTTATGATCTCATCTTTTGGTCTTAACAAGTGAGACTTGGCATTCTTAAAAGTTCAACTGGTACCCTTACTTATCTGCATTTTGTGGATTTTGTCATTTTCTATAAGCTTCAAATAAGCCCTTACATTGGGCAAAGTGCCTGCTCCAAACAAGCAGTTGATCCTGAGTCTTTTCTCAGTTCTTGCAGCTTGTGCAAAAGGCTCATAAGAGCTTCTCATGGTCTGAATTTTGGTTTAGATACTCTCAACCAGGTCTTTTCCAAGTTCCAATTAGTATTTTTCACATTGAGCTTAATTTGAAGCTTGTGCATCAGCTTAAAGTGGGCACCTAAATCTGTCATTAGCTTATAATATCATAACATCAAATCTGTTCTAGCTTGTGATTCTGTGGTTTAGGCTTGTTGAGATTTGTTGCAATCTAGTTCTTTTAGCTTATTATAGTTCCTGTTTTCAGTTGGTGCTTGTTGGACCTCATTTAGCTTATTCAAGTGCTTATTTTCAAGCACTTGACACATCAGTTCCATAATCTTACACACAAGCCCTTGTTTTTCCAATTTTCTAGATTCCTAATATTATTTTAGAGTTTTCCTGAAATTTTCAGATTTTTCCAAGTTGATTTGCTATTTTTCTGTATTTTAATTAGTTTTTAAGCCTTTTTAAATAGCATTTAATACAAATAATTAAGAAAAGCTTCAAAAAAAATAATTTTTCAATTTTATTAAGTTTAGATAAATGTTAGAAGCCTAAAAAGTATTTTTCCATATTTTTCTTAGTTAAATTTGTATTTTTAAATAATTTAATTAGTTTTAAATTAGTAATAAATACATAAAAAGTCTAAAAAATATATTTTCAGTTTTAAAATTAGTTTTATCATATTTTAGATTTTTCTAAGTCTTAATTTTATTTTTCTAGTCTTATTTCATATTTTCTGTTATTTTAGAGTATTATTAAATAGTTTAAAATAGTTTTTAATTAATAATAATTAATTAATTAGTTATAAAAATAATTTTCCTTTTCTAATAATTTTCTTATATTATTAGGTTTGTAAAAATGTATTTTTCATATTTTTAGGATTTATTGTGTATAAGTTTCACTTTTTATTTTTGTACGTTTACGTAATTTTAATTTAAACGTAAGTTTTTAGTTTCAGGTTTTAAACGTTCATCACTTTAAATATAGTGATAGCGTTTATTTAATATCTTTTATGTTTTTAATTTTCTTAATTTGTATTTAAGTCTCTTTAATTTATAATCTTTTTCAGTAGTATAATTATCCTATCCAAATCCTTGTTGATCACTATCATTAGTGATCAATCTATCGTCGATCAGTGTTTAACACACCATTGAGTCTCAGTGGGACATAACGACCCGGAATTCATTGTATTCTCGATCTTCATTGCATTTGTGCTTAAAATTTGTTTTAAGTCTATTAGACTTGTTGTTTAGCATAGATCGGGATTTATGATAATGGTGTGCTTCTGCGTGCACTGGCTAAGGCAAGCTTGAAATAGAGCTTGAATCTGCTCATCTAATGGATTTTTGGTTTGGGGAAGCGCCAAAGTCTCTTTTCTCAAAGGCTCATGTTCTATCTTCTATTCGGAGCCTCGGAAGCTTTGGTGGTGGAAGTTTAAGAGATGACGAATTCTATCTTCTCTGACGTCTTTGCTATATATCCTTATCTCGGTACTCGTATCATCATCCTCTTAAACTATATCATCTTCTCTATCATTGTAAATATTTATAAAAACAAAATACAAAATATAAAACCAACAAAAGAAAATAGAAAATATAAAACCAACTAAAACCATAAAATCGAAAAATTTGAAAAGACCAAAATATTGTTTTCTAAAGACATGTCTTCTGATATCGATAAAATCTGCGGTCTTAGAAATGTCATTCAATAATGGCACGGGACCATAGATGAAGTTCGAGCAGGAGGTGTAAATATTCTTTTCAAAACATGTCACATACGATGGCTTACAGTTATTTCAGACTGTAACCCGCGCTTCAAAAATGATGGCTTGCAGTTACTTCAGACTGTAATCCGTTCTTCAAAATTATGGCTTGCTATTATTTCAGATAGCAACCCGTTTTTCAAGGAAGGAAAGTGTTGCGCTAAACCAATTTTCAAATATTTCGTGCACTTATACTAAAACTATTTGAGGAAAGTATGTCGAAGGATGCTTGTTCCTACACAAATGTTTTTCCGTCTAAAATTCTTGAGAAAAATATTTGTTGTTTTCAAAAGTGGTGGTAAATGAGTTGCTTGAAAATCAATCGATTCGAATTTTCATATATTTACAAACTCAATCAATGACTTCCGTGCTTTTAATATTTTCATAAAATGAGTCATTGATTGAGGGAGAATGTTTTCAAAATTACATCATCTAACAGGCTTTCTTAATCATCCTACGTGCTTATACGAAAAATATAATTGCCTATGTTGAAGGACTAGGTTTCTAGGATGTGATTGTTAGGATTAGATGATTATAGATTGATGAACACATTATTCCCATACCTTTTATGATCGATTGATATGTTGAATTGACTTTTATTAGTCGATTCTTTGTTTGGGTGATGTCAACCACCATATATTTGTATGTGTGTTCACTAACGTGTGCGGTATATTGGTATATAAGAATGTTCGATCCGGATCCCACAATCAAGATGATTGGATGCCGAAAGGAAAGGGTAACTATATCTTGGGTTGACAAATGAAGAAACGGAGCTTAATTAGACTTCTATGGAGAGTTGGCATGGAAAATGCAACGTAAGAGGTCTCATTGCATCGGTGGTTTTCTTCATCGGCAAATGAAGAAACGGACTTAATTTGACCTCGATTGGCATTAAAATGCAACGAAAGAAGTCTCATTGCATCTGCAGATGGTTTTCTTCAAACCCTACAGCAACAACAACGGAAGCTTCTCAACCACCAAACGTATCTTTGTGCAAGATAATAGTGTACCATTTCTTAAACAATTTTTGAATAATATTGTTTTGAAAAATGGAAAAATATTGTTTTGAAAATTAATTGGTCTTTGAAAATCACGGGACTTCATTTTATCAAAACTTAAGTCACTCGATCATCGACTACGGTCATCGATTGAGGGAGGATTTAAATAAAATATTTTCAAGCGATATTTCATCTATTAAGTCCGGTCTGCACAAAATAAAGTGGTGATCTAAAGATTTAATGTTATGTCATGGTATGATTTTCTTTAAAAATCAAGGTCTTTCAAAATGAAATTTTTACATTCTTTTTGATTGTGAAATTGTTTTATTTTACTTAAAGATCTCTTAAAACAATCATACGACACTAACAATCTTTAATGTCTTAAAATGGTCCTTATCATCATTTTCTAAGTAAATCATGCCACGTCTTTCCCCTAAAATTTTCTAAATAATTTAAATCAATTGGGATCACAAATCTCAAGAGGTTTGAAACTTTTGATCGGGGGAGAGATAGTGATTTAAATCTAAAATCTGTTTTAGTCCTTCAAAGGCACTCCTGCCTCCATGTGCCAAACGATTTCAAATACATAATGCACATGTTGAGGAGGAGGATTTATCCAAAAACAATATGAGTATTTAAACCTGGCCACATATTCTCCCATGTTTTCTAAACCTTATTAAATCACTTGGGATCAAAAATCTCAAAGGGTTTGATATTTTTGTTCGGGGGAGAATTTGTGATTTAATATGAAATTTGATAAATGATGATCGTTTTGATTCAAAGTGCTAGTTCTCTCTAATATGTGCTAAACTCTTTCGTATATCGATGCACATATTGAGGGGGAGCGAATGGTTTCTATTGGCAATTGTGAAAAGTGCTTCAAAAGAACTCTTTCCTCTATGTGATAAAATGATTTCTAAATCATATGCACATGTTGAGGGGGAGGTTTTCTAAATGATCAAAACTATTAAGGTACAAAATGCTTTGATCTCGTATCACAAGTACCTTGATTGATTTTCCGAATGATTTTTCAATTGGTTTTAAGGAAGAATGAAATGTACCAAAAGACCGACCATTTTACTTTATGTATGGAGTTATAAGGATGGTGAGGTTAGGGATTAGTTCCACGATCCGCCGAACCGGAGGATCTACCGAGGACAATCCATTGGATGGTGTAGAAGTCCTTAGGTATGATGAAAAAGGAGAAAAATGAGAAATGGGAAGAGTGCGGACTAAGGCGAGCTAGTCTTGGAATAAACCCAACAAGGTTCTAGTAATGAAGTCTCGATAAGCATTGAAGGGTTGAAGAATAAAAGGATTGAATGTGAAAGGGTGAAAAGAAATAGCCCTCAATAATTCAACCTTAGGGCGAAACCGGGTTCAATACATATGCTCTTGGTGGTTACCAAGGTAACACGGTATTGAAGACAAGGCGTCATGAACCCGATGGACGCTGCACTAAGCTTCACAAGCTACTCAAGTTCCTCTTAAAAGGACTTGTTTCATTCTCACGAGGAACCGACATTATCTATCGACTTTCTCTTAGAGTTTGTTGATCTTGAAGAAGGAGACCTTCTCCTAGTCTCGACATAGGAACCAAATATGCACAATTGAGTCTAGAGCCACGAGATCATCAAATAAATCTCTTTAGGACACTGTCAATGAAGACTCTCTGTTTCACACAATGTGGAAAGAGAGATTATATCTTATGAGTCCTACGCATTATCCTTGTGGTATTGCCAGAACATCCGAGTGATATGTAAAAATATTCACAATAAAGATGGAAATCATTCTAGAGCCAACATCAAACAAGCTCTTGGTGGGTGACATGTGAAATCTTCTCGTAAGATCAAACTTGTGACAACTGGATAGAAACGATGGGGCGATTCACTCGTGAATCAACCTTGGTCCAGGAAATGAATTGACGAATACTTTTGGAAAAACCGTTCGATGTGCAAATCTTCTTTTCTCAAGCGCATCGAATGTGTATTCATTTTCAAACACAAAAAGTATCTCTGATTGAAAAATACTTATAGAAAAATCGTTCTATGTGCGAATCTCTTCTTTTCTCTAGCACATCGAATGTGTAATCTTCTCAAATACAAAAAGTATTTCTGATTGAAAATTGATCTTTCTCATAAAACCTTCGTCGTATTGCAAAACTCTTTCTTCTAAGCAATACGCGATTGTTTTCAAATCATTTTCATCAATCGGTGAATCTCAATTCTTTGGTTCACTCACTCCGTGTTGTCTTCTTTGAGGCGTTCGGTTTGAGAACGGCTAGAACATTGCGAAACCACGTCGAGGAGATTCTTGAGTTATACGATCACGAGCGATGCTTGTACTAATCAGCGAGGAACCGTGGGCGTGTACCTCAATTCAACGAAAGTGATCAATGACACTTTCGTGTGTTTTATTACTAATTTGTTTGCGGTACATTTTGACGATTGCGGTGATCGAATTGAGAAGTCAATCCAAAGCCGCATGCTCACGGCATCCACACTTAATTGAAGAAATCATGGTGGTGCATATTTACATAACACGGCTCGATATTTTTATACTATGCTTCGCTTTCTGCTGCTTGCTAATATCATGAGCCGATAAAGCTTCCGCTACTCTGATGAAAGATGTCATGATCCAAAAGTGTGAGCATGTCGGTCCAAAAGTCACAACATCACATGAAGGCAACACAACAAAGGGTGATCCTGAGATTTACTGTGGCTGATGATCTCAATGAAAGCTCGAAGATCATCAAAGACGTGGATCAGTTAAAGGCCTCCACTCATAGTACAATATAATCAGACTATGAAGAGTCACTGGTAAAGCACAAAGATGCGGAAGTTGAAGAATTAAAGTCTACGAGCTCAAGAACGAAGTCAAGAATAGAGTGCTAAGATTCGAAATGTAAAACATGGGGTGACCTCCCTTAGGGGGAGATTGTTAGGAATTGGAAATTCCATAAGTGAAGTGTCGGTCACCCCAAATATTATCTAGTTTAAGTTAGCTCGTAGACATATAGTTTGTTACGTTATTTAGTAGTTAATTAGTTAGTTTGTAGCGTAGTTTAGTTTAGTGTAACTCCGTGGAGGAAGGACGAGTCTTTACCCATCAGATACGATCCACGGTCGTCGGGAGGTCGTGTGATGCAGAACTATAAATACCCCTTCCATCCTTGGAAGGGGTGGTTCTTCTCAATCTAACCTTTCATAATTTACAAAGCAAGTCTCTAAGTAGAACACCCTCTCATTCTTTCTCTCTCTAAACTATGGCAAACATGTATTTCCATCATCCAAGACCACCCGAATCATCAACACAATAATATTTACGATCCTACAGGAAGGACCCTCAAATACAGCTTGAGGGGGTGCCGATGCAATGGGCTCCGGATTCGGAGTATCTGCCTCATTGTTGTTCACGGATGTCGAAAGAGAGCCAACACCATACGACTCTTCGGCCTTATCAGCCGGCATAAAGCTTAAATCTTCATCCAAATCTTGGTACATGAAGTTTCGAATGACATCTCGCAAAATATAAACAATAAGAAATAAATATCAATGCTACATTGGTCCTACTTAAATAAAAGTAGATAAACATACTTTGTCCTTGGTATATGATAATAGACTTCTTGGGAGACCCTCCCGACTGGGCAATCCCACCATGTATAAGATGGCTTGGGGAACACTTGCACATCCACATGATATTTGGCCAAACGATAATGGGGATCCCTTCGCACCTCATATGGCAAGGGGTCATTGTACCGTTTGCATCAAACATATTTTCCTTATTCAAGAACTCGGATACTTAGGGGAACAATAGTGTCTTGCACATAGAAAAGCTACCTTTCCAACTGTTATATTGGTATACACCCTCCCAAACAGGTTTGGCACATCCGATTCAGGCCTTTTTGCTAAAGTTAACCAATAGCCCCCAGGATACAAGTTCAGAAATCCTCTTAAAACCTTTAATGTTGGTTCATAGCCGTATGCTTTACACATCACTATGAATGTGGTCAGTTTGGCTAAACCAAAGGGGTTGAACCTAGAGATATAGACCTTGTAGTATTGCATAAACTCTAATATCAGTGGGTGCAGAGGAATCCTAAGGTTAGAATGGCTAAATGCATGTGTGTATAGCCCTACGAAACCTTGAGGAGCATAAAAAATACCCTGATTTGACTTGGGTAACATCACTTTGTGCTCTGGTGGGATTGGGTGTCGGTTAAGTGATCATGTAGCTCTTTTGCGAGATAATGTACATTTTCTTTGTTTTATGATAAACTTGGAATCCATTGTTAACAAAAAAAAACAAGCTACAAGTGAGGAGGAAGGTTTACCTTTTGATTTCGGAGTAGTAGCGATCTCACTTTTCTGCGTGTAGAAAGTGGCGGAGAGAGTAAAATGTTTTAGGGTTTCAACAACCCTCCTTAAATATTGTTTTACCACTTTCCTAGCCGCACGTGTACACTATTTGCTCTTATCCGATCTCAATATTTTTAAATTTTAAAATAAGTCTTTTAGTCTCCGGGTAATATGGGAAATTGTAATTCTGTGGCAGGCGGCGAAAGGATTGATTAGCATTAAATGCGCTTAGTTAGTTGCATAGTTATCTTCCAACTAATATGATTAGCGGCGGGATGGTATTTTTGAGCATGAAGTCGAAAGCAATGCCTCTTCGCTCGAGATACATCACTTTCGACTAGGGGCTTGATGATGTACCTCCGAGTAGCTCGAAGGACACTCCTCAGGGCGTGTCGAAGCCCTTCTATTCGAAGGCCCAAGATAGGATTCCAAAATATCCATAGGCGTCAAACCATTCGTTATCACAAAGGTTACCTCGGGAATTCGCCATTCGAAGCCCTAAGCCCTTGGGGTATGGTGACGAAGCAGCGGATAGGGAACCTCGACTTGGTCAAACCCACGATCTCCTCTCTCTTGGCTTCCCGTCAAGTCCGAGAACGTGGGTCACTAAACCCTAGCGGTTACCCACAATCATGGGACGCCCCATGATCTCCGACATTCATGCGAAGTGCTCTCAATAGAGTGGAAATTTCCGACACGGACACATTAACACGACCGACACGACCTGCTCTTAACGGGTTTCGTGTTCGACCTTAACAGTTTCTTGTCTTAACAGTCCGGACTGTTAAGACACGAATAAAATAACAGTTTTCGTGTCTTAACAGTCCGGACCTGTTAAGACACGTTAAGAGACCTGTTAAGAGGTTATATATATATGTTCAAAAATAAACCCTACCACACTTTCTCTTTCTTTTCTCATATTCCCTGCGCCTCTTTCTTTTCTCATTTTCTCCAAATCTAATCAATTTCATCTCATCTATTAATCGATTATCTCAACATATCTAATAACAAACCCATCAAGATAATCATCACATCATCAATCTGAATCACAGAACACATCTTAACAGCTTAAACAGTACCTTATTTCTACGTTTGTTGCTCCAATGGATTCAAGATCAAAGGTGGGTCTCGGTTAGGTGGTAATGTTTTGTTGTGTTTTCCTTTAAGCGAACCAAATAAAGAGAATAACATATTTGTTATTATTCTTTTCTTCTGTTCGGATAGTTGTAGAAGTTGAGATTCGATAATGATCAATGATGATATTCTTTTAGTGTGTTAGACCTTAAAAAAGTCTTGATGATTCTTTGAATAACACGAAATGAGTTTGAGATCATTTCATTTTGTTTCGAGTTTTTGGTTTAGAGATGAGATAATGTTGTAAGTTTGAGAGTTTGATGGTTAAGGGTTAGGAACTTAGGCTGGTGTTGGATTTGGTTCTGCTTGATTTTGTTTTGGCCGTGGTTGTCCTCGTTAATCAAAACAGTCTCGTTATTTTATTGGTTTTTGGTTCGGTTTCTCTTTGACTTATGATGATATAACAGAGGTCAAGGCACGAGGGTGCGTTTGCTTCTGTTGTTGGGTCACGAAAAGGGTGTTTGTCTGCTGCAACACAACCCCAACAGGGGGTATAAATTTAGTATTTTTGTTAACAGGTCCCTTAACAGGTTCGTGTCGTGTAACCTGTTAATGTTCGTGTCGTGTTCGTGTTCGAAAAAAATGACACGATTTGTTATTAATGTCGTGTTCGTGTTCGACCTTAACGAGTTCGTGTCTTAACGAGTTCGTAATGGTAATAGTGTAATAGTCGTGTCGGATCTGTTATGCCGACTCTAGCTCTCAACCCTATTTCATCCACTATAAATAGGTTGGACGGGCAATGGATTATGATATGCTCATTTCACACTCATCTCTTTACTTACACACTTATACAACCATAACTCATACTTACTCTCACGGAGGTGGGTGCAAGGTCATACCCTGCGTAATCACTTAACGTAGTGTTTCGTATTTCTTATTCTCAGGTGAAAGGCAAGTCTTGGCTGGAACATACACCCCTCATACCTTTGATCATCATCGAAGCCTGGTAGTGCAATCTATTGTACAATCAATGTTAAATTAAACAAATTATACTATATGTCCAGAAAAATATCTATCAATCTTTCAATAAGGGCACTTTGTCATGTGTAAACCTAGGGCAGGGATATGCTCTTTTAAAATAAGGGATTATGTAAAGGCCGCCCAACTATTATACATTTTACTTTTAGACATTTATTTTTTTAAAATAACTTATAGGCCACCCAAGTATGTGTTTATTTTTCTTTATACCAATTTCGTTTAAATTTTTGCCGGATATTCATACAATTACACAAATAAAGCTAATTTTAACATATCAACACAATAAAATTAACATTTTAAACATAAAACATTAGCTAAATAATCTTAATTCACTTTCAACTAACTAAAATTACATTTAAATAATGGCTAAAACTAATATTTTACATTTTAATACTTGTTTGTGTTGTTTTATTATGTTATATTTAGCTTTATTCTTGTTGTTTTAAAGATTTTCGAGATAAAACTATCCGCAATTGGTATAAACAAAAGAAACCCATAAATGACCGCCTATAAGTTAGTTTTAATAAATGAATGACCTAAAACTAAAAAGTTTAATAATTATGCGGCCTCCCAATAAATAACCCCTTAAAATAAATTGTAGTTGAGAAAATTACGGTTTCAACAAATTATATAAATCAAATAAATATGAATAATGAAACGTAAGGAAGAATGCAAATGCAATGAAATATAGTGGTTCAAAATGTGGTTTAGACTTTAGATCATTTGGACGTCCATTTTACAAACCCGCACCCGCCATCAAACGGTGACACACTTCTTGTGGTGGTGAAACCGTACATAAGCTTTCCCAATCACCACGACATAACACAAACACAACAATGTCCTCGTTAGGATCCAACCCAATACAAAAGCCTCGGGATTTACAACACCAACCACCACACTAGGACTCTGGCTCGGGACAGGCGAACTATGCACACTAGGGTGAAATCTCAACATACTTGTCCACACACAAGACTATACACTCTTGCTTGTCCACCACAAGATGAAGACTTCAATAATCACTAGCCTGTGATTGACGCAATATATGATGACGTTTGATACAAGTATATGGTTACAAGGTTTATGACTCGTTGTTGTAAGTGAAATTTACTCAAGTTAATAAACAAATGCCTTTATAGTGACAACACAATTTGTGATGACCAAGCAGTTGATGTGTTATTCGCTTGCTATATAATTGCTTTCTATAATGATGATTACCCAAATCCGCCACAAAAAATAAAGAAACGACATATTTATAACCACACGAGTTCGTTTACTAACAGATTGTGCATTTTAGATGAAGGTCGAGTGTGCATGGTGGCAATGGAGAGAGGCACAAAGAGTGGAACCAAAGATGATATCCGCAATGCAACTCGAAAGCGGCTTCAAGGAGTTGAAGCAAAATACAAGAATATATCAAGCGACGTAGAGACATCAAGAGACACCAAAGACGTCCTTAAGGAGTTTATGGGCGATATCGCAATATCAAGTGTTTTACACGAGTGACGTGCTCAAGAGAGTTTCCGCAAAGGTAGAAGATGTACGAGGAGGAGACATCGTGTTACAAAGCAAAAACAAAGGATCAACCATGGAAGAAGCCAAAAGAGAATCAAGTATACCCGTTAAGCATGCCATGGATGAGATCCAACAGTGTTGAAAGAAAGTCACGACGAGAACGTTGCGAGCTTACGTGGGTGAGAATGTCACGTCTCGTACGCAAGATAGGGTCGTTCACAATGTTAATCGAGATTCCAGATTATTTAACACTAGCCTAGAAGACTCAAAAAATTCTATGGAATGTGTTGACAACTCTTGGAAACCTTAAGAATGTCATGAACACTCTAGAAGGCTCATCTCTTGGAAACTTGTAAAAATACTATAGAAAGACCCACATTGAAAAATATAACTAATTGCCCTATTTTGACTAGTATAAATAGGAGGCCTCATTTGGCCAAATTATCTCTCATTTCACTTGTATATTCTCTTATAAAGTTCTCTCTAGCAATACAAAGTAGTTCCCCATTTCACTTACTCCTTTCTTTAAAGCTTTCTTTGGCTGCCTAATTTGTTTAGTGTTCGAGGAAGGTTGACTTAATTAGTCGAGACTAAA
This sequence comes from Chrysanthemum lavandulifolium, assembly GCA_022545495.1. Lineage (NCBI taxonomy): Eukaryota > Viridiplantae > Streptophyta > Magnoliopsida > Asterales > Asteraceae > Chrysanthemum > Chrysanthemum lavandulifolium. The sequence continues at coordinate 194,626,467 of CM040241.1, read as the reverse complement.
TGCCGCATGTTAAGTACTTTGTCGAGACAAGTCCGTGATATAAGAACTCGATGGGAACTATGTCACCTTTCTAATTCTAACCGAATGCATTCTCTTCTTTCTTCAAGTTTTCCTTAGGCATGCATCTTTTGGTCCACAGCCTAGCAAAGCGGGCCAAATGTGATGAACTGATTTGGAATAAAAGCCTTTGGTAGGTTTGGTCATTTGTGTTCTTAAATAATTTGAATGAACTTATGTATTTTCATACTAGACATGGAATTTGTGGTATATCCATATTTGGTAGAAGCATTACACGCAAGTTGCTAAAGCATTGTTTTAGCATAAAACCTATTTCATTGTGTAGCAAACCACGGTTCCACACTTCCAATAAATGTAATTACTTGGTAAACTTTAGCTTCTAGAACTTGTAACTAGGACTCTGTTCAACATTTATAAATAAAAAAACTATGCATATAATAAAAGTAAAGATCTAGAAAGAGCATAATGTAGATTGTGATTTGGTTCACGACAATTAATACCTTTACCATGTGGAGGTTTAATGATCAACCGTTTCAATAAAATGCTGGCTATCTGCTCTTTGATTTCTTCCTGCTTAGAAACGAACATATGTTATACACTATATAAAGTCGATACGGATTCGATGGCGCAAAGACAATAACAATACTATAAACAAAAGGGACTAGTAGGCGTGATTGCCTCCCTTGTAACTTTATAGTTTATAGATCTATTTAGAAGGAAGAAAATAAGATAAAGTGATAATTCAAGAATTATCGGTAAAGTGATAATTCAAGAATTATCGGCTTTTAACCCAATCCAAATACTTGTTACTTAAATATATCGTATTACCTATTTGAACTGTTAAAGATAGAGCTTTACACAACTCGGCCTAGTCATAAATATAAATGGGTTAAAATTTCAGTTTCAAGTAAATGGAGATGCAATTACATAACTTTGTCTTGGGATATATCAACGTTTAGTCTCCGATTCATATTTCATATATAACTAAGGTACTTCAAAATGTGAAACAATTAGCTTTTTTATGCAACAAACTAAGGGTCTAAATGAGATTCCATATTTGGTTTTGTTGAGGGTGTTTAGAAAATGCACTATTCCCTTTTTATTTTAACATTTTTTATACCAAGTATTGATCTATATTAAGAAAATGAATGTAATGAGAATCACGTCACCTGTTTAGTCTCCCTAAAAAAGTGAAGCATGAGAAAAGAGAAGTAATATGTGTGGTTGTTGGGTAAAGCAATTGGTTTGAAACCGCATTAAAAAAGAGGTGGCGGCCTTCTGATTTGTGTATTAATTATTTTTAAAGATGTTCAAATCTGCACAGGGAAAGAAATCAATTTATGATCAGAAGGAAGGTAGATCATGAGGATTAATGCTCTTTGGTAATAGCTGTTTGATGGCATGTGTAATTTTATACCAAATATAGATGTAATTATTAGGATTCACATACGGAGTATAATTACAAACATTTGTATATAAATATTCTGACAATATGCGACGGAATTAGGAAATTTAAAATAGTACCTCTATTCCAACATAAAGTACAAAAGATTTTAACAAAGGCACATTGTAGTGTTAGATGTTTTTAACTTTACTTGATGAAAGAAGCATTGGGCCTCTCCTACATCCACAACCAAAAAGAAAATTAAATAGCAATCTATAGACAATGATCCCTGACTCTTGGTAATAAATGGTAATTTTCAGTCACTAAAACGATCAGCTTTGTTCATTCTTAATACTTTGCAAACAAGTATTCTCAATCAGGATTAAGCCTATCAAATTACTTTATAAAAATTTAATATACGATTATATACGTATCCATGTTCTTTTTTATGTATTTAGCCTCTAAAGAAAGACTAAAAGTTGGGAGAATCCAGGTTTGCAATTGGCTCATCTTTTCTAGCAGGTCAGCCTAGAAAAAAAAATCTTTTTTTTGGATTAATTAGTTTTAGTCAACAAATAGTCAACTAAGAGAAATCAAGCACCTTCAAGTTCGGGTTGCTAGGATCCGGTAGCCTCATTCTTGTGAGAATGCACTAAGAATTATATTTCACATCTCAACAAGGTGTCGAGGAATGACATCGCATAAGCTGTAATAACATTAACAAAGGAACTCGGGAAATCTCACGCTAACACCAACAAAGACCGTGAGTATGCCTTCGTCATGACGATGGACCTTATATAGTAAAGAGAAACATACATTAATACTCGTTGTAACAGACTCCCATTTTCTCGAAGTTCTTGACAATGTTTAGCCAGTTTGTTCCAGGATCCCATAGTTTTTAGAATTGATATTTGGAAAATGTGATAATTTCTTATACATTTTCATCGAAGATCGAAATCAAGAAATAAGAAAACAAACGCTTTTAAAATGATTCAGTTGTATTTACATGTTCCCAATGAGAGATGAGAGTCGTGCCTAACATATTAGCAACAGGTGCAGGTCGCGCTTCCTTTTCCATTTCAATGTGTTCCGTTAAATGAAAATCAAATTCGCTGAACATTTTGGAAGTAAAAGAGAAATAAGAGAGAAAGAAATTTAGAAATATAATAGATTGTGAAACTTAAAATATGGTACATATAATTACAAAAAACTAGTTGGAAAAAAAGTAATCAGAGTTTACCTAAAGTGTGTGGAGCATTGAGGACCTAACATATCACATGAATTTGCATTTAACCACACTTGCATTATCATTTGCATAAAAGAATTAACATACTTAGACAGTAATTCTGATTGCTCGAGAAAGCTTAGGACGTCCAGAATGCCATCAGTGGCAGTATCTACAGACTCATGAGCATCACACAATTTTTGACAATGTGAAATGCATAAGTTCCGTCCTAAAAGAAGTGATACAATTCACATATTCAAGTAACGGGAAACAAAATTATAATTTGAAATAGGAAATAAACATAGCTCACCAGCTGTCCGGACATCATTGTTTGTTGAATCAAATAGAGTTAAAGCAAAACCAGTTTTCTCACATGTTGATAATTGGAGTGCAGAAGATAGATCATCAAGATATTCGTGAGTGATGGATGTATGTCTCACTAGATGAGTGAAAACCATACAGAAATGAGGTTTCACTATCATCTTTCTAAAAAGTGTATGGAGTACTTCATCTATATGTTTACTCTTTAATTCTGATTTGTAAATGGTGCAGCATATCTCGCCTAGCAATATGCTATCTTCAGTTCCAAATTCGATAAACTACAACAATAACAAAAAAGATACGAATTAATAATTTACTTAGAGAGTTGACCTAGAAGTCGAAATCTTTATTCTTATGATCATATACATGTGTAGAAACAAAAACCTCATGACTACTTTTTCTAATACAAAAAGGACTAAAAAAATTGACTGTTATTACATGTTGACTTGTTTTGTTCCTGTTATCCAAGGCATTGACTATATGAAGCATGTTCTTTTTCAGTGTGCTTGATTCCCTACCGTTCCAACTCTGTCATATCTACATCTTATATTGCCTATATATCTCAGTTTCGATAAAGATCTAAAGTCTTACCAAAATAGCCAACCAAAACCCAATAGCACCAACGAATTGTATGCCCGGAAAATAATATTCAATCCACTAACAAAAGTTTAAACTGCAGAATAAGGTATATGATAAATTATATATAACCACACATTTTAAATTAGTCCCTTGCCAAAAGTTAAGCAGTTCATTTAGCGTGCAAATTTAACAAAAATAACGAAACATAACAGAGCACCCAAAGCATAAATACCATCCAATTCTTCTTGACCCCAATTGTATCCACATCTAGTTCCCTCTTGTGGGGTTAGCACATTTAGTTGGGTCGGTTTGGCAAAAAGCAGGCGAAATATTCGATTTTAAAAATTCATAACCGATGTTGGTTCGGTTATCCGGTTTTAATCGGTTTCCGGTTTCATTTTCTTTGGTTTGATGATTCTGTTTTTTGGTTAACCGTTTACATTTCGACTTGACCCATAGATGTCTCTTTAGCCCACAACATGTGTTTATTTTTGCTAAAAGTTTTATGATGTATGAGAAACAATTAGTATCGCTAAATCTAACAAAGCATAGCCTAATAAATACGGATGTGGTTTTCCCAATTAATTTACTCGGGTAGGAAAGCCTTTTCCTTCCCTAGCCACCCAAAATGTACACAGCAGTGAGGTTTGAATCCTTGACCTCTTGTGAGGAAGCCGGGGCGTTACCGCTTTGGTAGTGGTTCATAACCTATCATAGCCTAACAAATGAATAAAAATCAACAAGATTACAAATACAATCCTTATGTTCACTCCCAAATATTAGTTTTTTTTTTTTTTTTTTTTTTTTTTTTTAAGTTTCATGAAAATAGGATTTACATAGTGGTAGAAGTCAAAACAAGGCTAACCCTTTTTGGTTTGCAGTACTAATTATAACAAACAATGTAAGCAAATTCCATTGCATAATAATCAACACACAACTAATAAACAATGTAGGGGTTTTAAACATAGTGTACACACGTAAAATCAACTGTTTAACAGAATGAAAGAAATGAAAGATTACCCGAGATAGTTGTTCGATGACGTAGTCGTTATTATAAGCGTTAACATCTTTAAGCCACTTCCAAATGGTTGATGAGTATGATTTGAACAGCAATGGATTCATGTTGGTTAGAATATTTGTGAAAGAGACGAAGGGTTTATGTTAGCAAGGTGGTTTTTGCTTCTTTAGAGGGTGTTTGTTATAAAAGCTTGTTTGTTTTGGAATTGGGGCGAACTTCTTAAGTTGTTATACTTGAGGATACAAGGGGGGTGTTTGTTTTGTTATTTGAAAGAAATGTATAGGATATAAATGTACAAGGGATAATTTCATATATCTCAACCAAAACTCGTAATGTCATATATACTCAATTTAAACACAAAATTTGTCATATCTACATATTTTACTATTTAATCAATTAAAAACTGAATTTACGTTATCAAATACCCATTATACCCTTCATACAAACACATTTCCACGCGATAACAAACATGTACAAATTTAGCCAACCACTATATGATTTTACCAACATTTATGTAGGTCCAAATCTTTAATTATGCTTATTTCATACACTTTTAAATTGAAATAAACATGTACATACACACTTTTTTCAAATATGATATGATGAGTATTAATCTTTGAAATAGGAATGTGAGATGGCAATGGCATATAGATGGTTGTTGTTTTTGGCTCATTACTTTGCAAACTGCTATTTAAAAAGCACTAACACCATAAATATTTGGCATTCAAATACTATAACTAATAACTTTCAAAATTTATAAAAATTAACCATTTATTAACATACATATAAGGTGGCATAAATAGGGTATTTTGGTATTACAAATTTTCACGAAGATACATAATTCACAGCTATAATTGTTATTTTTAACAAAATCATTACGGGGTTTTTGTATGATATTATTGATTTGAATTTGAAGTGACATTTCACGGGTGTACTTATTTATCTTTGAGATATGTAGTAGGTCTCAAGATAACTTGTATGGGAATTTATCCCCGGTGCACCTCATACTTTAAGGAGTTACATTGTAGTGCTCAGTATAGGTCTTAAGTCACATTTATCTTCCGTACAAGCATTAAGTCACAAAGTTGGGGTGTTTATTTCTTTTTCAAGTTGGTCATATCGGGTTGTCTCCATATGTGGTGATTACTATTAGCCGGTTGAATTAAACGGATGTTCGATTATAGGTTGGTTTGAGAGAATTGTATTGAGAGTATTTTTTTGACATATTATCACGAAATTATGCTTAAACAAGCTATGGCTTTAATATTGCATCAAGTAAAAGGTAATTTTAAGATATGAACACAACATTATGATGATTCCGATAACTCACATCCATCAAGAGGGAGTAGTAGTGTACACGGAGATTTATCGGGTCAATGATGAAAGGCTATAGGCTTATACACCATTGATTTCCGAGCATTATTGATTCATCTTTCGTGATTTGGTTGATTGAGGGAACTGTGCTTAAAAACCGAAGAGTTACCAATAATGTGTACACCGGGGCTTATATAACAACTTGGATGCAATACTATGTGAGTTATGTTGTTATCATGCTCCTTGAATGACAACCATGGTGCTACAATCCGGTGTCTACTTTCTCTGCGTGTTAGAAGACTAAAGAGATTTGATGATAGAGGATGAAAGTTCGGGAGGAGCAAGAAAAAAAGGCTCTCTAGTTAGAAGGGAGTAATAACCTAACTAGATCATTACGATTGAAGTTCGAGCTACACGGATCGGTCTGTCAACGGCAAAGATCAAATGCCAAGTATTCGAAGAAGGAATTTCAAGGATGATGCATAAGGAGTTCGGAGAGAAAAAGATCACATCCGTCAGATCAAATCCGTTAGTACCACAGATCAAAGTTGAGATCGTGGAAAGAGAGAACTTCAAGTCATCCTAAATATCTAGACTACAGAGACTCCGCACTCAACAATATCAACATTATTTATTATTATTATTGTAATTTACTTTGTTTATGTATTTATATGTCTCATTGTAACCATTCACGTATGACAATATCTCTAGCAATTGTTAGCATCGCTAGTTTGTGAAGATAACGCCTATAAATGCCTCTCATGCCTCTCCATGAGTGGTGTGGGTGTGTAAGCATTTGGCTATTAGTGTTATTATCTTTTCTATCACCCCACCTTTTCTTTACTTTCTCTCTAGAATCATGTATTTTTCATCTCTTTAATCAACTGTGACCTCCCGAACCACATAAATCAACTAAATATTCGGTCCTCTGAGAAAAGATTCACGTAAAATCTAGAAGCGTAGATTTTTATGTCGTTATTAAAACCTATAAGCGTAGGTTTAAATACGCGTAACTCATAAAGCGATAAGGTTTGTAAAATGGTAAAATAGAAATTATACATATAAAATATGTATATTAGGTAAATAAAATGTATAGAACACCTAGGCCGACCATAGCCTAGTGTTGGTTACAAATTATGCTTACGTGATTGAACTTTCTTGATTACTTATAAAAGTAATATCACTTAAAAATAAAATAATAATAAGTCAAAATAAATAGTCAAATTATAGTGCGAAATGTAAGAGTTGCTACAATTATGCCATAAATATGTAGACTAAATTTAGTCGAAGTTGTTGTGCACAAATATTGTTTTCCGAGTTTACTGTGATTTAACTAAATAGTTATCGTAAAATAATTGTGTGAACTTTAAAAATAAATAAATTTTGAGCTTGAGGTTGAGTAAGGACCTGAAAAATTACGGGTTGTTATACCATGCTTTTCTTAGCTATAAAAGCCCGGATTTTTTGGGTCCGGTTAAAGCCCGGCCTAACTCGGGTTTTGTGCACCTCTAATTGGGAGAAAGAAGAGGGTTCATGGTGTGAAAAAGGGGTTCTCTGAACCTTTGGAGGTGAGTTCATGTATTGTGTTGTACAAAATATATATTTTGTGAATTGTTACGACCTTTTACAGATTTTTACCAAAAAAAATATTGAAAAGACTTTTGAAAATTATATTGAAGTATATATATTAAGTTAAAGAGAATCAAATGATAAGTAATTTGTTCGAATTTTTTTGTTGTAATTTTCTTTTCTTTTAAAAGCAACTAGCTATCTCACATTATATATATCACAAATTTATCTCATATGTATTAACCATGACTCGAACATACAACTATTTGATTGAGAGCTTCTTACACAACATGTGATCCATTAAGGTACAACCATATTATTATATTGTAGCTAGTTTAAGAACCCGTGAACATATATAATTTTGGCGAGATAATATAACGGGTAATAATATCTTAACAACTTTGTTTTGAAGTTATATATTATGACAATTCATAAATTCATAATTTTGTAATGTTTAAGATTTATTTACAAATTTATATTCAATTTTACTATTTATATAGTTATTATTAGACACAATACGTATGAGTTTTTACATACTTTTTTCATTATGTGTTAATATTGATTAATATTTTGTATAGATTTTGTTGCATGAATGATTTGACTTTTTAACTTGCATGGGGTTTAGGTTGATATTGTTTAAATTTAACTATTGATATTATGTTTTATACATTATGTGTGTTTAGCGCAGATAATAAACATGAAAAATATATATGTCGTTGTTATATGTAGAATTTCATATATTTATTTTCATCTCACGATAATGTGTGAGGTCGTGACTCATTTTGATATTTATATTCACGATAATTATAATTTAAGCGATTTTTAACCCCTCAGCGGGTTAAACTTATAAAAGGAATAACAAAGTCGTTATGGGATGCGGATAGTTAAAAATGAATAATTTTCGGATATCCTTAATTAATCTCATAAAGAGAAATAACATAATTCGTTCGTATAAGTATAATCTCGTGTATTCATTATGTGTCACATTAACTCGTGCTTTCCTATTTTATATTTATAATTCCGTGCAAATACATTAGTTTAATTTATATTGATAATAATATCTATAAATATATAATGTTGTATTTTTATATAATATAAAGTATAGATGATATAAAATCTAAGGGGTACTTATTAAATTTCTAAAGTTATTAAAAAATATAAAAAGTATACTAATTTTCTTATATTATATTTAGAATTTAACAACTAAAGTTTAATTCTTTACCCCTCTCTTTTTAAGGTTTTTGTTTTTGTTTTTTTTTTTTTTTTTTTTTTTTTTTTCAAAATTGACACATTTATTTTTAGCACATTTTATAAATTAGACGAAAATTAAAAAGTTTGAACAAATTGAACCTTCATTTGACTTTATTGAATAATAGGAATACTTAGTGTGATTTGGATAAATTGTCGTATATACTAGGGTATTTTCATAAAAGGATGTATTTGGACGATGTAAACATTTTTGGTGCCCACGCAACAAACCTTGCGCACCAAATATTAAACCCAAAGCACCAGAATTAATTTATTGACCAACGGGAATGTGCCACGTATATTTTGGTGCCCAGAATCCTTTCCTTGCGCACCATATTTCTTTTAAAACACCAAACTTAATTTATTGACCAATTAAAATGTGCCACATAGATTTTGGTGCCCAAAACACCTCCCTTGCGCACCAGATTCCTTTGAAAGCACCAAATTTGGTGGTTGGGGTATTCAATGAGCATTAATGTTATGGTGCCCAAAAGATTTTTCTTGAGCACCAAAATCCAAAGTTTTTTCTTTCCTCCGCACCACATTGGGGTGGATAGTGATAGGTTTATGATTTGATGCCCAAAATGCATTTTATGCGCACCAAAATGAACATTTTAGGGAAAGAGAAAATTTTGAGTATGTTTTAGTAAAGTGATAGTGTATATGGTATGTATTGGTAATTAATTTGAATACTTAACTTTGTCACGTCGACAGAATGTTGCATTTATTGGTCCAATTTCAAATTGGTAGCTTTTTTTCCAATTTGTGAAGTTCTCTTAATTATATAAGAGATATTACAAATATATGTGATTTAAATACAAGAGTGTGTTATAAATATGTGAGAGTATGTAAAGTTAAGGTATAAAGTATAAGAATATGAACATATCTGACAATATTTTTGGCAAAAAGGGTATTATGAATATTTCACATTTAAAACTGAAAGCGTCTTTGCCATTTCATATTTTTTAGGAATAAATTTTCATATGCCATAAAAGTGTGTCACACAAAAAATAACTGATATATTTGGTCATAGAAATGCAAAACTTCCCTAAATATATATTTATTTACAAAACCCCTCTTTTATGAACTAAATTTGAGCCTAATTATATATATATACTAATAGGCGTGCGTTGAGTTATGCAAATGAACTTTTTACACGGTAATTAGCCACATAATATTGAATCCCATTGGTTGTTTTAATAGCATTAGTCCTCTTTTTTACACTAGGCAATTCCTCATTGGCTATGAAGATTAATTACATTACAAAGATGAATAGTAGGTCGGTGGAGTACGTGTTTGTCACACAGAAACATTAAATGGAAGTCAAAAAATCATACAATTTGAGTCAAACAATGCAGCTTAGAAACTACATATATTGAACACATGTGCGGTGCATTTAATGCAAACTAGAAAGTTACTGTAGCTTTACTTCCATCTTCAAGACAACATCTTCTCCATACGCTAACCAACCCGCATAGTGATCAAAAGAAAGGTAAGAAATCATTGTTCTCTTTGTTAACGGGATCTTCTTGTATTTACCAAGTGGAAGTATGCTAACATATTTATTCTATGTTAATCAAAAAACACATTGTATGCAAACTTCTATTTGCTGCATATTTCTTTGCTACGTAATTTGTATTCGATTATTCTGCTTACATAGTTTTAAATCGATAATCTTTCGTAGTTAGTGTTACATATAATCTTGTAAGATATGATGATAGAAAAAATAAAGTCGAACCAATAAGTGAAAATGAAAATCTTGATGCACTTTAACCAAGAAAAACTATAAAACCTAAGCGCACCTACATGTCTAAGGGATACTTTGGTTTATTCCAATTCTCCTTCTTCTTTTTTTATAATTTTTTGGGGTTGATCGAACCATATATTCATTTTTAAATAAAAGATATGAAGAAACTGGTGTGCGTGTTTTTTTTAGTACCTTAGTGTCAAGAAGATTCAGGAAAAAGGGCTTTGGGATTTATCTGAGAGGGGAGAAGAACTCCCGCCGCAACGCGCGGGTTAACCCTCTAGTATTTCCTATTTTTCAAAAAAATAATTAAACCTAATATTTAAGCGACACAATTCACCATGTCAGAAATGTTATTAAGAGCTATAAAGAAAGTAAAGCAGAATTGCACATGAAATTTTTAGACCATGAAACGCCACGTGACAACGTCTCACTTGAGTTGATTCGGGGGGCCTAAATGATAAAGGAAAACCGAGGAGATACATAAGAGTGCTAGGTGTGATCTTCGCCATCCCTTTAGCCGCTACCGTAGCAAGCTCGCCGTCCCTCGCCGCCACACCGGTTGGGCTCACCGTCCCTCGCCGTGGATGAGCTCTTCATCTGCACAACGAGCTCCATTGTCTGACACAAACCAAACAGATATATTAGTTTTGAAAAAAAAATATATCCTTTGTAAAACGGATACTTTTACTTAAAAAAAAAAAAAAAAAAAAAAAAAAAAAAAAACACTTATACCACCCCTACAAATAACAAACCATAACCACCATTTTTATCATCTTCATCTCCTCCATCTTCATCAACTTTCTATATCTTTAATTCAAAAAAAAAACCCACAATGTCTCAAAACCGAATGACGGAGGGTATTTCACGAACCTACTAAATTCAAACCCACCACAATACGGGGTTCTTCAAACCGTCTACCTCCTCCTCGCAAAATTCCAACCCGTCTCCACAAGAAATTTTCTTAACCAACAATATGCGTTTCAACAGATTCACAAGTTACCTCGACGATTTCCGACTCCACGCTTTTTAACCCGTCACAACCTCCATAGTTTTTAACCGTCACAACCTCCAACGTTTCCCCAAATGGAATCACAACCGTCCGGTTCACAATTCAAAGTACCAAAATCACGTGAACCGCCAAAGGTAAAGGGAAAAAGCGAAGGCAAAAAATCAAAACAAGCGTGGATTTGGACACGACGATGGCGAAGATGTGGAAGTCATAGGCCGGCGAGGCGGAGGAAGTGGAGCAAGGTTGAAGAAAGGTTGCTTGCGCAATGTTGGATAGAAATTTCGCAAGATCGAGATATGGGAAATGACCGTTCAAGATTTCTTTTGTAACGACATTATGGAGATGTTCAATAATCGGACCATCGATGACCGGTACCAAAACTATGATCACGGGTAAATGGTCGAGGATTAACGGTGATTGCCAAAATTCAACGATATTTACAAACATTTGCAGCGTCAAGTGGTGAAAATGACCACGATCATCTTGAGAATGTGAAACGAACTTTGAGCAACGTTTTGGTGGGAAGGAGTTCGGGTATGTTCACGCTTAGGATATTTTGAAAATTACCCGAAGTGGGATGTCAAGATCCGATTGACATTACATGTCTCGAGGATATATTTGGTCGGACAAACCACCTCGTCCTAAAGAGAGGTGGCGAAAAGAGTCGAGTCGCAAAGAAACAAAAGTCGACTTCAACGTCTAGCGTTGCGAGCTCGGTGGAGTCAATCGAGTACTTTTTCGGGACATATATCCGAAAATATGCTAAAAATCCGACGCTCAAATGGCTTGTTACGTGGCGAGTCGGGAGAAGAAAATTGTTGCGTTAGAGATGAAGGAGATGAAGTTTCTCATGCTAGATCCCAATTTGACTTATGACCCGGCAAAAGCAAAGATCATCCGAAAGAGGTGAAATAATAGTGAAGAAATATGCGAAAGAGATGACTAGTAAAATGTTTAGGTTTCTTATTATTAGTATGTGTAGTATTTTTTTCCCGTGTCGTTTTTTTCTTTTTCTTTTTACGTATCGTGTTTATTTTTCTTATTATTGTGTTGTTAATGTATTTTAATTATTAATGAAATAAATTTAGTTTATTTAAAATTTGAAAAAAAAAATTGTAGTGGTGGGTCCCAAATAAAGAAGTTGGGGTTTGTTGTGAGTGAGGGGTTAGTTGTGGATGTTTGTTATGGTGATGTGGCACCGTAGCCCCGAATGAAGAGATTGAGCTTTTCAAGACACCTAACCCTCTTAGGGTGTGTTTGGTAGCAAGCATAAATGGAGCAATTAGCATTTAGTATTTAGTGTTTTTGAAAAAACTTGTTTGGAATGATTAACGATTAGCATTTATAAGCAAAAAACGCTAAATGCTAAATGCTCTTTGAATAAGCATTTAGCATTTAGCATTTTGCTATTTTACACAATAAAATTATGGCTACAACTATTCTACCAAACACTTTTATAAATTAAACGCTAACCGCTAATAATTTCACCAAACACACGAGTTATCAATTCGGGTTCACACTCCACTAAAGTAGAAAAGACACACCATCAACTTCACTCACTTTGAGTATTTACCTAGACAATTGTAATTCTTCTTAGAGTAAAGTCCTAAAACATCCACATGGTTTGCTCAAATCGTCTTGATTACATCCTAAACTTTTTTGGCACAAAATCATCCTCAGTTAGTAAAGTTGGCACAAATACATCCCTCCGTTAGCAAATTCGGTTAATAAGGACTAACGGTGCAAATTTTCTCCGTTATCGCCACGTGTCATCGAGTCGGATCAATGAGCGAATCGGGTTGCCACGTGGACCAATGAGTGGTGCCACGTGGCATTGGTAAGTAAAGTCCAAAACATCGTCGCGTGGTTTTGCGCCGTTCTTGTTGGTTACATCCCTAACGATTTTGTCACCCCACGGATTCGAACCAAGGTCATTTGGGTGGGAAGCAAGCTTTGCCAAGCGGGCTGAGCATAACTTCAAGTATGTTTCCTTAAATTTAATCATAACCTTCTTAAAAAGTGAAAAGCGATTCATTATTATTAAAGGTTCATTTAGCTTTTGGCGTATTAATTTATGGAGTTATATTGACCGTAAAAATAAATATACCGTCGGACTCGTTTTTCGTGCTCTTTCAATGGTATGCTCGGGAATTTTTCGACTTGTTTGAACCTCAAAAATGCGAAAATCATCGTTTTTCTTTGTTTTGCATTTTCGAGGTCCAAACCAAGTTGAAAAATTCCCAGCATACCGTCGACTCGTTTTTTCGTGCTCTTTCTAATGGTATGCTCGGGAATTTTTCGACTTGGTTTGGACCTCGAAAATGCGAAAATCATCGTTTTTTCTTTGTTTTGCATTTTCGAGGTCCAAACCAAGTTGAAAAATTCCCATCTCGTCGACTCGTTTTTCATGCTCTTTCTAATGGTATGCTCGGGAATTTTTTGACTTAGTTTGAACCTCGAAAATGAGAAAATTACCGTTTTTCTTTGTTTTGCATTTTCGAGGTCCAAACCAAGTCGAAAAACTCCCGAAGATACCGTCGACTCATTTTTTCGTGCTCTTTCTAATGGTATGCTCGGGAATTTTTCAACTTGGTTTGGACCTCGAAAATGCAAAACAAAGAAAAACGATGATTTTCGCATTTTTCGAGGTCCAAACCAAGTCGAAAAAATTCCCGAGCATACCATTAGAAAGAGCACGAAAAACGAGTCCGACGGTATGCTGGGGAATTTTTCAACTTGGTTTGGACCTTGAAAATGCAAAACAAAGAAAAACGATGATTTTCGCATTTTTGAGGTTCAAGCAAGTCGAAAAATTCCCGAGCATACCATTGGAAAGAGCACGAAAAAGCGAGTCCGACGGTATACTTATTTATTTTTTACAATCAATGTAACTCCATAAATTAATATCCAAAAGCTAAATTGAACCTTTAATAATAATTAATGGTGCTTTTCACTTTAAGAAGGGTTATGTATTAAATTTAAGAAACATACTTGAAGCTATGCCTAGCCCAGTTGGGCAAAGCTTTGCTTCCCACCCAAATGACCTTGGTTCGAATCCGGGGTGACAAAATCGTTAGGGATGTAACCAAGCGAACGGCGCGAAACCACGCGATGTTTTGGGACTTTACTTACCAATGCCACGCGGCACCACTCATTGGTCCACGTGGCAACCCGAACTGCTCATTGATCCGACTCGATGACACGTGGCGATAACGGAGAAAATTTGCACCGTTAGTCCTTATTAACCGAATTTGCTAACGGAGGATGTATTTGTGCCAACTTTACTAACGGAGGATGATTTTGTGCCAAAAAGTTTAGGATGTAATCGACTGACGACGGGCAAACCATGAGGATGTTTTTAGGACTTTACTCTTCTTCTTATTTCATTAGGCGCTCAGCTTTTTTAGCTTTCTTTACTTATTTGTCATTTTGTCATTCTCTCACACCAACAAAACAAAAACACATTTCATCACCGCTGAAACACCACCATCTTTTTAGCCATTCGGCGCTTCAACCACCACGTTATGTGGCGGATCGATGGTGGTGGCGGACCTTCACGTTATGTGGCAA
Organism: Chrysanthemum lavandulifolium; assembly: GCA_022545495.1. Classification (NCBI taxonomy): domain Eukaryota; kingdom Viridiplantae; phylum Streptophyta; class Magnoliopsida; order Asterales; family Asteraceae; genus Chrysanthemum; species Chrysanthemum lavandulifolium. The sequence continues at coordinate 194,611,462 of CM040241.1, read as the reverse complement.
ACCGGCGGTGGTGATCATCAATCTTGAGGACACAATGGATGTATTTTAGATGAATCTTTGATGGATTTTATGTTTTGTAAATATCATCTACTCACAATTCTTTTTCTCAGACCGATTTTTAAAATGCTTTTGCAGATAGTTTTATGTATCTTTGTGTTTTATTATTTATCTTTGTCTAGTTTTTCTTTTATGCTTTTTAGAAAGATTTATCCAAATAAGGTGGTTTGGTGGAGGTGCATTTCTTTGTGGTGGTTTGACCGGAGTTGATGACGGTGTTCTGAAGTTGTGGTGTTTGTGGTGACTGATCGATGGTGATGGTTGATTTTGATCGAAATCTAGTTTGTAGAGTTAGGTAGGAGTGTTATAGGAATTTGTTAAAAGTGTTATATGAAAGAGGAAAATAAGTGTGTTTTGATAGAGTAAAGTCCAAAACATCTCTCGTGGTTTCTTGCGTGGTCTTGTATACATCCCTAAACTTTTTTGCAGACAAAATCATCACTCCGTTAGTAAAGTTGGCACAAATACATCCCTCCGTTAGCAAATTCGGTTAATAAGGACTAACGTGCAAATTTTTCTCCGTTATCGCCACGTGTCATCGGGTCGGATCAATGAGCGGGTCGGGTTGCGTGTGGGCCAATGAGGTGGTCCACGTGGCGTTGGTAAATATACCAACTTTTGGCTAGCCAAAGATTCGAACTCGGGTCTTTTGGGTGGGAAGCCGTACCTTGCCTTAACCAAAGCGTAAATTCAATAATATTTCCTAAATCAAATATATAACCCTTCCAATAAGTTAAGGCCATTCTTAAATAACAAAAGGCTCAATTTAGTTTTGGCTATCAATTTAAAGGGTTATATGGGTCATCAAAAATAAATAAATATACCGTCGGACTCGTTTTTCGTGCTCTTTCCAATGGTATGCTCGGGAATTTTTTCGACTTAATTTGAACCTCGAAAAATGCGAAAATCATCGTTTTCTTTGTTTTGCATTTTCGAGGTCCAAACAAGTCGAAAAATTCCCAGCATACCGCTCGACTCGTTTTTTCGTGCTCTTTCTAATGGTATGCTCGGGAATTTTTCGACTAAGTTGAACCTCGAAAATGCGAAAATCATCATTTTTCTTTGTTTTGCATTTTCGAGGTCCGGACCAAGTCGAAAAAATTCCCGAGATACCATCGATTTACCGACCGACCGTTGCCGTGGCACCACTCATGTGGTGACACGTGGCGCTGACCAACGTTGACCACGAGGACGAATTTGTAAATAAGTTTAAGGACTTTGGTTGCAATTTGTTCCTTGCCACAAGGACGATTTACGTAAATATAACGGAGATATATTTGCACCGTTAGTCCTCATTAACCGAATTTGCTAACGGAGGGATGTATTTGTGCCAACTTTACTAACGGATGGATGATTTTGTCTTAAAAAAAGTTTAGGGATGTATCTGTTGTGAAAAACCACGGGGATGTTTTAGTGACTTTACTCGTTTTGATATGTGTGATAACGAAAGCTGCCATTTAATATAAAATCAATAAAAGATTTAAATTATTGAATTTACCTTGTTATAAGAGATAAAAAGTTAAAGAGTAATACATGGTGGTGTATATACCATAGAACCCATTCAAGATATGTATGTTGGATCGAAACTGATGTACGGACATGTGGGAAATACAAAGTATTTCCTTAAGAAAGTGGGTTTACGTTAGGATCAACCATCAATCATACCTTTTCGTCTTGATTCTCAACGAGCTTTCGTGAGGATGATAGAGAGCATTTGAGGGTGCTTGATGTTCGCCAATGATATTGTTCTTGTTTGAATCAACAGATCGACTAAATAACATACTCCAATAGTTGAGGTAAGCGCTAGAAGACAATGGTCTCGAGAGATGACATAATATCTGCATTATGACCTCAACATGATTGAGAATGACTGAAACGAAGATGTGAATGTATGTATTGGAGATCATATCTTACATCCAAAAGATTCCTTTAGATATCTGGTTAAGTGATACACAAATCGGGAAAGATAGACGAGGACGTAACCCATAGTATAAAAGCATATATGCCAGTTGAAATAGAGGGCAACTACAAGAGCATCGTGTGATAGGAAGGTCCTTTAAAAACTTAAACGAAACTTTTGCGGGTGGATGTTAGACTAGCTATGTTGTACGGTTCAAAGTGCTGACCGATTACAAAGCTCAAACAAATAGGATGGAGGTGACGAAAACAAGGTGGACTTGTATGTGTTAAGACCATGTTACACATGATTTTGAATGGAATATTTAGAGTGAAACTAAAATTCCGACTACCATCAACAAGATGGGATAGGTATGGCCAAGATGGTTTGGACATGGTACGATGAGGACACAAACAACGCAATTAGGGTGAGGTAAGTTCTCAGAGTCGATGGCTTGAGGAGAATGGGTAGATCAAACCTTAGATGGGAATATAGACTAAAGCTAGACCTTATGTAGCTTCTCTTATCGACTACATGACATTTGAAGAAAAAAACGCGTAAAGAACTAGAATTACGATAGATGATTACAGGGTCTAGACAATTCCTATGCTTTTATATTTAACACTATAATATAAATTAATATTGTGTATCACATTAATTTTTTAAATTCCTAATTGAACTTCTTCATGCCTGTATGTATAAAGAAACATACATATATAACGGCAAAGGTGTTCAATCTCCCTTTGACAAATAGAGATATTGGACTTGGACATACTATCTCATTCCCATATCGTAAGGCATAATTTACGCACCACAAGTTTCATAATCTTTGTATGATTTCTGGATAATAGGCACGGAAACTTTTACAATGCAAATCTTTTAGATAACAAGAGAAGACACAAAATGAAATTTTATTTTTTAATAAAAACCAAATCACACCAATGAAAAGCATGATTTTGCCACACGAATTACACCAATGAAAGGAGCATGATTTGCCACACGACAAAATAAAGCATGTTGATTGAATTTCAAAACTACGATGCACGTCTTTTGTTCATATTCCTGCGCACACGTATGGCCAATTTGATTCGTTAGAATACCTAGCTCTCCTTACTTGATAGAGGGTCGGATAGAGGGTCTAGTAAACTAGTTGAATGAAGAGTTTTCCATTTCACTCGGGCAACTCCAAAAGAGGCCGATGAAAGAGCCCACCTCATATTAATTGTTATAAATAAACAAAAATATGCACGAGTTATTTAGATATGAAAATAAATACACAATAATTGGACCTAAAACTTTTAAATGAAACAATTTTATAATACAGATATGAAATTAACCTTAATACTAAAACCCAGTGTATACATGGTATTATTATAAAATATATTTCACTAAATTTGACTTATGTCAAAATCGTGCACATGACTTCAAAATAGTATGGTTATAGTATGATTTGTATGTGTAAAGCTTGTATGGTTTTATTAGAAAGATGCTGTGAATCATGCATTCATGCGAGTGAAAAGATAACAAAAGATTAGCAAACAACTATGTAAGTATGTATGCACACCTATAACCCTTAATAAACAAAAGTACAAATCCTTAACTTGAAAACACAACTTGACTGAGTTAGAGACTTACGAGTAATTGGATTTATGGCTCAAATCAAAAGAACTTTTGATTTGAACCATTGGATTAAATCCGATGGCTCACAATCGTCTAACTCGAGTCGAGTCATATCTAACTGAGAGGATCTCGATCCCATTTTAAGAGCATTAGATTATCTTTATATCAAAGATTGCCAACGGTTAGATAGGAAGACAATATATATATATATATATATATATATATATATATATATATATAGAGTCCGGTTCTAGAGAAAAGTGTAATTAGAGAGAAAAGTGAGAAAAAAAGTTACAGGGTAGATTATGACAACACTTGAAACTTCAGGGTAAAAGAAAGAAAAAACCCAAAAATAAAGATGGAGCGGTCTTTTTTAATACATGTAGTTTGATACAAACACACACACACACACTCACTGTCACTGCACCGTCTCCGCTGTCACACCCCACCGTCATCGCCGTCGCCGCCATCACCGTCACACCACCACCTGTCAAAAAACACATACTCCAGTCAACAGGGGTATCAATCATACGGGTCAATTTCATATCAAAAACCGAACCACCACTAAAACTACCAGTAAAACCCTGAAATTCCTATCTAAATCCAATGATTATGTGAATCAATCGCAGCTGACCTAATTTTGTATATTCGTCATCTTTTTATGTTATTTTGTGCATCATTAGGTAAATTATTTATTGTTAAATTATAAATTGTTAATTATTAATTCATCTATAATTATTAATTGTTCAATAGTTATGTTATTTTGTACATCATTGGGTAAATTATATCATACAGTAATTAATATTTTTGTGAATACGTAAAATTAGGGCAATTGTGTAGATAAAATGTGTTTATTAAAATTTCGACAAGGTGTTTGATAAAATGTCTTAATAAGATTTTATAACGAGGATGCACTAATTTGCGACATACGTGTTTCAATATTCAATGATATGATATCTTGAGGTATCTGTGTGTATGTTTGTAGCACCAGATTCCATGTTAGGGCACCAGATTTTATTACTGCATCTATGGTTGTGGTTGTTGTGTGATTGTAGTTGTTGCATCAGGCTGAATGTTTGTATGTTTAGTGCATTGTTGAACATATTAGAGCATCAATATGTATTTTCAGTGCATTGATGAACACATTAGAGCATCATCATGTATGTTACGTTTAGTGTATCCGTTTGAATGTTTAGTGCATCATTGGTCATAGTAAGGCATCCATTTGTATGTTTAGTTCATCGTTGGACATACTTGTGGATCGGTTTGTATGTTTAGTGCATCGATGAACACATTTGTATGTTAAATTATTGCTTACTAATGACTGTTTAATTGTTAATTTTATATGATAATCTTCATATACTCATATTGTATATAAATTTGTTACTATTTTGGCGTAATGCATTATCTATGATAGATTTGACATTATTTGGAGATTGACACATTTTGATGTTGACACGCTTATGGAAGAAGTTCGTAAAGATGGTGAATGATCGCTGAAGTCCCGACCACGAAAAGGATCATACATATTTGTATTTGCTCATGGCGTAAGGGACAAAAGATGTGGCGTTTGTGGGCCTGCACTCGTTTCTAGATTCAAAGATGAGATAGAATTATGTGGTCATCAGAATATAGTGTTTGTTCGCCCCTGTTCACACATTGTAGGTCACAAGTATGCAGGAAACGTTATCATATCTAGATCAGATAATCATGGGAAACTGACAGGAAATTGGTATGGATATGTTATGCCTGATGATGCAAGTACTTTATTTGGAGGTAACTATATCATATCCCAATATCTTTTTTGACCTCCAGCTTAGTTTTGTTTGGTGATTTGAAGTTAGTCTCTTGGAATATTTGATAGTAACACATATTGCGGATAAGTGGCCATGAAAGTAGAATAGTGTAAAACAAAACCTTTTCTTGTAATTTGGAGACACTAGCGCTTTGTGATGTATGTTTGAGTGAAAAGCTGATTAATGTATAACGAGGTCACCCAACTATTCAATAGTTTTTACATCAAGGCCATCTAACTACTTAATCCCGATCTGGTATAAAAAGAAGCTAAAAGACAAAAAGTAACTAAAGGGTATTTTTGTTTTTAAAAACAAAACAATAAGGTTATCTTTGTCATTTAGCCTCTTTTTTGTCGGATTGCGTATAAGCAAAACGTATACATATTTTGGTGGCCTGTAAAGGAGTTTCAATTGTTGGGTCGCCCTAATGAAAAATTGAACATTTGGGTGGTATCCTTGTTTTCTTATCAATTATCCCAATTTTTCGTATCATTTGTGCTTAAAACTATTTTTTAATAAAAAAAAATCAGGAAACCAAACTCAAGAGCCGTAAGCTTTTTTTTTGTGTTCACATAGGTTTGCAATACTTATGTCACATTGTAATGTTTGACCATTTGACTTATAATAGGACAGGGTTCTCGTACCTCTTTAATTGCATCCGTTTGACGATTATGTTATACATCATAATCCAAACTAGAGGAAACTAGAATATGACGAAAGTATGAACTAGTTTGATTACTGAACTAGCTGTGGAAATTTAACCTTTAAGACATGAGGCATGTTATACCGGATAATACTATTTAGTGCATCCTTGAACATAATAGAGCATCAGTGTGTATGTTTAGTGAAACTACTTGGACATCTGTTTGTATGTTTAATGCATCAATGAACACATTAGGGCTTCAATGAGTATAATTAGTGTAATGCATCATCAGACATATTAAGGCCTCAGTGTGTATCTTTAGTGCATCATTGGTTATAGTATGGTATTCATTTGTATGTTTAGTGCATCGTCGGTCATAGTAGGGCATCCATTTGTATGTTTAGTGTATCCATTTTTATGTTTAGTGCATCGCTAGTCATATTAGGGCATCAATTTGTATGTTTAGTGCATCATTGGTCATAGTAAGGCATCAATTTGTATGTTTAGGGTATTCGTTTGTGTGTTTAGTGCATCACTAGTCATAGTAGGGCATCCATTTGTATGACGCTATGATCACTGAGTTCTTTAAGTGAAAGTATAGAATCTTCTTTTAAGTGAACCTGTGTCAAGTAATCCATCTTCCATAGGGTAAATGTGTGTATTAGCTGTTTTAAGTACGTAATGTGAATTATTTTTATTATTTTCCTGCTGCAGATGGACGGGGAGTCTCTTGACAGGTTTTTGAGCTCCTATCAGATGAATACATACACGGTCATATGTTTTATGCATCCTGGTGTCCGTTCTCTAGGAAGGTGCAATAGAGATTTTATGCTCTTGCTTCAATATATCCACAAATCAAGCATGTAAAAGTTGAAGAATCTTCACCTTTCCAATGTAAGTCATTGCAATTAATTCTACTTCCACAATCAACTTCTCATTTAGGATCACCACATGTTTCCAACTGTGTGTCTTTTGGGCATGGGTTGGGATGCTATTAGTATTGCACAACTCAGAAATTATCATAACGGTCACCAGACTATATTTGTCCAAGGTTTCCTTTATGGAACTAGTTAGTTGTCCGTCCTTTGTTACATTTGACATTTAGTTTTAGGCTTATTATCATCGTGCACATGTATCGCTTTGTGCTTGATTGTGGAATGCTTCGGATGGCGTGAATGCTTCGTTTCTTATTAACTAAAATTTATAAGTTGTATGGCAAATGCTTCGCTTTCTTATATAGTTTCGATAAGCAATCCTAAATAGCCCAAATAGACTCATTCATCAAGAATGAGTCGAAGTTGCCACCTCTAGAAAAAATGAATCTGAAAATAACAAGCAACAAGTATTATACATTGCATCTTCTAGACGCCCTTCCTCGTAAATTGGTGCATCGAAAAGGTAGATATTAGGGCATCTATGAGTATGATTAGTGCATCGAAAAGGAAGATATTAGTGCATCGAAAGGGTAGTGTTTACCTATAGGGTTATATAAGCTTATCATGTCATAATAAGCTTGTATAAGCTGAAAAGTTTTAAAATAATCCACAAAAACTGAGCTTATGGCAAATAAGCCGAAAACCAAATAAGTCAGAAGCCATGCAACTTCAAAGATTGGCATCGATTGCGACATTTCAACATTGGTAGGTTGACTTTTGTCTTATAATATTTTTTATTGGTTAACAAATTTATAGTTTCTTCTTATTCTTTAAGTATATAATATCACTCGAAATAGTAACCGATTGTCGATATCATGGCTAATTACTTGTTCACGATAACGTGCTACTTCCCAAGTTCATGGGGTCCAATATGCACCGGCTTTGTGAGCGGTTCTCAGATTATATGACATCCGAACACCTGACGGGTAAGCATTTCAAGGCGATTGAGAGGTATGTTAGGGAGTTTTAGGGCATCTATGAGTTTATTTAGTGCATCTATTAACATATTTGGGCATCATTACTTTAGTGCATCCTCTTGTATCATAGTAGGGCATCCAAGTATGGCTATAGAAGCTATATTGTTGCACAACAATTTATTTTACTTAATAAAACAATTTAAGTGATTGTGTGCATAAATTTTACACTCCAAATGACAATTTAAGACGATTAAAATGAGGAGATGTTTGTTGCATCTCAATAGTAATAATGTATTGGACTACTTTTTCACAAGTCGCCAACACCTTCCATCGACTCAATGATTTGATCTCGAAGCAAATTAAGAAAATGGACCTTGTTTTTATGCTTATGGTCGGGTAATGGACGAAAGTAGATTGTCGAGCCTTAAATGTCCCTACAGGATACCGTCAAAGTCAAATTTAGGAACCAAATGAACCACTTTAAACACATGTTCGGTTGAACCACTTTATGGACGCTGGTACACATGTACTCTTGATCTTGGAAAACATGTAGTTTTGTAACTTTTAATAATAATATAATCACACATGTGTTTATGTTTAGGTAATGGACATAAAGCGCTTTGACACGAAGTACTTGTTTTGATTCAGAACCCAATCACATGACATGTCTGTTTTGCATCCTCGATAAAATGATTAATGTATTTGCTCATATAAGAATTGACTAGCTTGTTGAAAGTGATGCGAGAGAAGTTTGAGCTAACATTTTGGTGCCCGTTATGCTTTTAGAACTAACTTATAGTTGCAATGCGGACGACATTTGGATTCTGGGCTGGTAAGAGTGATACTGGAACGCACATAGGAACCAAGAATTCATTGTCGAGTTTCTTATGTTGAGTCTTATTTGCCATTCAAACCTTACCACTTTGATCGGTTACTACACAGATGAAGACCATAGACTCCTGGTTTACGAGTACATGCCAAATGGTAGTAGACATAGTTATGTGGTATTCGTTCATGTTTTTAAGTACTTTTAATAGTAGAAATACTTATCTTTGGTATTATCAAGCTACAATTTAGTAAATAAAATGTTGAGATCCATACTAGAACTATATATTACGTTTTTACACACATGTAAATGAAATGCTACAGTGATTTATATAAAATGTTATGTTATTGTTGGAATAAAAGTGATTGAATGATTATTTAATGATGATTGGAATGATATATTCGCATCCGTACTAAATGAAAAAAATGTATAATAAAGGTGCATCAGTGTGAATAATAAAGGTGCATCAGTGTTGCGAAATATTAGTGTGTGTTTGGTTTTTTCTTTTCTTCTTTATTTTTTGGCCATTTGTGTATTGAGAAAATGTAAACAGCAGGTTAACATTGATTAACGAATAGTGACCTACTTAAAAAACAAAAAATGTTTTTTCCTACAGTTACCTCAGTTTTTAATTGTTGTTTAACTTCTGAACTTGATGCCTATCTTTTAATTAATCACAAAATTTGTTTGCAGTATAAACATAATATAATCTAGATGTACATAACGTGACATAAAGCTTCTATGCTCTCTGAAAAAATACTATTTTTCATAATATTAACCTAGTTGTACACTACATTATACATCCGTTTTCCAATGTGTTAAGCACAAGTACCAGTAAAATTTCAGTTGTACACATGTCTCCAAATTTCAAATCTTCAAAACAAGAAATATGGTTAAGAGTTCAAAATCAAGAACCAAACTAAGAAAAGTCTCATCATCCGTAATAATTGATGAAACCATCGCCTATACTTTCTATGTCCCGCATTTAGGAGTCGGTTTTGTCCTCGTTTTTGGGTTTCTTGGTATGCGTTGCGATCCGAGTGGGCCGTGATAACGATGTACTCTTTAATCAAGCCAAAAAACTAAATGGTTCATATTTATCATTAGCCATATTAGATGTAGACGCTTCGGGACTCTTGGTTTATCTTGATCATCGCCATCTCCATGTACCATGTCTTTTGGCAATGAATCATCTTGCACACATCATAATTACATCAAAAGATACAGTTAGCAAACAAAATAGATAATAGCACTATGTGCATCACAAAAGGGTTAATATAAGTGCATCACATTGTATAAATTAAAGCATCACACTATTTAATTCGTGGCATCGCTTAGTTAACAATTAGTGCACCACATTGTTATCTACATTGTATAAAATAAGGCATCACACTATTTAATTCATGGCATCGCTTAGTTAACAATTAGTGCATCACATAGTTATCTATGGGCATCATTTAGTTAACAATTAGGGCATCACATAATTATCTAACTTGGAGAAGGGCACTATCAACACATGCTAATATATAATGATATGATCCTACAAATCATCTTTTGAAAAGAGGCACAACAAAGTACAAGCTATAAGCCATGTGAAAATGACTTGATCCATATAGGTGTCAAGATCACATCACAAGAGCATTAATGATTAATCTACAAATGCGAAAAGTAAGACCTCGTTTGGAAACAAAAATAAATAAATCTAAACAAAGATAAGTGCTATATTACCTCACTCTCTATACATAATAAACTACGAATTTCTTCTTGCTCAAAACGATATGCTATTAACTGGCCTCCAACAACTAACCATGGTGTGATGGCTATTAATATGACCAATACTAGAAACAACAAAAGAAGACAACTGGAAACTCGTTATTCCCTGAAAAAGAATAAAAATTCAAAGTTACAAGTATAGTGACTTTGATTCACAACTTTGATTGCAAGATATCAATGATACAACAAAAAGCCTACCGAAAAAAGTATGGTCTTCCCAACAATCAGAAGTCCTAATGAGCCCATAATAACAGGAAAGTTTGAACCAAGAAGTTTTGGGTCGATTGACATTCCAACCTGAAAAATAATCGGTGTCCTCATAGATTGCCCAAAGTCATAGTAAAGGGCTTTGATTTTTGGTATTTGACGGTCAATTTTCTTCTAGTTGCTAAATTTCAAGAAGCTAGCTTAAGAAAACCTAGTTAATAAGGCATACCGTCATAAAGAAGAGACCTAACAAAAGGCCGCAATATGGACCATATCTAATTCAACTTGTAATGAGAATTCAGTTTTGCAAGTAGTAGAACAGCCAAAAATGCTCCAAGTGCCATGGAAAAGCCAACTTGTTCCATTTATGATGAGGAAAAGAAATACTAATGCCAAAGTGATTTTCAAACGTAATGTAAATAAAATAAGCTATTGAGGCCATTATAATATAAATATGTTCCAATCAACTTAGATGTAAATAGATGTGTAAGCGTCTAAATAAATCTCTACAAAACCATAATAGGTATCGCACTCCAATGTGGCAACGACTTTCGATACCATTTCAGTCATCCTAATCCTAACCGGAAACCTATCATTTAAAAATGTTATTTCAACACCAAAACTACTCCTGAAACCATGTATTGGAAACTAGATCCTTGTAATTATTTGTGACAATAAGCCGGATATTTTATAAACTATGACCAAAACTAGATATCAAAATAAACAGCTAATGAATCACAATGTAAATTTAGTGCATCACAGTTATAAATTTTTGTTGAGACATTTTATCAAACACATTGTGTGCTGCCTTCCTAAACATGATTTGTATTACTTTTCTTCAACCTTTTTTCACATTCAGAAGTAAACTCCAATATATAGTATATTTAGACAAACAATAACAAAAAAAAAACGAATTAATTATTCAAATCACGATCAATAAAGTTCAGATCTATGCAAACGAAGATTAATATCATCATATTAATCGACGGTAACAATAAAAAAAACCTTACTTTCAAACTTACATGATGAATCTGATTACATTTTGGGTACAAAATGGTGGGAAACGATGGTGAATGGTGGGGAATGATGGTAAACGATGGTGAGCAATGGGGAATGGTGGTGAGATACGGTGAATGGTGGTGAGAGACGGTGAATGGTTGTGAAATTCAATGGATGTAAAAGGTCATGAACTGAAAAACGAGAGAAAGAAGAAAGAGCTGAGAAAAAAAATGAGAAGAAAATAGACATTATATATGATAAGGAAGTAAGGGGAGTGTATTTATAAAAATGACCTCAGAAAAATAGAATGTTACATTTAGGCCCCTGTAGTTTGGTGAAAAAAAAAGGAGGGGAAGGGGGATGATCCAACGGTTGAGATCACTTCCCCCACTTTTCTATTGAGATCAAGTTTTTAAATGATCCCATCTATATATATATATATATATATATATATATATATATATATATATATATATATATATATATATATATATATATATATATATATATATATATATATATATATGTCAAAACCGTCCGATGGACGGGTATGACTTGTGGTTTTTATTTGTAGGTTTTAGTAGAACAAATATATACTAAAAAGTAATTAAAAGTTAAAATTAACAATTTACAACTATAATTGATGTTACCATAATATATATAAATATATGCGTTTTTTTATTAACTTTTATCTACATAATTTATTTCCTAACGGGCAAAGCCAAAGGCATGAAAATAAATTTTATAATACACTTATATAGTGAATAATGAACTCAACAAAAAAAGAATGGTTATTTGATAACTTATTGTATTTGTATCTTATGATTATTAATCTCGAGCCCTTAAATATATCCCAAATACATGTTTTATGTCTCTTTCTCATAATTTTGTTCGGGGTAATTGGGTTCTGAACTTTTTTTCTTTACTTTGGTTTATGTCCTATGAAAATTAAACGCCAATAACCTAATAAATTACACTACTTAACCCATTAAACTACACTTAGGCTCTATGCTCACATTCACCTCCTTTAAAAACCTCCATATTTAAAGTGATGATACGCATGATTTTTTTTGTGGCTACTCGCAATACTTGAGCCTGCCATGGTTCAACTACCTTATGAACGCATGTTCACGGCGTGTTGGTGTTTTCTCATATAGTAATGCACATATTTGAATTTGTATATAAGATCAACGTGCCATTTGAAAAAGAGAAGTGGAGTCTAATTGACACCAAACAAATAGACTTACTCTTTATGAGTGACTATAACTGGCCGGTTACCGCCTAATTCAGTTAAATATGTAGATGCGTACTACTTAGAAGTTGGATGTATAGTGTACCTTGCAAGAAATTCATATTCTAGTAGGTGGAATCATCTAGTAAGTTGACATGGACCTTCATGATACTCCATTCCACACGCATAACAAAACTCATATTCACACCTGCAACATAATTCATTAACATGTTGATATCAGTAAGATACACGATAACCGGACTATTAACCAAAAACCAAAGAAAAGTAACTAATCTGCAAGAAATATGATTACAACTCTCCGATTTCTCAACATAAAAGCTGCATTTAGGACATCTCCAATTAAAGATGGGTGAAAGGGATGTGGTCATGTGGATGCAAGTGGGAAAGTATGCTAAAACAGTGTCGGATAAGCTTACACTTGGAGAGATTTGGAACATGACTGAAGGGAATCCAGTAGCGTTTGATCCTTTTGGATGGTTAGTTCAAACAATCCCTTGATCAGCTAGAATTTAGATTCTTAATTGCTTGTAGACAACTGGACATTACAAAAAACCAATGATTGCTTTTTGTTGAGTTTAAGTTAGTGTGTTGGATCCGAATTCTGCTAGCATCAGATTGTGATGTTACCGAGTATTTTGTATTTTTATATTTACTGGTTATTAGTTTCTTGCTAGCAAGTTGATGTTTCTAATCCTAAAGTGTTAACCTAAGTGTCTCTCTATGGTTGTGATACAGGGCTGCCGCTAAATTTGAATGGGCAATTTTGTATGCACTTGCCAAGGACGAGGAAGGTATGCTGTCAAAGGAAGCGGTTAGGCGTTGCTATGATGGAAGCTTGTTTGAATATTGTGCCAAGATGCATAGGATGGCCCATGAGAAGACGTATTGAACATGGTATTGCTGTTCAAAACTATAGTGTAACAAAGGTAGGAGTTTATGTATGCAAAAGATCCAACAATGTATAAAAATCAGTTGGCCAAGTTAAGACAAGGCCATGCAATATTCATGCCACCAATATCAATTGCATAGTTGCATTTGTGTAAGTAAAAATTTTATGTAGTTACAAAAGATTGCACGCATGTAATTGCAGTACATTTATATCTAAATTTTGATCGAGTAACTGAGAAGGCTAATTCATGTTCAATTATACACATCTATAAATGTATAATTACTTTTGAAATAAGTCTCTACCAACTTTTGCTTCTATAAATCACATTCCCATGTCCTATTTCCACATGATAAAGATGGGGAAGAGTGATGACCCAGTTGCAATGGCCACAGTGGCACCAAAGGCACCGGTTACCGCCCAACGACCTGTTAGTACCGACCTCGAGCCATCAATTCCTAAGCCATGTAAGTTATTGTAATTTCAAATTTTATGAAATTAAGTTTTTACTTGACTGACTTTGTACGTGTTGTTCCAAAGACATGGCTAGAGCTATGGCTGCACCAGATATGGGCATCCCGATGGCACACCACAACATGATGCTCGAGATATGAGTGTGCTCCAACAGCATGTCCCATACTTTGATCAAGACAACAACGGCATTGTGTATCCTTAGGAGACTTACAAAGGTGAATACTATACTAAACTAATCAACAAGTATTTGACATTTAAAACTTTTGATTATATTATAGAGAAGACTGTCTCGACCAGTCATGTTCCAGATTTCATGTAAATTTCTATATTGGACTTGCACATAAGACTATGGTTCTTTGGCTACAAACTTAGATTAGTCTGTATAAAAACCTGCCACCTTGATGTCTTCCAAGCTTGATATATAAAAATAATAAAAATAAGACCTGAAATGTAGAGTTGACACTGAATACATCTTAAATGAGAAGGTGATTATGTGAACCTGATCATAATTTGCTCGATTATTTTAGAATATGCATAGTGACAGATGGGAATACTTATTTGATCTTCTCCATCCAGGTATCTAAAGATCATCATTTGCAAAACAGTTAGTATAACGTGTGAATTTTAAATAAAAGTCGACTATCCAATTATTATTGTCTCTTCAAAGATTGATATAAAAAAATAATACGAATAAGAGACCTGTTCATGGCTAATGTGTTTCTGATCACGGTCTTAACTGATATCACTCATCTCAATAGCTGAAATACGGTTTCTCCCTCTTGTAACTCGTGGTTCATGCTGCAGTCCTGCCATCTTTCAGTCTCACTCAGTCTCATGCAATTGGTCAAACTAAACCAAAGGCACATTGTTTCATCTAAAAATCAATGAAAGCATATAAAAATCATACATGCAAAACTATAGTTTAACAAATGTCAAAACAAAAGCAACATCCTTACTATCGGCACGAGTCAAAACACCTACAGGAGGCATCACGAATTGGTTCAGGAGATACTTCTGTCCATTGCGCTTTAGGAATTACGGCAAAAAAAAAAAAAAAAAAAAAAAAAAGGTAGAATGAATTATCAATAATACAATATCAAAAATTTATACATTTAAACAATAAATTATCAACAAAAATTGTACTTTTAGACGCAAAATCTCCTTCATAGGATTAACATCACAGATAATGTGATACAAAATACTCATATTGATTATGCATGTGTTATAAAATGGGTCGTAATCTAAAGATAACACAATACAATGTGCTTAAAACTATTTATTAGCATGCAAATAGATTTTATCTCAATTTCTCCCAACTAATAGTCCAATTCCATCTTCCACTTCAACCCATAAACCCAAAAATCAACACTTTAGGCCATGCAAATAGAACATATGATATTCGTTACAAACCATATTCATGGGTTGCGTTTATTCCAGCCTATGTAGTATTAATAACATTTAGAAAGTTTAACAGGTATAACAATGAAAAATATTGGATTATATAGGTAATAGATGGATATATATATCATCGAGTTAGCAACCTCAACAATAATAGTCGGGTGTCGAAATTGGATTCTCAAGGAGATAAGCGAATAATTGGACCACAACACTTTGGCCAACTTGATACACTTTGGGCAACTTTTGACATGTTCGACATGTTTTGATTTAAGCTACACGGTTGACCCATTAGTGAATAAAGATATCTCATGGGTCAAACTATATATCATATATTCATATTACAGATTTTAATGTGTAGTAAAGAATGTGATTATCAAATCTAGAATATGCTCTATCAGGTAGTTAAGTAAAGAATGTGAGTGACCACCTGATTGGTGCTTATGAGATATAAATGAAAATTCTGACAACTAATGATATAAAGAACTTGTAATTATAGTCTAACATAATTAACAATCAAATTAGTTTTACTAAAATAGAGTAAAAAGTCTATCAAATCAGTCTAAAGGTACCTTAACGTGAAATAGGTACTTTTGTTATGAGCCTTAGATGATAAAGTTTGCTCCAATTGGTATGAAGTGATTATCAAAATATCATTATCCAACCCTAAAACAATTGAAAAACATATACAAACTTGGTATGTTGACTTCAAGTCGCAATAATGAGGTATTCAGATATAAAACGCAAATCCAAATATCCCTTAAAACGCTTCGTGGTCAGCCTTAATCAAGTTCAATAGTTGGTTGAACAAAAAAAAGGAATTTACCTTTTAATTCTAGAATAAATATGCATAATGGACAATATATTTCCCTCCATTGTCATGAAGATTTTGTCCATAATGTGTCGTCAAGCTGCAAGTACTTCAACATCTCCAAATTAACTAACCATAATTAATCAACATTCACAACAAAGCAATCTATAAAAAGCAATAGACTTAAGAAACTAAAATAAACACCATAACTTTATAAAACATACCTTAAAAAATGACTGCATTACGGCGTGTGAGAATGACTTTAGGGTTATACATCCTCTAAATTATATAACCTAATTATATTTATGGGGTATCACCCTTGCTAGGTTTCTTAGGTTCCAATGTGAGCTGGTCCAACCAAAAAAGATTACATGCAAAAAGATATATCTCATGGGTCAAACTATATATCATATATTCATATTACATAATTTAATGCATAGTAAAGAATTTGATTATCAAATAAACAATATGCCCTATCAGGTAGTTAAGTAAAGAATGTGAGTGACCACCTGATTGGTGCTTATACAAAATAAAACAAAAGTTTTTCTTTGGCAAAATACCTAATGATGATGATGATGATGCACCTAAACAATAAAAATGTACCTTATGTGAAGCATGATCAAAATTTTCCAGTGAACCAAACTCCCTCTCAAACTGTATCAATGAGAATAAAAAATGAATCAATATACTTCAAAACAAACAATAGAAAATATAGTGTGGACCCAATAAGTTGAAGGTAACTCAAGCAATGTAAACAAGCAAACCGAGTAATAAATCAACAATAAGCATATATATACATTCAGTCATCACAATAGAAAGTAGTGACAAACTATATATATTCACCATCCCTATTAATTATCATATTTGAAAGTAAACATAATTAGATTTAGACAAAATATATTACATTTTGAGGGGAAGCGCCGTGCGTATACATCAATATCAGGCTCCCCTCGAGAATCAAGCGTTACTGGCAGATCAAAACTAATTACCAAATTAACCTGATGAATAAAGGTACAAAACATAATCAGATTGAGACAAAACTGAAAGTAATAAGGTAGAGTTTGGTTAAGGTTAAAAATAACAGTGGTAGAAACAAAATAAGAACCATATGATTAAGGAATCATACTATCATGACATGAGCAACAAACAAAAAAACCCTCCAATAATATAAAAGTAAAATAGAGAGATCGAGAACAAATCTTATAGAATCTGGGTAAAACAACAGTTGTTATTAGAATCTGATATCAGTTGTTATTAGAATCTGGGTAAAAAAATCTTATAGAATCTACATAGAATCTCATCTCTATCTTGTTTTGTAAGATCATGATGAGCTAATGACACTTGGTACAACATGCTGGTTTTTTTATCTTACAAGTATGTCAGTAGTGATGAAAAAGGGGAAACAAAAAGAAATTGATCATTGATTTTATGAGTTTCATTCTATTTAAACATTCTCTAAAATTGGCAATTGGTATATATCCCATGCTATTATTAATGTTCAGCTTGGACGGGGGAGTACCTTCATTAATATCACCTTGACATTAGGGTCTTCTTCATAGGAAAGAAAGAGTTCCAAGAGCCGGGAAACCTAGAAAGATCATATAACATCGACAGATCCTCTAATGGTTAGACGTTAAGGCCATAATACTTTTCAAACACGCATGTTAAATTTTCTTATGGGTGCTACTAAAAGGTATTTTCATATGCACCATCATAGCAACAACTTAGTTATGATATCAAACCATCCATAATTAAAATATCATCATCCACTCTCGTGTGTCATTCTAATTGCACAAAAGTTTAACTAATATAACTACTCGTATAAGGTATGCATGACCTAATTAAACTACGTAGTAATATATATTTGATTATCGATGGGTTGATTGTTTATAGATTGAGACATCAGTTTCATATACATACCTCATGATTTACAATGGAACAAGGTGAATTGCCATGTAGCCTACAAAAAAACCAACTTCAAATCATGTATTATACCTAAAAACATAAACCACAACGAAAATTTTATAAAATCAAAAGAATGCAAAATCAGAATGATCAATAGAGATTGTGTGTGTGTGCATGACCTGTGCAGATTTTACCTTATCCTTTGTGCCCTTTAAGTTGTTCCAAGATCCTGAGGTCTTTGAAATTCATACAGTGATCAACAACCATGACCTGAATTACATGTAAATAAGTTCTACCCCACTTTATGCCGGTTTCAAAAGAGGCGTACATTTTTTTTATGTGATCAGTGAAACAAAAACCCTATTAAAACTATATTGTTTAACTATATTGTAGGAAAAGATACGTATGTGCTATAAACTTATGTTTGGTTAACTCAAAAGTCGATAAAAGAAATTAGGGATTAGTATGTTTATGAATAAGTGTATTTATACACAAAAAAATAGGTTAAAAATATATAAGGTATAATTATCTTGTTAGTTAATATATATCTACTTTTTTATAAATTCTTATCTTCAAAAGATACATTCTAAAAATACAAACTGCAGAATTTTTTAATAATCTCCTTATTTGTATTGATTTGAAAGATATAAATCAAAAAACAATTTGCTCTAGTGGTAAGTTGTTTACAAAAAACATGAATAACCCAAGTTCAACTCCAACAAATGTCTTCTTTTTAATAAAAACAATTTAAAATTAAAAAATAACAAAAATAAAAACGAATTTTAAAATTTATTAAAAAACAATTGTACATATATTAATTAAAAGCATACATGTCATTTAAAAATACAAAAATGCCACATAAATACAATGATGACATGGAAATATGATACGTGGCGTTATGGGATCGCTAAGTGGCGTTATGACGCAGCGTGCCTCCTCTTATATATAATGTATAGATATATATATATATATATATATATATATATATATATATATATATATATATATATATATATATATATATATATATATATATATATATATATATATATATATATATATATATATATATATATATATATATATATATATATATATATATATATATCTATATATATAGCAGTACCCACTGCGTTGCGCATGGCACTCGAAATAAAATTTTCCGGTAAATCATGTATTTTAGTTTATTATGTTCTTTTCAATAAATTTACGGATATCAAAATTTTGTTTAGCCGTGCCTTTTTGGCTCGAGCTCGTTTATGCCCACATTCGGACTCTACCCGTTGGACCGTGCAGTTCGGGCTCGGGCTTGAATATTTGTATAATGTGTTTTATTATTTGTATTAGTGACATTTAATGCAGGAATTGTGTTTAAGTTGGTTGTACAATATGCTTGATAATTTGTATTTCTTGTGTAAGGGGTGTTTGAATAACTGTATTTATTGACCAGTTAATTAAATGACTATGTTAAATATCTTGACCACATTAATATTGCTTTGTATTTTTTACATTAAGCTTTAAGACTTGTAAGTCTTAAAATTAAGATTGATGAGTGCATTGTGTATTGTACAATAGGCTTTGTATTTTGTAACTCTTAATTTTAAGACCATGTGGAGAGAGATTCATTCCTTTATTATAAGTAGTATAGATATAGATAAAGCATTTGGGACTTTCTATTAAAGGAAGTCTTAAAATTTTAAGACAAAAAACATTACTATAAAAGGAAAAATAAAAAATGAATGTATAATCTGAAAATTTAAGTCTCATTAAAACCATAATTAACCGCCCTACAATAATGATACTCCCTTCGTACGAAATTATAAGTCCATTTTGAATTTTTCAAAGTCATTTTTTACCAACTTTGACTTTAATTATTTCTTTTAGCGTTATATAATACTTGTTGTAAAATATATAAATGGATATGTGATTTAAATGCATTTTCATTTGTATACTTTTCGTCAAATATAATATAACACGAAAAAAGTCAAAGTCGGAAAAAAAAAAAGACTTTCAAAAGTCAAAAATGGACTTATAATTTGGGACGGATGGAGTACATTTTAATGGAATTGTTTATAAGAAAAGATCACTATAGTTAAA
This sequence comes from Chrysanthemum lavandulifolium, assembly GCA_022545495.1. Classification (NCBI taxonomy): domain Eukaryota; kingdom Viridiplantae; phylum Streptophyta; class Magnoliopsida; order Asterales; family Asteraceae; genus Chrysanthemum; species Chrysanthemum lavandulifolium. Next base: position 194,590,972 of record CM040241.1, on the reverse strand, counting down.
CTACCAATTTAATGCTAAAATTTGAAAAATAAAAATGTTTACAATTTACACTATTAGTAATTTAGAGTATCTACTTTTGAAAAACATTTATCTACTACTTTATAATAAGAAAGTTTAAAATAAAAACGTTTCTTCGCCATTAAAAAGTTATCGGTCTGCATGCGCATTCTTGTGGTACTTCTAGTATTAGAAATGAATAATAGAAAGAGTATGAGATTGACGACCGGGTTGGTTTGTGATTTGCAAATGTGATGCCCAACCTTGACACATGTCATATTTTCATTGGTAAAATGGTAAAAAAAAATGTAGATTGGTTGTATGTTAGGTTGGGTTGTTGATAAATGATAAAATAAAAATGTAGATTGGTTGTATGTTTTGGTTGTGTAGGTGGAGGAAAAAGAAAATAATATTTTATTAAGAGATTGAGTTGTAGTATGTTGTTGACATCTCTTCAATTTCAAAAGAATTCAAATTTGTTCGTACAGACGTACTCATACTTTGCGCTCTGTTTTTTCTGAATTACAAAACTTAAAACCGATATCCATTATATACAGAATACAATTAAAAATTGTAAACTACCGAAAACGAATCCTTACGACCGCTTTGCATTGGGCACAAGGCTATGTCCTATATAAAAAGTATGTAATAAAATTGGTGCGTATACTAATGTGTGAATATACATATATACCAAGCAGGATGTCATTTGAGAGAAGTTTTAATATGATCTTAATATGTAACCAAAATGAACTTCTAGGTTAGGTGCAAGGTTAGTAATCGGTAACCTGAACCGGCTTATAATTGGCTGTCTTTTTATAATATGGGAGGTATACTTGACTCACTCAGCAGTTATGGTTATGGAGTGTTAAGGATTGAACCCATGATCTTGTAGTGTTAGGTGCAAAGATGCCTTATCCATTATTAACTAACTTGCAGAATACCCGCATCTTAGAGTATTCTCACAATGTTTGGTTAAGATATACATCTTTCAAATATCGGATTGAAATATATATATCTTCCATACTTTATAGGAGTCCAAGAGGCAAGATATCAAACTATCACAAGTGAAAGACCCACTTTATACCTAAACCAATACCGATTGTGATTCATGATAGCATACTAAACGCTCCCTTAACTTATGCACCACATATTTATTTAACACATTCATTTAATATAATTATTAAAACACCCTCTCAATGCAAAAATACAATCAATAAATCACATGGTACAAATCAAACAAGTTATAAAAATAAATTACCAAACGCTCCCTTAACTTATGCACCACATATTTATTTAACACATTCATTTAATATAATTATTAAAACACCCTCTCAATGCAAAAATACAATCAATAAATCACATGGTACAAATCAAACAAGTTATAAAAAAAAAATTTAAATACTCTCCTAAAGCACACCAAAATATTTATAAAAAAAATATCAATACAATCTTAAAAAAAGGGCATGTCTATGTTATTTACTATCTAATTTTAGATTTAAGATTATTTGAGGACAAAAGATCTTTTACATAACAAGGGATCAATCTCCACCCTTCATTTTTATTAGATCTAATGGATGAGATTAATCCAAACAATTAAAAAAACCCACTTTCATCATTTTTTTTCAAATATAAATATCTTTCAAACAGTTAATCGTCAAGCGAAAAAATATATACCATTACGACGAGCATTTAATTATCTTTCTATAGATAGGCACTTTGATATACTTTCGACAAAATTTTTTTTCGTGTTTTTCACGTTTTTTTTTAAGTTTTTTTCGTTTTTTTACGTTACTAAAATTTGCATAAAAAATCATACATGATTTAACACTAATTTGAATACCACATGTGATATTAGTATTAAATCATATATGATATGTATATCATATGTGATTTATCATATATAATTTAACACTAGTATCACATATGATATTACATATCATATGTGATTTAACACTAATATCACATGTGATATTCAAATTAGTGTTAAATCATATATGATATTTCATGCAAATTTCAGTTTCGAAGAAAAACAAAAAAAAAGATGAAAAAACGTGAAAAAAATGATTTTTTTTTTTTTGTCGAAAGTATATCAAAGTGCCCGTCTATAGAAAGATAATTAAATGCTCGTCGCGATGGTGTAATTATTTTTACTTAACGATTAACGGTTTAAGAGATATTTAAATTATAAAAAATAGGTGAAATAATAAAATGCTTTTAATCTCAGCCATTGATTTATTTTTAAATGGATGATGGAGATGAGTCCCTTGATATGTAATAAAAGTTTGGTATGTAAAATAACTCTACTCCTAATTTTAACATAATATAGTTTGTCATTTTTTTAAAGTTAATAGAACGTAAAATTTTCGTCTTCTATAAAATTATTGTTACCAAAAATGTATTATCAAAGAACATTGTTTCTCGAAAATTTTAATTACAAAATATTCGTCGCTACAATACGCGGATACTCTACTAGTTTTTATTTATTTATTTCCTTTTGTAATTGTTTAAACTTACCCATTAAAATTATATTTACCGCAATTTATTGATATTACTACTTAATATATTCAAAATATCTTATATGTCGTGATAGAGTTTAATATGTCAACTTGTTTTCACTTTATATATTGATTCATGCATACAAGTTTTCTAGCATAAAAATTTGGGATAGGATCCTCTCAAGTTATAAATAATTTGATGGATCAAGTTAAGCAATTATCAACCATTGGATTAAATTCAATGGCTCAAATCAAAAGAACGTGAGATGATTTGAGCCATGATTTGAGCCATTGGATTTAATTCAATGGTTGATACTTACAACTTGATCCATCAAGTTACTTATAACTTGAGAGAATCATTTCCCTAAATATTTATATCGTTTGTCACTAGGTTCACATATATTCCTTATATAAAAAATAATAGCAACAACGATACCCAATCATGATAGAGGGTTCGGGTATGGGAAAATAAAATGTAGACAGATCATACCCCTATCATTGAGTAAATCTGAAAGTAATGAGACTGCTACCAAAAAAACCTTCAGCAAAGTGAAAGATAGAATGTGATAGTGCTAAAAAAATATGTGAAAGCATGAAAAGCAAGGATACATGGCATATGAACAAAATAACGGATAAGACACATGGCACGCTATGCTAAGAAAGCAAAGAAACATAGACAAGAGACATATATCATCATAATAAGTAAGAAACAGAAAGGGACAACAAGGCATCCAACGCATAACAGCATATGAAAAAAATAAACATAGGAACAAGAGCTCGAGAAAACCCACAGAAAGAACAAAGAAACAGCTAAGAAGCATATACGGAACATGCAAATAATACCATGAAAACAGTGGAAGCAATGAGAGGTAAACTCTACCTAAAGCGAAGGAAAAGGCAAAAAAGTACACAAGGGGCTATTACAACTCGCCTAAAGAGCAAAATGGGAACTAGCTATACAACTCTATACCTACCATCTAACCTCTTAATCGAATTCTAGCCCTCCACTCATTTCTATCAGAGGTCATGTCCTGAGACAAGTGAACCTCCTTCAAATCATGCTTCAGTATGTTCTACCACCTAAGTTTTGGTCTACCCTTTCTCCTCAAGCTGTCAACTACCAATGCATCCACTCTCCTAACTGGTGTTGACTATGGTCTCCTTTTTGAAAAGTCCGAACCACCTCAACCGCCCTTCCTTCATTTTGTTGATGATAGTTTAAACTTCAACCTCCATTTTGAAGACTCCATTCGAAATCATATCCAACATGGTCTTACTACAAGTCCACCTTAGCATGCTCAATTCTGCCACTTCCACCCTATTTGCTTCGGCTTTCGTAATTGGCCAGCACTTTTATCTATACAACAAGGTTGGTCTAATATCCATTCTATATAATTTTCCCTTTAGCTGTAAATGGACATTTCTATCACAATGACTCCTGTGGCAGCCCTCCACATCAACTAGACTACTTTAATACAATGGATACATCTTTGTCTATCCTCTCGAATTTGTAAATCATCAGTCTAAGATATCTAAAAAGACTCCTTTGGTTGTAAGATCTTTTCTCCAAAACAAATTTCCACTTCTTTGTTGTGGGCGCTCTCAATGCCACTGAAGTTAAGCCTTAGATATTCAGTCTTCTCTCGGCTGATCCGTAAGCCGTTATCTTCTAGTGCCTCTCTCCAGTTCTCAATTCCGTTGTTTAATCCTCCTGCCGACTTCAAAACTAGCACATAAATATTCCTTATATGATGTTTTTAAATTTAGGTGCAAAGATTTTAATAGTAAAATTTGAATTTTATTGTTTTATGTTAAACAGGAAAACAAATCAAATTTATTTCTGGAATGAACCTTGGTTGGGTAATCACATTATCTCAAAAAATAAAGACTGTTTGCACTTAAAACATCACAAGAATATTGTCTTAGTGATCAATTTGAAAGTGATGATGATAACATTTAATAGAGATGAACTGGGCATCGGCCCATCAGAAGTGGCAGGTAGTTGGAGGAATTTGAGGAGCTTTTGGACTTACTTTGTACATGGGAAGATAGTTGGAATTTCTTGATAAGTAACTCGAACTTGTTTACTGTTAAATCAGTGCGGGTTGCTATTGATAAATGCACGCTTGTCTAAACTACTCATCCAACTAGATGGTCTTCTCTCATTCCTTCGAAAGTCTTAATTTTTTTTGGCATGCCAAGAGAAACCGTATCCCAACTAGAGTAGAGTTGGACCTCAAAGGTATTAACATACCTTCGATCCTATGTCCCATTTGTGACATTATATCAGAGACAATTAATCATATTTTGGCCAAATGTGATTGGGTGTGCACCTTTAGAAAGATATTTTTTCGTGATGGGGTTTTGAATTCAAGACGGGTTCTTCGTTTTTGGAAATTATTGATTTAATCAAAACCTTTAGCTCAGAAAAGAAAAAGTTATTTCAAGCACATCAACTTTCATGATTTGAATCCATTATATTTTCAACATCTTAGTTGATTTGGAATGCAAGAAATGAGAAGATCTTTGCTGTTGAAAGGTGCTTGGTAGATGATATCTTCATCAAACTACAACGTCTTTGTTTTTGTTAGTTGAACAATAGATGTAAAAAAAGTTCTCTTGATTGGGCTATGGCTTTCTTGTCTTATGGACGTATGTTATGTTTCTAGTTCGTGAACTAAATATTCTGTAATATGCCTGCCTTTTAGCTCCTTGTTAGAAAGTAGACTTATTTTAAGTTTAATACAAATAGCCGATTCAAAATAAAAGGTATTGTCACAAATGATTGCAACTATTGACATAACATTTTTTTAAATATGAACATAGAAGTTTGTGTGCTTTATATGAAACAAGCAAAAACAATGAAACATAAGGCCACTGCTAATGGCCAGTCGTCCCCTAACTAAACAAATGGGTCGACTGCGTTCTTCCCCTTAGCCTGACGCATTCCATCGTGTTGCACCCCAACATTTTTAAACTTTCGGTTTCCCTGCCAACCTTGGCGAAACAATTGACACATTCCTTAAATATTTTGAGCGTTGGGTTCTTTTATATATATATATATATATATATATATATATATATATATATATATATATATATATATATATATATATATATATATATATATAGACAAGCGTTCAAATGAGAAGACATTTTTTTGTGAGAACGCGAGAAGAGATCCTGGCCCTCCAGCTAATCCCCTCATTTTTTAAATCTAGCGGCTAAAATAAATCTTAATTTTACACTAAAAATACAATAAACATATACACTTTTTTGCTTTAGTTTATGAGGCTAGTATAAAACATAGAAACACACACATCTCACATTTTAAAGTGTGAAAAACAGAAATACTCTCTCAAGCTTCATCAACACCGACTCCAGTCATCGCCGATCGCCACCGTCCACCGTTATAATCCTCGCCGATCACCACCTTCCGCCGACGTAATCATCGTCAATCACCATCGTCTACTTCAATCATCGCCAGCACCATCCTTACAACTGTTTAACCGTAAACTGTAAGTCTGGATTAATTCTTACAACTGTTTATACAACGATAATTACTATTCAAAGCATGTATTATATAGAGATATTGACTAAGTCTGAAATAAGCTTTTGATTTATATTTTTTTTATTCAATGATTATAGATAAATTCTTTCTTGTTTTTTTTTGTGTTTGATTTTAGTTATTAGTTATGTTCATGACTAATTTAGATTATTACGGAAACTTGATGAAGAAAATGAAAGATGAACATGTCTTTTACTGATGGTTTGTCAATGTACACTAAGTGTTCGATGAAATGCTAGTTGTTTTCACATGTGAATATAGGTCATTGTTACTTAATTGGCACCGATTATTAGCTAAGTTCATGTACTAAAACCTCCCCTGAGCTCCAAGGTCTTGCATATAAAAAGAAACGTGTGGTCGTCAAAACTAATCAAGATTTTTTATAAAATTATTTTGCATATCATCACCGTATAGATGGTGCTAGGTGTTAATAGGAAAGTGGTCATTAGTTATATGATCTAGCAAATATGAAATGATATAAACACCCTTACATGTGAAGAAATAAGGTATCGAATACCTTCACATGTGAATAAAATTGCTTATAACTCGATTTCCGTCGATGGCTTGAAATAAGGTATTGAGATTTGAGAGGCTTTAAATGAGGTATTTAATACATTCACATGTGAAGAAACAAGGTATTGAATACCTTCACATGTGAAGAAATTTGCATATAACTCGATTTGCATCGATGGCTTGAAATAAGGTATTGAGATTTTAGAGGCTTTAAATAAGGTATCGAATACCTTCACATGTGAAGAAATAAGGTATTGAATACCTTCACATGTGAAGAAATTTGCTTAAAACTCATTTGTTTCGATGGATTTAAATAAGGTATTGAGAGTCTAGAGGCTTTTAAATTAAGGTATCAAATACCCTCACATGTGAATAAATAAGGTATCGTATATCTTCACATGTGAAGAAACATGCTTAAAACTCGATTTGTGTTGATGGCTTGAAATACGGTATTGAGATTTTAGAGGCTTTTAACGCTACTGATATAATGAGTATAATTTTAGTAGATATTTGGCTATTTTATCAGGTTCAATTTACTTCTTTTCTTATTAAATAAAACACTTTTTGATTTTTCAAATATATGTCATGTTTGGTCATTTTGTTCAATTCCTCTAATAAGCAGATGTTGTCAAACACTCAAAACATCTAATTATATGGTTATTACGATCAAGTATATCCAAACAATATATCCTACAACGTGATTAAGATTATTATTTGATTATGTGTCTATCAGTTTCTGTGCTATAACTCAAACGGGTCAAACAATAATTTAGCTATAATGAAGGGCAAATGGATTGAGAGGCAAACATGTCAGAAAATTTAACTTATAGTTTATACTTGTTAATCATGTAATGAAAAATGTAACTTATTTCAACTGTTACTGTAGGTGATTCCATCATATCATGCTCAGAAGCCAGAGAATACTGAAAATCCGGCTGATATTTATGCTTATATCTCTGTGCAAGATACCAAAAACAAACAGAATAAGCCAACCAAAGATCTAACTGGGCAAATTTTGAAGTGTAATTTGACCGAGTCCCGCCTTATTTGTGGAGTCATATTGTTAGAGGTGTGTACCTTACTATTAATATGGCTTAATCAGTTTAAAGTTGTGTACATTCTTTTTTATATAAGGTGTGTATGTTTTTTTAAATATTGCAGACTAAAAAAACCAGAGAACAAAAAGTCTTTAAACATATATACATATGAACAAAGATCATTAGATAATTTGATATAAACATATACACATGGACATTAGGAGCACCAGGCGTGAGCCAAATGTATCTAACGCTCATGGCGTGAGCCACTTCCTATATGTTTATAAACACATACTTTCATATAAACAAACAATGCTCAGACTGCAGTTGTCCCACTTGGTCGTCTAATGGCTGCAATGATTACTCACAAGGTTTCCCCCCCCCCACGAAAGTTCTAGGTTAGAGTACTATAGGTGTGTCGCTCTTGTGTGCATATAATCTGATATTTTTCTTCTGGCTGGGATCAAATATGTTATGTAATGAATCTTGCTTCTAGTAATTTATTCATAACTTATGTTGTGGTTATTACAGGTGTTTGATGATGGGTCATTAATGGCACACATGATAAAGTTAACCGGTTGTCTAATAACGTTTTTTGGTGATCAAGTCCCAGATTGTGCTTTGGAGACAAATCAAGTAATGTTGGTGAGCATTCGATTCCTTTATTAGTGCTTATTTTTAAGTTGTAGTTGTTACAGCTAATGCTAGAGATACAAAATAATATTGGATCAGGGGAGTTAGTTCAGGTTGAGTTAAAGATGTCGTGGGTCATTTGGAATCTATATTTCTTATGTCGGTTCATTTTACATTTCGGTTCAGTTCGAGTTCGATCCAAGTAGTTTTTGAGAGGTTTCATTTCAGTTTGTGCTGGTGTCATGGAGTTTAGTTACTCTCAATTTTGTAGGTGTCTATCATGGGGTGAGTGGATTCATAATCCAATAGGTAATGGTTATGGTTAGGCGGAAGGTTAGCTGCTCAACGACCATGATGTCATGTATTGGTCTTTAAAGGCTACTGGTGTGGTTAGCTGGGAGAAGTTGTATAGTCAAAAGGCGATCGGGTCAGCAAGGTCAATAAGTCACAGTTTAGTGGGTCAGTAGAATCTTAGGGTCACGAGGTTATGAACATTATTTTGTTGGAGTATGCTCATGTCATAATAAATAATTATATGGCTAGTCATATGTGAGCCTATGGGTCACACACATATACACTTAGACACCATTATTATAATGTATTTATCGTATTTACATTATTTATAACCTTTGTCACATAAGGGTGTTAAGAGGAGAATTTGGACTTTGAAGGACCATTTGTGTAACTTATGGATTGACATCAATTATCATTTATGATAATTGATGATAATTGATTATGTTTTGAGAAGTTACAAAATCAACTTTATTATCCCCTCCCCTCCCCTTATGGTGGACGGCACAACACACATCCAAAAATAAGGGTTTTGGTTTTGTGATTGATTCCTTGATAATACTAGGTGTAGTCTTGTGCAAGGATCGGTGAAAGGGTTAGACTAGCATCAAAGGGTGATCGTTAGACGTGTAGTGTGTTTCACACATTGGTAAAGGCCAACTTCATTGGTCTTTTGGTTTCTTGATTCAATTCGTGGAGGTGATTGGTATCTTGTAACCGGAATCACGCTACAAAGGTATAAACCTTATGTTTGTTTTATTTGATTGATCATATGGCTATTTGGATCCGTTGTTGGTGATGATTCCGCTGCGTTTATATGTTTTCTTTATGTTTTTTATATTCATCATCACCTATAGTGGTATCACGAGCCATCATATGTGCCATATGATTATCGGGTATGCGAAAAAATGGTCAAAAACACGTGTTTTAAGTGTTTTATGCAACCACTTTCAAAACAGCCCCGAGGGCTCTATTTTTTATGGATTAAGAATATTATTAGTAATATAAAGATCTGTGATTTTGGTCCTATGGCCATTGGTTTCGTGTCGTTAATTAAACAATGTGTTGATGCATAAAAATGGCTTTTATCGCGTTGTTTTAATCGATTCCTCAAGCGATTTGAAAACAGCCCCTAAGGCTTAATTTTCTATGGTAAAATGATTTTTAGAAGGTCTAATATCAGTAGGTTTGAGAACCTAAATCCATTTTACTTGCGTACCAATCGGGGTTTTAATTCTTGTTGATTATTTCTTCGATTCGTTGGCTAATTCTTTTATTTCATGTCATTTAAATTGTTCCCATGGCAAATATATGCATGTTTGCTCATGGGATTAGCCAACACCTTGTTATGTTCATAATTTTATGGTATTATTATGTGTATATGCAAAGCCGATGAAAACCTAGACCACTTGTGCCATGTATGATTGTGATTGTTGTTTATTTCTTGTTATTTGGGGTTTGCCATTGTTTCGGCCTTTATGTATGTATTTTAATTTGGTTTTTGCCATTGTTTGGGCATTTTACAATAGATAGATAGTAGATTAGTTGTATTTACATTCTATATATTGTAACCGATGCTGGAATAGAATGGCGAAGCATAAAAGACATAAAGGCATAAAATGGCTGCTCGTACAAGCTGCAGTAAAGCGGCGTTTCCGGTGATTGGTGGCGTTTTTTTTAACCAATTTTTTACTGCAGGTAGACAACTCATGGGCCCACAACTTTGTAGTTTGATGCTAAGCTCGGGGATGACTCCTTCTAGGCCTATCGGGCCTCCGAATGCAGAAATTCTGGGCTGGCAGATTCACTTTTCATTTGCATAATGGGCTTCTACTTGTCCTAGCTTGGTCTTGGAGCAAGTGGGAGTCCTCCGTGTGGTTGTGGTTTATGTCCCTAGTTGATTCTTGGTTCTCGTGATGGCTCACGAGACCAAGCATAGGTTCTTTCATCGGTTGAGGCTTTGCATATTGTGGTTGTGTGTTGGTTGTTTGCTTATTATGTATGTTGTGAATGTATATAACTTGCAAATCGTTTTCTAAAACTTAATAGCAACACAAACCATTTTCAAACTAAATCTAATGATTTAGTTTAACTAAGTTTAAATATGGATTTAACTTAAAATCATTGTTTTAAAAATAACACTTAACTTGTTATGTATGTTATTCGATTTATGTATTGTCCTATCTCTATTATAATCCACATAGGTTCTATATTAGATTTGAAAATGGACAACTTGACACACATAAATTAAAACAATGATTAGACTTAAGTTAAGAAAAGTTTTTAACTTGTGCTACGAAGAATGAATGCATGCTTTTTCGTACACCTTTTTGATTCACATCAAAATATTTTTACCCGTCACAAATTTAAGTCATGCCGTCCAATGGCTTGAGAACACTTGCAATTACTTTTTGCCTATGCGTGGGACCTAGGTTGAATTGTAACCCAAGGTGATTATTGTCTATGCGTGAGACCTAGATATATTTTCGCACGTTCTCAAATTGGATGACTTAATCGAGTTAAGCGGTGAGACCTTGACCCGAGGCAAAGATGGGACTAAACATGCCTTCTTGACACTAGATGCTTGTTCACTAGTTCCATGAGTCCCATAAGGATCTAAGAGTTGCACATGTAATGCAATTGGTGATCGTCGCCTACCAATTGAATCTACTATTGCTAGCAGATCAACTGATGTGATAGTAGAAGCACAATGTGGATCTTAGCCTTGTTTCGTAAATTAATTGTTTTAAACATGGGGTAATTAATTTGTAAAAGGATAATTATCGAAAATGCTAAAAATTGAACTTTGTAAATTCATATTAATGATATAATGCATCACATCCGTACACAAAAGTTTGTTATTTTCTTGTTAAAAAGACAAACTAAGTACTTCTTTCCTTGTAAGAAAGAGACTTGTTCCTATCTGTTTTCTTTTTGAGGAAATACAATAATAGGAATATTTGAATTGTCCTAAATCTAATCAAACTCAAAGCACACCTACTCTAGAAATCGTGATGTCTTGCAAAAGTCAAAACGGTTAAGTATGGTTGCACATCTTATTCTTTCAAGTTTGTTTTATAACCCTAGTTCGGTTCGAAAAATTGAAGTAAGATAAGATATTTGGATAACTAGAGAACACGTTTTCTATAGCTACCAAAATAATACGAGTTTTAATAATTAGAAGATGGAAATATCAATAAACATAAAATGGTAAAGACAATTACTAGCATGATTACCTAGCAATTATCTTAACCCAATAAACCTAATAAGGTACTACACACCCTTGTGGTAAAATAGACCTCATGGAGGTATTGCATGCCTATTTTCAAGTTAAAATATCAATGATGGCTAGCCCGTCATCTATATGTTAGAACTTGATGCACTTCATTGAATATCTAAAGTACATGTTTACCAGTCCAAGTGACTCACATTAGCAATAATGTGTAGATATTCAAAGAAAGAAGGAAAGTATCAAATCGACACTCAGTCTCCACTGGTGACATAACATTTATAATGTTGTATAATCCAATGGGAACTATGTGACTTCAATACTGGTGACGAAACACATGTAATGTTGTCTAATCCAGTGGGAGCCGTAATCTTAATTACCTTGCAGGTTGCCCATATTATTTCTTGATTGTCTTGAAATAATACATTACTTTCCACACGTGAAGCATCATAGTTTATATAAGAACCATTGCATGAATTTTATTAGATAACTTGTCGCGTTCCTGATGTTGCTTCCTGAAATGTTATCAATAAATTGTTATGCATGATTCATTATTAAAACAATAAAGTTCTACATATCTATATTTTGATTTTGTCTAAAATCATATCTTTGACACTGTCATATTACGCATGATGTTGTGTCGTGCACAAGTGGGAGAAATCTTCATTGTGTGCAGGTACAACATATAACAATATGACTAATAGTTTTCTTGACCGCAAGGTAAGAAAACTAATATTCTACTAGGACTTCTACACATAAAATGTATGTTGCCCTAATTAGAACAAATGTCAAGATAATATGAAAAGCTACTTCAACATATTCACCGAATTGTTCAGTAAATATGATTATGTATTATTGTAAAGTCATAATCTTGAAGTATGAAATTAAATTGAAATTACTATTGAGGCCAAGAGTCGGCACTCTAAATTGGTTTACTTGAATATGTTTAGGTCTCTTGTAAAGTCTTAAACATCAACTCTGTTAATTGTTGAAAGACACAACGTAAAGTAAAATGTTAACTTGTTATGTATTCATGTTAAATACATGTACATGAAGTCATTAAATTGTAAATGACGTATGACGTATAGTAATATATTAAATGTTTATGTTTTCTAGTCAAAACATGCACATGAAGTTATTGACTTGGTCAACGACTTGTAAATTAAGTATGCAATGGGCTGAAAACACTATTGATGCCATCTGGTTTGACTTGGTTGGCAGATACGTAAGCTAAAGAGTATAAGTTCATCTAATGAGTTGTGGGATAGTCTCACAACATCAATCCTCATGGAATACCACATCATTATGGTATATCCATCATGGAAAATCAAACTCTATTGATATTGTTTAATCTTTGATGACTTAAACTCTCTTACCTCCAAAGCTATTAAGATTAGAAAATGGAATGTGCCATGGGTACACTCAATATGGTTCCATTCTGGAAGGTATTTAAGACGCCATTGTGTTATGGAATGGGATGAATTCCATTATGTCTTAATTGAAGTTCTTAATTTGTTAAATACCTTAGAGTAAGTAATTAACAAAGCGGAGTCAAGAACTACTAATGTATTTTGGATGTCCCAACGAAAACAATTTATTGTTTCTCAAGATCTTTGTGTAACTAGAGATTAGTCATATGTACAAAGCAAGTGGGAGCACCTTTAGATCTTGAAGTTGTTCAAGAACTAATATACACAACCTTCTAGGTACACTTGCTGATGTCACACTAAGGTTGAACATGCATATGTTAAACCATAGTATGATATCTCTCATTCATAGATCCGGAAGGTAACTTCTTGCACCTGAATGATATAGTCTTATATCAATGCTAAAGGATATAAGTTAGAGGGTCATTGTGAACCTGCTAACTAAGAGCTGCATTATCAGATTTTGAATCTGATGAATGGCTTAAAGCTATGAATGATAAGATGCAGTCCGTGGAAGACAATCACTCATGAAGCTTGATTGATCTCTTACCAATCAGTTAGACTGTGAGGTTAAAAATGATTTTCTCAATGAGAAGACTCCAAAGGACAAACTTGTACACACATTTAATTCACGAGTAGTGAAATGGGTTACTCATACTCAAGAAATTGACTATGATTAAATCTTCCTACCTGCAAATATTAAATGTATAAAGATGATGAATTGTCATACTTATCTTCATGTAAATAAAATTTGACAATTGGATTTCAAAACTCTTTTCTTATTGAATACATTTGTTTATAAGAGTTGTTAATCCAACATGTTTTATAGAAACAAACATGGTAACTTCTGAGCGGAATAGTTTGCCATCAAAATAGACAGAAAACAATCATTCTTAAGTATGTGACTGAACATTGCTGCCAAAAGGTTACATCCCAGACACATAAACATTACTCTAGTTTCCTATGTTTAGGCAAGGCATATGCATTTATCTCAAAACAGTTTGTCTATAAGTAATAATCACGAAACTATACGTAATACACAACAAATTTGCATAGTATTTGTTCCTTATATTTAGTAACCAATTCCATGTTCAATAAGGGAAAACCTTGTACTAACTCATGAAGTTTTTCATCAATAAGTAGCGACTAATATGAGTCAAGTGATTTCACATGATTTCTGCCTTTCTTACATTAGAGGTTTTAGGTGTCAGGATAACTTTTCATAAGCAAGTTTAATTAATATTTCCATTTCAATTATTTAATAATATAAGCTTTAAAGTCCTTAATGTTAAGTAATATAAGTCTATTCTCGTGAACAATCTACAATTGAGTATCTTAGTCTCCTTAGGTGGATCACCATCCTTCATCAAGCATTCTTGGTGTGCAACCTTGCCCAAAAGAAATTGTTCCTGTGAACAATCTACAAATCAGTAACTCAGTCTCCTTATGTGGAACACCTTCCTTCATCAAGTATTCTTGGCATTCAACCTTGCCCAAAAGACATTCTAGTAATCTTTTTCCTAATTCTACCTAAACTTATTTTTCATGTATGTATAACATGGTTTATAGACTCTCAAACAAAAGATCCCTGTAAAAATTGCATCCAGGGAACAAGTGTACACTATATATGAGATATTATGCTGACATAACTGTCCAAAATGAATGATTCATCATCTCCTATAAATGAATTATCGACTTTAGAACACAGCTTGAGAAGATTTGTGTATCATCTATGTATGCTACTCGTGATAACAAATATATGCAAGTGAGTACGCTATTGAAAAATATCAGCTCCGTTGAAAACAAGAGAATGTGACTTAATAAGCTTATACATGTCCTACTTCCCATTGTGATTTATTACCCAAAGTTTGCATAGCAAGCAAGAGTAGTAGAATGAGTATAATAATATTAATGACGAGATGATAATAACTAGAAGTTACATCAGAGGTGATTAACTAATTCTTGCCGAAAATGTGGATTTACTATTTTACCAGGGAAGTATAACAAAGTATGATACCAACTTACCTCATAGTTGTCGAGGCACCTCTCTACAAGTGAAACCTTTGTTAAGATAAGTTGACGAGAAACATCATCAACCTGTTTCCCAACTCCCCCTTTGCGCCCGACCATTGAACCCAAGTTACCCAACCGTGGTGCCCCAAGTGTCCCATGGGCGTGAGTTCTAAGTCTCATCACGAACGAACCGACATCGTCTTTAGTGCATTACATGAACCATAATGATGTTATCCAGACAAAAGTACAATAAATGATTAAATGTACATATATGCAATACTGTATAGCAACTAGGTGAAACCATAATCAATTTTCCTTTTTTTTATAAAAAAAATCAGATGATAATTAGACAATATATTCATGATGATATTTGGGTAGGTTCTTTCGCTAAATATGCAATTCCTAATGATTTGTAAAAAGTTCTTATGCCATGGTGTATGCAAAGTGTAATTGATGAGTTGGGCATTACAAGTTATGAAGGTAACCTTTTTTTCACATGTGGTTACTTAGCAAATCAAAAGACTTTTCATTCAAAAACCAAAATTAGGTGGTTCCAAATCTCATACACTTAATTGTCTCAAGTCCTAATATGGCAGTTCACAAGTGAATAATATTGAGTTCAGAGATAACTTAAGTATACCAAAAATATGTTCACTTGTGATTGAGTTCAATTGAGTCAAGTAAGATTAAATTTGGCAAGAAATTTTAATATTGAGTACTTTAATCAAACGAAATCTCAGCCACAAAACAAACAAGTAAACCCCACTTTCGCTAATCAACTTGACTAAATTTCTTTGGTAGAAAATGCTATGCAAAAACTAGTTCTGTTACCTTAAACATTTGACTGCTAATAAAACAAAACCATTTCAAGAGAAATTTTATTATTTGATGAAAGAAAGAAGAACATAAGATTATGACTAATGTTGCGAGTAAAGTAGTCATGCGGGTTAGGTAGGAACATGTTGATTCCAAAAACTTTTTACTCAAATGATATATTTGTTTTACAGATTATTAGTTTAAAAAGATTCATTATGATTTATGCATAAAGCAACTCTCGACCCGTGTCTTTTAAAGCTTGTTCATCGATGGGAAACATAATCCAAAAACCCATTTATAATTAATAGGTCGAATTGGCAACTTATATATGTAAAGTGAGTTGACTCAAGCGTGAAAATGTGGTTACACAGTACAGTTGGTCGTCGACGATCTTAGTTAGGAGGGCACCAACAAAATAATCACCCGCTTTGTTGTGTCAACTCCTTTCACCGGAATGCACATACCGTTCCATGTAAATCCTACAATCATAAGGATTTCTGATGAAATTATATAAGAAGGTATAATGCTATCACACAAACCAAAATTATAATTTAGTCTTGTACTAATGGATTGCGTATCTGATTTAGCACAACCCAATCAATAAAAAGAATTGGATAGAGAGCATTTACGGTCAAGCCACTTGACCCATTTACCACCATACCAACCAGTCAACTTTGACATATACTAGAAAGACTAAGGTTAGCAGACGGCTGTTATCTGTTTTGGAAGCTATAGAGCTCAAAAAACTATGGTTAGCATACGGTGGTTATCCATTTTGGAGGAGATTTGTTGGATCAATATACTTTAATCAAACTAACTTAAACTAGCTTGTTAAGGTTTAATAACCTCGGATAAATCCTAAGTTATTAACAAAGAAACACTGAGCAATATGTATCAAGTACGCGGAATTTACTTAACAAAGCTAAGAAGAATAACTTTTATTATAAACTCTAAATCTGCTTATTATGCAGATACTCTAAACAACTCTAAGATTATCGAACTTATCTCTAAAACACTAAATAACTTGTGAATTCGTAAACTCTAAAACTCATAAACATGTACATCTCTAAGGCCAATCTAGGAGTCCTTTTATAGGCTCAAGGATATCCTAGTCGGTTTACAATTTGTATTCTTGTACGACAAGTAATCTAAACATAGACTATTCTAGAGTTACAATACTTTCCATAAACGAATATAACAGTTCTTTTGTTCTTGCAGTACTTTGACTTCATAGAGCGATGCTGACTTGTCTTTAGCGATACTTTGACTCTTTGACTTCTTCGATGCTTTGCGACTTCACAGTACTTTCATATCTTGATGCTTTCATATCTTGACACTTTTATATCCCAACAATCCTCCCTAACTTGAATTCTACTTGCTTGACTTCAAGTTCCTTTGTGAATATATCTTTAACAACTTCATCTTTAAGGAAAGATTGTTTCTTAGTCTTTGGATTGTATCTTTGTAGTGTCTGTGCTTGTCAAAGTATCTCTAGAATTATTCTTTCACGGTAGCATCCGGCAAACTCTATCTTTTCAAAGAACACAACATATGACAATTTGTACATTAATTGATTAAAGTTGCATACTATTCTCATCACTTCGGGTGTGTTAACTCCTGTGAGAGGTGAATCATTGAAAACTTAATGGATTTAGATCTCTTTACCAAAACCATTATCTCGGAGTAGCCAAATGTTTTGGTGTGTAAGACCATGGTACATTGATAACCATATGATTTTTAGCAAATTATCGACTATCAACAGTTGTTTTGTCTTTACCAAAAGTTGTACCCTTACGGACTAGTTAGTTCTTCTATCTAATGGTGAACTAATTACCAATAATGGTTTTTCCATAGCCTTTACCACAAGCCATTTTCTTGTGGGCTAGCCAACTCTTCACATTAAGCGATATGGTGAGTTGAATACCATACAAGTTATTAGCAAGTTGTCAACTAAAAGCGGATTTGATATATCTTTACGAGCCGTTTGCTCATGGATTAGTTAATCCTTTTGTAACCATGGTGGATTGATGACCTATTGATGTTGCCATCTCAAAATCCATTTATTTCACTTAACCTTTGTTTCAAAAATTTGTTACTTAGCAAAGATTTTATTCAAAAATCATTTAGCGGTTTAAAAAAATGCAAGCGATGCTTTGATTAAAATCTTGTTTGATCGACATACTTTGAATAAAATCTTGATTTATCAAAAATAATTTATTCAATTAAGTTTCAAACCGGTTTATTCATCATCTTGACAAATGGTAGTCCGGTTGATAAACAAGTTGATAACCATGCAAGCGGTTTCATTATCCTCTTGTACTTCCATTCCATGCTCTAGCATTCTTCTCATGAGCTCAACTGTGAGAGGGTATCTTCTTTCGCAAACATGTGTATCATTGTTCCATTTTCCACTCTAAAACATGAACTCCAGACTCTTCAAAGAATCTCCGACAAACAATTTCCCAACTTTCTTGATTCTTCCAAATATCATCGATGCTCTCCTCTTGATTTCCCATACGGTTATGAGATCACCATGTAAAACTAAACCAATCCTTCTAATGGATTATGTTCAAAGTAAGCTTTCACCACATGATATAAATAGAATAAATCTACTCTATCTATAATGTGCAATAAGTCCCATAGCCTATTGAAAACTTTGAAGCTTTCATCTTCCTTATGAAAATCATATAATCTCCATCGTTGGATTTCACAACTTCAAAAGCACTAATCTTTGATCATTCATCTTCATGTTATCATCTTCTTTTGAGTAATCAAAATCTACCACTCGAGATAATTTCTTAATGCATCATTAGTTTGGATCTTAATTCAACTTTTCTTTCTTTGAGAAGCGAACATCTGTAACTTGGTTTTCCTTTTCTTTTCAAACTCTTCTTTCTTTCGACTTGGTCCAAGTAGCTTCTTCTCTAAAATCTTTGATGCCCTAATACCCTTCTTATAATCCTCCTAGCGACATCATACAATCTTTTCATCTCAAAATAATTAAACTTACGCAATCCTTTATACCCTTGACTTTTAAGATAAGCCATCATAGCATTTCATCTTTAGCTTTATTAAGTCTTCTTGGCATAAATCTAACGAGAACAATTGGTTGTAATGGTTCAAGACTTCAACATCTAATTCATCTTGTACCTTTTTAGTTGCTTCTCTATTACGAGCTTCTTGAGCTTCACAGCTTCTCTATCTTTAGCATTTAACTCTTCTTGAATCTTTCTAGGCTTGTTCATTCAAAGCATCTTGAACTCTTAAGCGTACTAAAGTTGATTTCTTCTTCTTAAGTTCTACCAAAACACCCTTTCCTTTATCCTTAGGATCAATTGCGAGTTGAGAAGTTCTTTGTTGTTCTTCTTCTTGTACTCCTCGAATAGTAACTCCTCCTCTTGATTGTGATAAATCTCCTAAAATTGTAGCAATGAACTCATCATCACTTGCGAATGAATAGGTTTGAGAATAGCTTCCTCCTCTTGAAAAGCAGTTGAGGACCAACAATTTCTTTATATACGAGTTGTTGAAGGACCGACTTCCTCATCAAAGTCTAATACTCTTGGGTTATTACCTCTTGTCGAAAGTATCATGAAAACCGGTACTTTGTTGTTCGGTACCTTGATCATCAAGATACTTTGAACTTGAGCTTGCTCATCAGTATCTTGAATGATCTTTTCTTTAGACTTTTTAGAACTTTCAGGTTCATTCTCTTTAACCATATCTTCTTTCAATTTCTATTCTTCTAAATTCCTCCCCAAGTTGACAGAAGATGGTGTATGAACCTTTTGGTGTTTAATTGTCTTGGACTACTTTTGTGATTTCTTCTTTGATTTGACCCAGATACGAAATTCTTTAATCAAAGGCCATACAAAATTTTTTAGCCTTCTAAATTTCAACTTCAATTTCTTTATCTGCTTGGCTTGAACCTTAGTAGTCTTTTGCAACTTAACTATCTCCCTTGTCAAAGCATAATTATCCAAAGATAAACCTTCACGAGGTATAGTATGTGGATCATCGCCTTGAATTTGTGAATGTTCCTCTGATTGAGAAACAGGAACAAATCGTTGTGGAGATGAAGAAGGTGATCTTGCAATTTCTACTTGAACCTCGGGGCTTGGGGAAGCAGTACCTGTGGAGATGCGATACCTTACGGAGAAGCGTGCTTGCGGATGCGGTACCTTGATCAGTACTGCAGTGCGGTACCTTCGGATCACGATACTTTCACTTGCGCATCATCTTCAACCTCGGTTCTAACAACTGAACAACTTCCATCATAGAAGTAGTTAATGGTGTATCTGGACCTCTGAATAGATCACTTCTTCTAGCCATAAAAGTAAAAATCTTTGCTTGTTGTACAATAACGGAAGTAAATTGGTAGGCTTGGTACATCGACAAGTTGTTTGTTCAAGAAAACTTGTATAAACACAGGATACATTAACCATTTGGACCCATGATTGATATGAGAAGCATGCCATCAAGAATCGACTTTGAAAATAAAAACACGATCATGGCTAATCCCACCATAGCGGATGCTATATTTGACCCAAAGCGCTCCCAAGAAGTACTTTTAGCACTAATACAATGTAACAACACATGTATTAAAAACTTCCATTGAGGACAAAATAATTGTTTTCGAAAAGTTTGTTACATCAAAGACCCTTCATAACCAAGATGTCCAAAAGTTTCCCAAATCAACTCCTTATTAAAGCGAATAGCCCCATCATCATCATTAAACATCAAATCTTCTCTAATGGAGGCTTGATAATCTTCACGAGTTCTTCCAACAATGTAGCTCTAACATAAAATTCTTCATTTTCCATATAATCCCTTACGGTAGCCCAAAATTCTTGAATCAAGGTTCAATAATATCCGGCTCCACTAAAAGAGCATAAGCGATGGGCGACCAGTTAGATAATCAATAATATCATGAAACGCCTCATTATCTTGATCTTGTCTAAATTGGCTACCATATTGTGCTTTGAAATAGTAGGTCGATTAGCCATTGGTGATTATGTAAGCACAATAAAATTGAAATCGAATAAGAATGAGAGAAATATGGAAGCGATGCTAATGTAGTAATATAAGAGGAAAATCGGAAAGTAGTTATTTATAGGTGAGATTTAAAAATCACCGCCCAAAATAAAACAACGTTAGCATTAATTACCCTCAATATAACCGTTGGAGCAATACTTTAATCGACAAACGATTACTTTCCACGTATGCGATCTTTCCCAAAGCGGTACTTTCCAAGCGGTACTTTCGGGAAAAATAGTACTTTGCCAAATTCTTCTGCATAAACTAAGTATACACAAATATCCTCCCCTCAAGGAATACACACGACTATACTAATCACTGAATAGTCCTCCCCTTAAATGTAGCTCAGTAGTTAATCATGCCAATGCTCACCACCAAGTGATTGAATCTTGAAACATCAAAGCCTTTGGTGAGTAAATTAGCTACATTATAATCTGTGTGAACCTTAACCACATTAATGAGCCTGTACTCATAGTAATCTCTGATAAAGTGATGCCTAATCTGAATGTGCTTGGTCTTGGAATGATAAACATGATTCTTCACAATACAAATGGTACTCTCATTATCAATGTTGATAAGAGTATTTTGAAATTGAACCCATAGTCAAGAGTTGATTACGCATCCACAAAACTTGTCCACAACAGACTTGCGGCAGACTACATATTCAACAGAGAGGATGTTCTTTGCAATTGTTTGTTTCTTACATTGCGGATTGCCTTTGACCGGTTTGTTGATATTCTTGAAATTAACATGGCCCAATCTTCTATGCCATTGATGTGCTTCTTCAGATGTTGCTTTAGCCACCAAACATGTGGCTCTTCCATAAGAATGTAGACTCTTCATGTCTAAACTATACACATCATTTGTCCTTGGTACTCTAAGGACTACTAATTCATCATCAACAGGCATAAAATCAGAGGAAAGGTTGTGTCTGTGAATAACACAAGATGCTTTTTATCACAAATTTGAGAGACTGATAACAAGTTGAACTTAAGCTCCTTCACATATCTAACATTCTCAAATTCTATTAGCCCTGCTTTGATAGTTCCTTTGCCAGTAATCTTTCCTCCATTGGGATCATTCCCAAATGCAACTCTTCCTCCACTAATATTTCTAAAATCAGACAGGATCTCTTTGTCTCTGTCATGCTTCGAGCAACCACTATCCACAATTAGATGATCTTTAAGCTCCTCTTACGGGTTGCCACCGCACACAAAGAAAAGAGTTAGTGATTTTTAGGAACCCAAGCCATTCTTGACTTGTGTTCCCCTTGTGGAGTTACAAACTCAAATTCTTTGAGTATGTAATTCCCACTATCTTTCAAATGATGATCCGAAATTATCTTTTGATCTTTAGCATGTGGATTTTCAAAACTTTACGATTTTCAACATAAATCTCTTTACATGATTATTAGCTTTTCTTGTGTCACAAAACATCGATTCACTTTTTGTTGAAAGTCTTGTGTGTCCTCGGTACCTTCCTCTTAACCCATTCGGTTTAACACGTGGTTCTGTGATTTAGATCCCTATGTGAATTGTAATACCTTCTAGGTTGATAGTAAGATCTCCTAGGATTCCTATTCCAAGTAGTGTGATCGGTACCTTGTTTTGGTGGCGATTACTTTGGAAAATCTTGTGAGATCTTGAAGGTTTTGAAAAGGTCTTCTCGATGTAGGTATCTATGATGCGGTGTGAAGTTTACGTGATTAACCCTATTTGAATTATTCCAAATTGGTTTGTTCTCTCTAGGTTTACGGTTACGGATCCTATTCTTTGAAAATTTCCTAAGGTATTACGAATGATGTTCACAATCCTTGATTAAATGATTAGGACTAAAACACACAAAACACGAGTTTTCACCCATACTCCCAATATGACTTCTTCTATGTCTATGCCGAAAATTATTGTGCCTTCTAGGTGAATGATTAAACTGTTTTGACCAAAATTATCCCAAAAGGTTTAGCAATCTTGTTTTGAAAAGGTTTTGCGAAGAGTCTTGCTTGTGGAGCGATACTTTGATTTGAAGTCTTGCTTGATTTTGAACATTATTTTCATGACTTCTTTGGGTTTTTCGGACCTAGTTTGAGCAACAAGCTTCTTTCTAAACTCTAGGCTGCCTACTCCAAATCGAGAAACATCGGGCCTTATGGGTTGATGACTAATGGGATGTGGGACAACATTATATCCCTTGTCTTTCTTATACTCGGAGGTGGTTCACTTATTGAGCCCTCATTACTAGATGTATCTACATAGTTAATGAGTTCATCATCACTAGTGGTTATGTCCTCAAAATCACCTACATCACGATCACTAGTTTGGTTTTCTTCTATATTATCAAAGTTCATACCAAAACCTAATCCGGTTCTAATGTATGCTCTTCTTTGTTTTCAACATAAGTAACATGGGACGAGACCGATTCATTCCAGCGACAAACTTTTCTAACGGATCATCTCTCTCCTTAGTTAATTTCTCAATTTCACAATTTCTACAGTTTAGTTTCCATTCACTAAGTTTTAGCTGGTAATCACATTGTTCATATTTTTATTGAAGCCATTTCATTATTTTCATGTGTTATAATTTTAGCTTCCATAGACTCTAAAGTAATTTGATAACCGACCACCTCGGATCTAGCCTTAACACAATTATCTCTTTCAATCACATAACTTTTAAGTAGTTTTGATAAAAATCATAACAGTTGGAGCATACCTCGGAGATAGGAGGCGAGTTGGTGAAGTATCCACCATTGCAAGAAGAACAGGATCATCTTCACTTTCTTTGCTCCAATCAAATCCTCCAAAGCCATCATCGATTCCAAAGCGGCATGTTGGTTTCTTCATCAAAAGCGATGCTCGGTCCAATGCTTCCACTGTGTCTTCAACGCATCTTCCATTGCTACCATCTGATGAAGTCACCGGTTCATCATCAAACTCTTCCTCCGGTCAACTTCGATAACTTCTCTTGAGCAACCAAAGCCTTTGTTTGATGGTGGAATTTCTTTGAGCTCAAGTTTTGGCTTCTCGGATGTTACTGTTTGCTTGATACTTAGCAAACCTACACTCCCTTGCAAAGTGACCGATCTTTTGACAATTGAAGCATTCAATTTGGGATTTGTCAAAGTTATTCCTTGTTTTGGTTTGAAATCAATGCTTTTGCTGTCTTCTTCATGTACTTTTGATCCTTGCGGTGATCATAGCAACTTGCCACGATATCAATTTCTTCAAGGCATCTTCTTCATACATGCTAGATCCTCTTCATAAGTGACATGTAAAGCGGCTTGTTGTGCAAAGAAGGAGCACACAACTTCATCCGAGTGCAAAGTGGTAGGTGGTGGGGCTGCTTGAGCATATGAAGGGGTTGTAAGCAATGCTTTGAGAAGCAAGACTTTGAGGAGAAGCGATTACTTTTGACAATCACGCCCTTCTTTTCGAGATGATAGAAAAGCTATCTTGTGAGACTTAGAATTTGTTTGACCACTCATCTCATGCTCATACACCTTGAGTTGATGATAGAGATCATCAAAGTCCATGACATCAAACCTTGTTGTCCTCTGATCATTGTAGCAATCACATGCCATGTAGATGAAAAACTCCTTAGAAACTTCAAATTAGCATCCTCAACTGATACTTCTTCCTTGTATAGCTCTAACATGTTGAGGAGATTTTGAAACCTGTCATATGCGACATCAAGACTTTCTCTTTCACCCTCTTGTGAAAGTTTCAAGCTGCTGCTTGACAAATTTCATGCATCTTCTTAGAGGCTTCATTCCTCAATCTGGTCTTGAGAAGCGACCCGAGTACTTAGCATCTTTAGCATCATGAAATTTGAGAAGATGACCATTTGGAATGGCGAGATAAGAGAATGTTTAGTGCCTTTTCTTGATTCTTTAGGGTTCTTCTTGGTAAGGCGCCTTTGGTGCTATAGGTTGTCCGGGAACATTAATGGGTTGGAACTACTTCATTCCCATTCACAATTACATTCCATAGAGCATGGTGCATAATGGCAATATCTTGCCTCATCTTCATGCACCGAGATCATATTCTCCTTCTTGATTATTGGAATTACGGTGAGGTGATTGAGGGTGGTGGAGCGACTTGATCGACATCTTGAATATAGTTGAGTAGGGTTTCTTCCTAGTCGAGTTTCCACACAAGCTCGATACCACTTGTTGGATCGATATTCTTTAATCAAACTAACTTAAACTAGCTTGTTAAGGTTTAATAACCTCGGATAAATCCTAAGTTATTAACAAAGAAACACTGAGCAATCTTTATCAAGTATGCGGAATTTACTTAACAAAGCTAAGAAGAATAACTTTTATTATAAACTCTAAATCTGCTTATTATGCAGATACTCTAAACAACTCTAAGATTATCGAACTTCTCTCTAAAACACTAAATAACTTGTGAATTCGTAAACTCTAAAACTCATAAACTCGTACATCTCTAAGGCCAATCTAGGAGTCCTTTTATAGGCTCAAGGATATCCTAGTCGGTTTACAATTTGTATTCTTGTACGACAAGTAATCTAAACATAGACTATTCTAGAGTTACAATACTTTCCATAAACGAATATAACAGTTCTTTTGTTCTTGCAGTACTTTGACTTCATAGAGCAGTACTTTGACTTGTCTTTAGCAGTACTTTGACTCTTTGACTTCTTCTAGTACATTGCAGCTTACAGTACTTTCATATCTTCAGTACTTTCATATCTTCAGCACTTTTATATCCCAACAAGATTGCATCCCAAATTGTTTTACATGACCTCTCATGGAGAGAAACTGTCATTCGATGAGTGCTCGAGTCTGCATTCATGATTTACAGAAACTTCAGAAAGACACCACCGATAATCTCCATTAAGCGCTCAATAACGTCTTGGAATAAGCTTGGAATGGGTTCTGTTCTTCGTTCTGTAAAACACAATCTTATATTAATGACTGGTAAAACCTGACAAATACATTTCTTTGCTTTTAGGGAGACACATTCTAGTAAAAAGTATGTACATGCCTTTGGAAGTACCACCTGTCACTTCATCTTCAAATGGTGCGTCAGCAATGGGTAATCCCAGTTGAATCATCTATCTTCTATGACATTACATTGGGTCGCTTTGACACCACATATGTCTGCCTTGCTTCTTGTCAACAATAACAAAGTCACATGAATTATATGCACGATCATGGTGCATTATGTACTTCTACAATATATTACATAAAATAATATGGGATCCTATAGCAATCATGAAGTGTAAATTGGACAAATGGAAAAAGTGTGAAACTTCATATATGAACTTAATTTTGCTGCACTTGTTTGCATTATAAGTATATAACCATATTGTGTTACCTAGAAAATATTACAACGACCGCAAGCAAAGAAAGACATTACCACTTTAATTGAATCACATACCCCCATTATCATTGATTGTATGCTCACCCTATGTGAATCCACAATGTATAAGTTAAAGAGCACATTCAGATTTGGTAACACTAGATATAGAGTTTGTTATCTCAAAGACACTAGAAACAAGCGGTTTGATTCCATTCTGAAAGTCAAGACTTGCAAAGAAAAAGCAAAAATTTTAATATCTGGGAAAAATCATGATTCTGTTGTATCAGTTGGTTGTGATACCTTGAAATCCGCACTACCATTAAAACCTCGTGCCGAAGTGATTATCGCAGTGACCTTGAAAGCATGGCAACTTGGGTAGGAACTGACGATTGCTAGTAAGAGCACATCGTTAAGTGCAATGAGGCACCTAAAGGATGGAATCTGCCCGGTGTTGTTAATTTACTATGTAGGTAATTTATATTTCTTATCTCTAGAATGCTTCATTAGAAGTGGCAAAATGAGCGGGTTGGGTAAGGGGTCAATTGATATCGTATTTTGTGATGGGTCATTTTGGTTAAGGCAAAACACTTTTTGAACAAAATGAGTGGAAGGGGTTATGCCTCAAAATTACACTCTTGGACCAATTTTAACATTTTGACACGTTTTAAATTAAGCCAGTGATCCGTTAAACAACCTGAATCAAGCCATTCCTCAGTAAATGGGTCAAAATGCACACCTCTGAGTTTTTCCCTTTTACAATATCATTATATTAATAGTTGTGGTTGTTTTCACCTTTCTATCAGGGCCCGTCGGAAACAATGGAGAGCCACCAGTAGATGGTGGTATAGTACCGCTGTGTCGCCTTTTATCGACCCCTTGAACATTTATGTTTTGCGGTCTTTCTTTCATGAAAGCTCGTTTACTTTCCATGGAAATCCCGCTCACATTGGAGACATTTCGAAAACATATCGGATAAGCAGACGATTATTAAAATTGATACCTTTAGAGGAAGTGGGGCCTCGTTTTCTCGAACTCGAGTTAAATAATCCTCTCGATGTTGTGTTTGAGGTCAATGTTTCGTCCGGACTTATGATTCGTGAAATCACTTACCTAAAACAAGAATAGACCGAGATTATGCTTCTAGAGTACTTATACCATTGAACCATTTTAAGTTACATGTTCTTGATGGTTCCGTTTTATTTATCAATGTACAATCAAATAGAGGTAATAATACGAAATCTGAACTTAATGCTTCTATTAAGGATCTGATTTCAAAGATTAATGTGAGATGGGAGTCGGGTCGGAGTAGCTCCAGAGAATTGCATATTAAGGATGCCACTCAAGGAGCACTTCAAACATCAGTCATGGACGTTTTGCTACCGGATCCTTTGACATTTAGTTTTAGGCTTGCTAGAACCCGTTCATCACAAGTTGATAAAGAAGATTCAAAAAAAGAATCTATTACAAAAGATGGTTCTGCTTCTATCAAAGGTTCTGTCCGGGCAAATGACATGACTCCAATGGAAGTACTAGTTCGTAACAACACTAAGGATTCTATAAAGATGCGTCTTAGCATATCTTGTTTATCACAGCTTACAAAAACAAAAACAGATAAAGTTAATTTCTTTCTAGAAGAAACTCTAACTAAACTTAAATCTGCTAATAACCTAAAAACTTCATTCCTTATTGAATTTCTTCATGCGTGAAGATAATTTTACTAAACTTATATTCGCTAATAACCTCAAAACACCATTACTTACTCATATTCTTCACTCGCGAAGATACTTTTTAAATACTTAAATAATCAAAAAATCGCTAATCTCGATATTCTTCACATGTGACTAAATTCATAATATCAAAAAATCGCTAGTTCATTAATAACTAATTGATATTCTTCACACGCGAAGATACTCCAACTAAACTGTAGGATCGAAATAATATTGTGTTGATGATTCAGCTGGTCTTGGATGATCAAAATACATGTTTGCCATATTTAGAGAAAGAAAGATAGAGAGGGTGTTCTTGCTAGAGACTTGGTTCTCAAATGTAAAAGGTTAGATTGAATGAAGCACCACCCCTTCCATGGATGGAAGGGGTATTTATAGTTACAATGAAACCGTCCTCCCAGCCGGATGTGGATCGTGGATACAATGGGTAAAGACCCGTCCTTCCTCCACGGTGTTACTCTAAACTATATTACGCTACAAACTAACTAATTAACTCTTGAATAACATAAATAACGACACGTCTCACGAGCTAACATATGCTAGACCATACTTGGGGTGACCGACACTTTAATCATGGAATTTCCAATTCCTAACAATCTCCCCTAAGGAGGTCACCCCATGAAATACATTTGCATCCTAGCATTCTTTCTTTGTCTTACATTACGAGCTCGTAGACTTAAATTCTTCAATTTCTGCAATCTTTGTGCTTTTGTAGCGATTCTTCAAAGTCCGCATTGATTTGTACTTTTAGTGGAGGCCTTTAACTGATCCACATCTTTGATAATATTCGAGCTTTCTTTGAGATCATCAGCCACCGTAAATCTCTGGATCACCCTTTATTGTGTTGCCATCATGTGATGTTGTGACTTTTGGACCGACATGCTCACACTTTTGAATCATGACATCTTACCATCGAGTAGGCGGAAGCCTTCTCGGTTCATG
Organism: Chrysanthemum lavandulifolium; assembly: GCA_022545495.1. Classification (NCBI taxonomy): domain Eukaryota; kingdom Viridiplantae; phylum Streptophyta; class Magnoliopsida; order Asterales; family Asteraceae; genus Chrysanthemum; species Chrysanthemum lavandulifolium. The sequence continues at coordinate 194,561,927 of CM040241.1, read as the reverse complement.
ATATTTGCGGCGTGACGAAGCATAGTATGAAATATCGAGCAGTTATGTAGATATGCACCGGTCATGATTTCTTCAATTAAGTGTGGATCTTTGTGAGCATGCGACTTTGGATTGACTCCTCATTCGATCGGTACCGCAACCGTCCAAATGTGCTGCAAACAATGTTAGCAATAAAACTCACAAAGTGTCTTTGATCACTTCGTTGAATTGAGGTACACGGCCCACGGTTCCCGTTGATCGATTACAAGTCTTGCCTGTGATCGGTATAATTCGAAGAATCTCCTTGACGAGGTTTCGCTGTTCTAGATGTTCTCAAACCGAACATCTCAAAGAAGACAACACGGAGTGAGTGAACCGGTAATTGAGATTCATCGATTGATTCAAAATGATTTAAAACAATCGCGTATTGCATGAAGAAAGAGTTTTGCAATACGATGAAGGTTTTATAAGAAAATCAATTTTCAATCATAAATACCCTTTTAATTTTGAAAGATTAATACACGATCGATGTGCTAGAGAAAAGACTTTTGAGCACAACGATTGGTTTTCAAAGGTATCCGTCAATCCATTTCTGGACCAAGGTTGATTCAAGATTGAATCGCCCCATCGTTTCTATCTAGTTGTCACAAGCTTGATCTTTAGAAAAGATCTCACATGTCACCCACCAAGAGCTTGTTTGATGTTGGCTCTGAAGGATTTCCATCTTCATCGTGAATACTTTTACATATCACTCGGATGTTACGCAATACCACAAGGATAATCGTGGGACTCTTAATATATTCTTACTTTCCACATTGTGTGAAACAACAAGTCTTCATTAATTTAGTGTCCTAATGAGATATTGTGGATGATCTCTTGGCTCTAGACTCAATTGTGCACATTTGGTTCCTATGTCGAGAGACTAGGGAGAGGTCTCCTTCTTCAATATCAACAATCTCTAAGAGAAAGTCGATAGATAATGTCGGTTCCCGTGAGAATGAAACAAGCCCTTTTAAGAGGAACTTGAGTAGCTTGGGAAGGTTAGTGCGATGCGTCCTTTGGGTCCATGACATCTTGTCTTCAATACCGGTGTTACCTTAGTAACCACCAAGAGCATATGTATTGAACCCGGTTACCGCCCTAAGGTTGAATTATTGGAGGCTATTTCTTTTCACCCTTTTCACATTCATTTCTTTTCATTCTTCAAACCCTTTAGTGCTTACGAGACTTCATAACTAGAACCTTGTTGGGTTTATTCGATTACTAGTTCTGTCTTAGTCGACACTCTTCCCATATCTCACTTTTCTCCTTTTTCAATATACCTAAGGACTCTACACTATCTCTTGGATTGTCCTCGGTAGATCCCTCCGATTCGGCGGATCGTGGGAACTAATACCTAACCTCACCATCCTTATAACTCCATACATAAAGTAAAATGGTCGGTCTTTTGGTACAATTCATTCCTTCTAGAAACCAATTGAAAAATCATTTGGAAAAACAATCAAGGTACTTGTGATACGAGATCAAAGCATTTTGCACCTTAATAGTTTTGATCATTTAGAAAACCTTCCCCTTAACATGTGCATATGATTTAGAAATTGTTTAGCACATGGAGGCAAGAGGACTTTGAAATATTTTCTTTGATCACAATTTTCATAGAAAAAGCCATTTGATTTTCTTGGTAAATTCTCCCCCTCAATATGTGCATAGGATATTTGAAATCATTTTATCACATAGAGGCAAGAGTTCATTTGAAGCACTTCCACGATCACAAAAGCCATTAAGAAACCATTAGAAAATCAATCAAGATACTTTATGTTGAAACATATAAATCTTTGTACCTTGATAGTTTATTTTCTTTTGAAATGCTCCCCCTCAATATGTGCTTCGAGATTCGAAATTGTTTAGCACATATGAGAGAGCAGCCTGCACAATTGAATCAAACAATTACCTTTTATCAAATTTCATTATTAAATCACAAATTCTCCCCCGATCAAAAATATCAAACCCTTTGAGATTTTGGATCCCAAGTGATTTAATACGGTTTAGAAAACATGGGAGAACTTGTGGCCTGGTTTAAATACTCATCTGGTTTTTGGATAAATCCTCCTCCTCAACATGTGCATTGTGTATTTGAAATCGTTTGGCACATAGAGGGGAGTGCCTATAAAGGACTAAAACCAATTCCATTTAAATGATAAGAGATTTAAATCACTATCTCTCCCCGATCAAAATTTCAAACCATTTGAGATTTGTGATCTCAATGATTTAAATCATTTAGAAAATTTTGGGGAAAGAAGTAGCAAGATTTGATTTTGAAAAATGACAGATAAGGACAAATGTAAGACATTAAAGATTGTTAGTGTCAGGTATGATTGTTTTAAGAGATCTTTCAGAAAAATAAAACAGTTTCACAATCAAACAAGAACAGAAAAAAATTCATTTTGAAAGACCTTGATTCAAAAGAAAAATCATACCATGACATAACATTAAATCTTTAGATCACCACATTTTAACGTACAAACCGAAAATTTTATGAAGAAATATCGTTTGATTGAGTGACTTAAGTTTTGATAAAATGAAGTCCGGTGATTTTCAAAGATTAGCTCAATAAATTTTCAAAACAATATTTTCCATTTTCAAAACAATTGATTCAAATTTTTCAAAAATTGTTTAAAAATGGTATCCTGCCCAAAGATACGTTAGATGGTTGAGAAGCTTATGTTGTTGTTGCTGTAGGGCGAAAGAAAACCATCTGCAGATGCAGTGAGACCTCTTCTTACGTTGCATTTTGAATGCCAACTGAGGTCAAATTAAGCTTCGTTTCTTCAATCACTTAGAAGAAAACCATCTGCTGATGCAGTGATACCTCTTACGTTGCATTTATGCCAACTCTCCATTGAAGTCCAATTAAGCTCCGTTTCTTCATTTGTCAACCCAATAAATAGTTACCCTTTCCTTTCGGCATCCAATCATCTTCAATTGTGGGATCCGGATCGGGAACATTCTTATATACCAATATACCTGCATACGTTAGTGAACACACATACAGATATATGGTGGTCGACATCACCCATAACAGCAATTGACTAATTAAAGTCAATTCAACATATCAATCAGATCATATAAGGTATGGGAATAATGTGTTCATTAAACTCTAATCATCTAAACCTAACAATCATATCCTAAATTCCTAGTCCTTCGACATAGGCAAATATCATTTTTAATTAAGCACGTAGGATAATTAAGAAAGCCCGTTAGATGATATAGATATGAAAACATTCTCCCCCTCAATCAATGACTTATTTTCTGAAAAGATTAAAAGCGCTGAAGTCATTGATTGAGTTTTCAATTTTTACGAAAAACTCTGAAACTGATTGATTTAATAGCAACTCATTTTCCACCAATTTTGTTAAAACAAATATTTTTCAGAAGAATTTTTGAAGGAAAAATATTTGAGTAGGAACAGCAGTCCTTCGGCATACTTTCCTCAAATTGTTTTAGGATAAGTGCACGAAATATTTGAAAATTGGTTTAGCGCAGCACTTTCCTCTCTTTGAAAAACGGGTTGCTATCGGAAATAATAGCAAGCCATGGATTAAGCACGGGTTACAGTCTGAAGTAACTGTAAGCCATTATTTGAAGCCCGGGTTACAGTCTGAAATAACTGTAAGCCATTTTTTTGTGACATGTTTTGAAAAGAATATTTACACCTTCTGCTCGAACTTCATCTATGGTCCCGTGCCATTATTGAATGACATTTCTAAGACCGTAGATGTTATCGATACCAGAATACATGTCTTGGAAAACATATTTTTGGAATTTTTAAATTTTTTGATTTTTTATGGGTTTTTGAAGGTTTAATATTTTTCTATTTTCTTTTGTTGGTTTTATATTTTTGTATTATGTTTTTCGGATAAATATATACAAAGATAGAATAGATGATATAGTTTAAGAAGATGATGATACGAGTACCGAGATAAGGATATCGAGCAGCCCGTTGTAGAAGATAGAAGTCATCATCCCTAAAACTTTCACCACCAAAGCTTCCGAGGCTCTTGAATTGAAGAAAGAATTGAACCATCCGAAAGTGAGACTTTGGCGACTTCCCCAAACCGAAAATCCTTTAGTGAAAGGGTTTCAAAGCTTTCTTTCAAGCTTCCCTTAGCAGTGCACCGATAAGCACACCATTATCATAAATCCCTTGCTCCTTTTAAGAACGATAATCGAGGATCTCCATTCGGGTTAAATCATCAAGTAGAAGAACAAAGAACGTATCATCCCACATTTGAATACCTCTTCTCAAATTCCTTTTCACTGAAGTCTCAAGCAATCCATTCGAAAGGTGTCAAGAGACCACTTCCCCGTAGTTGAATTGATGCGATCGGTCTCTTAGACTAGAGCTCACGAACCGAATACACATACCCGAAGACAAAGAAACTTATAACATCAGTAGCGATTAAGTCCAATAGCCAAAGAATAACCCGATGTATACTTTTATCTCCCCGAAGAAAGTGTATGAAGCTCAAGAACCCGAGTACCGAATGCCCAAAGAGAATAACCGATAACATTGAAGAAGCGGGCGAATCACCGATTATCTATGCGGGTGACAATCTGCGGATGTCAACACCGGAATAAGTGATTATATCTACGAATCACTGATTAAGCCCTCAAGTAAAACAGCTGAGCATCCCCAATGTACACAATCTCTCTCCCCTGATGATTGTGATAACATCAAAATCATCACACACTTGTGTACCTCTTTAATAATATTCATCAAGTTTGCTCGCGTTTAGATGCTTGTCTCCTTCCCCCTTGCTGGTTTTGATACTTCAGAATCAACAACTCTTTGAAAGCCCGTATACTAGAAATTTGATGAGAAGAACACTTGAACTCTTGTGAGAATCAACTTGCTGAAGAATGTGAGCAAGTCTAATTGGGGGTTAAATTTGACATATCACTCTCCCCCAATTAGTGCTCTCCCCTAAACCGACAATCTGTTTGATAAATGCCCAGATTAAGAAGAAGTATTTAGATAATCAAATGCAACTCGTCTTTTAGTCTTCTAATCATGAGAACAGACTGTAGACTCGACCTTCTTCAAGATTGTTCAGTTGGGGAATAGATAGTTAACATCTTCATTTCACCAAAAACACAAGAACATCACCAAAAATCATCCCAATTAACTTACATCTTGCAAATCCCCTTAATTAAGATCCCTCCCAATCAAACAAAACGAAAGATGTTCATCAAGGAAATCGACAATCGACCCATAGCGAACACACGAAATGGTAACACAAGCAAACAATCACATCAAACAAGAACGAAGGTTGTTCGAATCATCATGTTGATGTGCGTGAAGCATTAACGGAAGCACTTTGTCAATAAACTCATATCACTTGTGAAGATGTCAACTAACGGCTCTTAGATGAAACACCATGTAAAGATGACCCGATAAGAAGAAGCTCGGTTCTTACATGAGTTTGGAGCCGTTTGACCATTTATTCTCATATATCAATCAACCATGCAGTAATTTCACACTTCTTCTCCCCCTCAAGAATTGCATACGGAGATGCCATTCTTGATTAAGCAAGTGAATATCTTCAACAATGTAGTCTATTCATACTTCTCCCTCGTAAAATTAGCACAGGATGTCGCCATCGTCATTGTAGTTGAGCAAGTGGAATAAGAAAACAATCAACAGTAGCTCGGTTCACTTGATAACAGAAAGCGCGTGGAAAAAGTATGAAGCATGTTGATGAGAATGGTCATAATAAGAAGATTTCTCTTCTTCAGAAGATAATGCGCACTGAAGCGTACACATTTCTTTTCTTTAGAGTACGAGGCATGAACTGTTGTGTTCATACGTCATTAGAAGATTTCTCTTCTTTTGAAGATAAAGCGCACTGACACGTACACTTTTCTTTTCTTTAGAGAACGAGGCATGAACCAGTGTTCATCGTCATAAGAAGATTTCTCTTCTTCATAAGATAAAGCGCCTTTGAAACGTACACTTTTCTTTTCTTTAGAGTACGAGGCATGAACTGTTGTGTTCATACGTCATAAGAAGATTTCTCTTCTTCATAAGATAAAGCGCCTTACAAACGTACACTTTTCTTTTCTTTAGAGTACGAGGCATGAACCGATTGTGTTCATACGTCATAATCTCTCTCTTCGACTCTCTTAGCAAAACATGTAATCAACCCATTATCATTCAAGGGCCCTTTGTCATGACGGTGATGAAGAAAACCTAATATGATGAATTTGACCCTGAAGTAAACTAACCCGAACTCGTGACTTAAACTTGCACATATGTAACAAAGAGCGGTGCCGAGACTTCATGCCCATTTGAATCTCTAAGTACTCTATACTCTTCAACCAACCAACCATCAAGTATAAGACGTACATTACCTCTTGAAAATCCACAATTAAATGTGACACTGAGCACTACAACGTAACTCCTTAAAGTGATAGTTATTTTTGTGGCAAAAAGAGCCCAATTTCCCCTCGTGGTAAAAGAAAAAAGACTCCCAAGAATAACTAGATTTCCAAGTCTTCGTTTTTGATAATAAGCTCGAACAAGGATCATGAAGAATCTTCATCCAACCATCCCCGATACCTTCAGATACTAAGTACACTTGCCCGTGATATTTCACTTCAACTTCAAATAAATAATAGTGAATTAACCCCGTTGTCACATCTTGTTAAACGCTCAAATCTAGCCTCCTTTGATCTTAAAAGTGAACTTTGATAATGGTTTCATCCCGACCATGGTTAAAAGCATGCAACCCCGTAAAACCATGTAATAGCCAAACTGCCATGAAGACAACCCAAACATACACCCAATTCATGAAGTACACCATTTTATCCCTTCTTCGAAGTAGAAACCGTAGCACCAGCAGCAGATAAGATCCCAAAATTACGCTTTCCTTTTCTCAAGGATGATGCCATCAACACGGGATTTTACAATTCTATAGTTTAAACCGAGAAATAGTTCATTCGCGGGATTTTACAAAACCAAGAATAAACCGTAAGATAGATCCGGAAATGCACTTTACTATTACTAGGATGTTTCCATTGTCACGGGATTTTACAAGTCTATAATTTAAACCGAGAAATAGGTTCTTTCGCGGGATTTTACAAAATCAAGACAGAACCGTAAACAATGTCAGCTTGAATGTGTTATGAAAACTTTGGTTTCGGTGAATATCTGTTTTAGGGGAACATGCAGTGGTTCATCAAAAGTTCATTATCCAACATCAGCAAAATCATCAACCATCCAATAAGCACTTTGGTAAATACATTATTCACGCATTCAGTCGGCTATTGCAGTGACAACATGGAGAAGTAAACCCGATATGCCAAACTTGATCATGAAGTAAAATTCCCCAGATTTGTTACTTAAACTTGTACTAATCCATGTGAAAAAGAAATGGTGTACCCAATGTACAAGACTTCTTGACATTCTCAACTGAGTGAGACACCTAAGTGATAGTTATGTTGTGGGTTAAGCAAGAAAGAATCACAACCGTAATTAAATAGCCAAGTCTTTATCACACTCTGTAAATGCCCAAACAAGTCATCTTCGCGGAAGGGTAGAAAGAAAGAAGACGAAATAAGTAAACACGCCCGACAAACCTTACTTCAAATCCAAATATGAAATACCGTATAAACAACCCGTAGTCAACTTTTGTTCAACCATTAATTCAAGCCGTGACATAATAATCTCCGTGAAAATGTATAACCCAAAGTATCAATTCTCATAACCAAATCTCATAATCTCAACAAATCTCATCAGATATCATAGTCAAATCTTATCGTCAGATCTCATCGATAAATCTCATTGTCAAATCTCCCAAGCACATCACATATAATCAAATTTCTCATAAAATAAAAAACATGAGAAACTCATCCAACCCAATCGTGTGTACACCCTTCATATGGTAACATGTAATAATCGACCCTCGGTCCATAGAAGTCAATTTAATCATCCAAGTCAAATGTCCAACATACAAGTAAAAATCTATCAAATCCGATTCAAATAAGATGAGATACTCGTCTTCCAGCATTCGTGAAGATTTATGATCAATATACCACTCAATCTTGATATTACAAAATTTGTATCCAATATTTTACAAAAAGTATTTGGTTAACAAATTTTGATACTTGAGTTTAACTATTATAACACGAGACCACAAATCATATAACCAATTAAAATTAACCAAAAAATTTAGTGTAGTTCATTTCAACATTATGTCGTCAGCCTAAATTCTTCGTTATCAAGCCAAATCCAAGGCCCATTTAAGAATGAGAATCATACCTGCTCAAAAGCCTACAACTTCCACAAATTAGTTACATGGCCCTGTAACATGTATGAGTCCACGTTTAATATACCCTAAAAATTAGGATGTATATAAGATGCAACCAATTCCTTTTAACCCTAAAATCTCTCACACTTAACCCTAAAACACCCAACACATTTTACTCCGCCTACCACATATCTGCTTAGACAAAACGCAGCATCCATTAGCACAAGCAGGCCGAATCACAACACACGTCTCATAATAAAACCTATCTCCATCATACCAAAACGTTCAGACCTTGTTAATGATTTTCAAATTATATCTCGCCACAGAGATGGTTGGAGATGAGGACGAGGCTTCAACATGTTATGCCACAGGGATGGTATGTGATGAGGTGACGGTATATGAGAACAAACATATGGTACACGGTATGTTCCTTTTGATTTCAGAATCTCGTTATGTATTTATTCATTATTTACGAAACAAAGACAAGAGGGTAACATCATAGTTATCAATTTTTTCTTTAATTTCGGATAGTAACAAAAGATTTTTGATCCATGAAGCAATAAGTCTTTTGTGTATAGATCTTATGGTATCTATGAGTTTAATGAACCTAACACAAAAGACAAGGCTGAGATCGATTAACTTTTTCATTTTTGATTTGAGATATAAAGTAGAGATCAGTGATGAGTTGAGGGTTTAACAAAGTCTATTGAGAGATTGAAATAAAACCCGTTTATGAGATCTCATGAGTTTACTTTCGTGTGTAGTCTGGTACCGAACCAAAAGAAGGAATGAGATGGTATGCTTTTGTTCCTTCTTTAAATGGTTCGAATATATAGGAAGTTATGCTTAGACCACGATCAATGATGGATTAAATAGTGTGTACGATCTTTGTTGATCGGATATTAATTGAGATACACACACACTAAAAAATCTGAGAACAATTAATAATTTTTCCTTTATGAGTCTTGGAAAAGATTGGGATTGTTGTTGGAGTTTTTGTTTCAGATCAGTTTTAACCATGGACTGATGATGTTAAATGTTACTGAGGTCGAGTATGTTGGTCTTTGGTGTAAGTCGAGTTGTGGTCGAGGTATGTTCTTCTTCTACCTTTCTGTCGTTACAAATCGCTAGCAGAGTTTTGTCACAACTCGCTACCATGTGGGTCAAGTCGCTAACATTTATGGAGAACAAGTTGCTAGCATCTGTTGTCAAGTCGCTAAGCAGTTTGAGTCAAGTCGCTAACCTAAGTTGCTACATCATTATGAGTCTAGTCGCTACCCATCAAAACACAACTCGCTACTTGTTAAATAACAAGTAGCTACCTTACTCAAATCGCTACCAGTTTGACTCAAAAGTCAAACCGCCACTTTTTTTCATGACAAGTCGCTATGTAAGTCCAAATCGCTAGGTTAAGTCGCTAGGTTGGAATTCCAACAATATTCATAGCAAACCGATGAGTTTTGAGTTTTCCGACCAAGATTCCGACCATGTTCATAAAAACCCAGAAAGACATGACAAAAAAAACTGCTTCATTTATCACCCTGTTTTGACCATGTATGACCACAAATATGACTGCTTTGACCACAAGATTTACACAACAGTTGGTAACAAAAAAGACGTCATTAAAATGGATACAAACCATGTTATGACCACAAAGACAGATTTTGACCACGAAGACAGATTTTGTTGACATAGACACACCATGTGACCAAATGGATACAAACCAAAACTGTTAATAAAAACTATACATGGAAAACAAATTTTCTATCCATTAAAAAGTACCAAAACAGTTATAACAAGAATCAAAAGACCACAATAAATCAACACAACACAATAACCTTGGCTCTGGTACCATTTGTAGGATCGAAATAATATTGTGTTGATGATTCGGGTGGTCTTGGATGATCAAAATACATGTTTGCCATATGTAGAGAGAGAAAGATAGAGAGGGTGTTCTTGCTAGAGACTTGGTTCTCAAATGTAAAAGGTTAGATTGAATGAAGCACCACCCCTTCCATGGATGGAAGGGGTATTTATAGTTACAATGAAACCGTCCTCCTGTCGGACTGTGGATCAGGGATACAGTGGGTAAAGACCCGTCCTTCCTCCACGGTGTTACTCTAAACTATATTACGCTACAAACTAACTAATTAACTACTGAATAACATAAATAACGACACGTCTACGAGCTAACATATGCTAGACCATACTTGGGGTGACCGACACTTTAATCATGGAATTTCCAATTCCTAACATAAACTTAAATCCACTAATAACGTTAAAACTTCATTAATAACTAATCTTCACGCACGAAGATACTCTAACTAAACTTAAATCCGCTAATAATCTCAAAAGTTCATTCCTTACTAACATTCTTCACATGCGAAGATACTCTAACTAAGCTTAAATCCGCTAATAACCTTAAAACTTCATTACTTACTGATAATCTTCAAGCGCGAAGATACTCTAACTAAAGTAAATCCGCTAATAACCTTAAAACTTCATTCCAAACTGAAAATCTTCACACGCGAAGATAATTTTACTAAACATAAATCCGCTATTAACCTCAAAACTCAATTACTTACTAATACTCTTCACTCGCGAAGATACTCTAACTGAACTAAATCCGCTAATAACCTTAAAACTTCATTCCTTACTGAAAATCTTCACACGCGAAGATAATTTTACTAAACTTAAATCCGCTATTAACCTCAAAACTCAATTACTTACTGATATTCTTCACTCGCGAAGATTCTTTTAATATACTTAAATAATCAATAACTCGCTAATCTTGATATTCTTCACATGTGACTAAATTCATAATATCAAATAATCTATGACTTATGATCTAAATCATCTCGAACATTAAACACCTAATTGAAAACTATTCTTTCACAAAGCGATCAAAATTTACAATTCTAACTAATTTTATAAAATTAATTAGAAATAATAAAAATTAACAATTACTTGAAATCTTTGTGTAGTCCGATTTAAACAAAGCATCGTCTTGATAATTTCAACTTCCTCCTGGTTCAATTTCATCCAAGTTCATATTTATCCTATGGTGATTGATGTGGTTTAATGATGGCGACATACGGTGGTTGAGCAGCGGTGACATACGGTGATTGAGCGATGGTGATTTCGCGTGGTTGAACAACGGTAATATCGGTGGTGAGCAGCGGTGATAGAAGGTTTTGATTGTGGCGGTGTAGTGGTGCTTTGAGCGGTGGTGTAGTGGTGATTTGATCGGCGATGATGAAGGCAGTTATGATCGGAGAGAGAGGACCGGAGTTTGATTTCACCTAAATTGTGAGACTTATTTGTGTTTTTTTATATATATTAAGTGTGTGGAATGTAATAACAAAAATACCCTTATGTAATGTATAGTTAGTGTAAATAGTGAGATTAGTTTTAGCCATTAGATCTAAAAAAAAGGAGGGATTAAATGGAGGCTAGGATCTCTTCTCGTTCTCACCAAAATTAGACTTCACCAAATATATATATATATATATATATATATATATATATATATATATATATATATATATATATATATATATATATATATATATATATATATATATATATATATATATATATATATATATATATATATATATATATATATATATATATATATATATATATATATATATATATATATATATATATATATATATATATATATATATATATATCGATTGTTTAATGTATAACCTACTCCTCTAATATTTAGTGAAAGAAGATTCATTTAAGAGAGAATTTATCACCTGAATCTTTTATTATTCTTCTGATATCATCTTCTCTTCCCGAAAAATAAAAACCAATATAGTTGTCGATCTCAATTTTGTCATTGACTTCTTTGTCTAGTGGTTGATCTTGAAGGATACTGATGGAATTTGTGGGTTTAGCTATAACTTCACGAGCCCAGTTATTTAATTGATTACATAAAATCAATGAGTCTGAGTCAGATGACCAATAGTCGGATGTAGATGTTCTTGAATATGACGACTAAGTGCTCTTTGCTTCTTGTTGAGGCTTTCTTTTGTGAGTACTGGTGTTCCATCTATTAAGTCTATTAAAGATCTTAAACAATGGTTTGGTCTTGCATTTTCTTTTTATTTCCATTATATTCTTCTTTTTTACCTTTATTCTTTGACTTTGAAGATAATATTATTTCCTTTTTGGTTATAACCGACTTTTTTGTGGAGACTGGTGGAATTTGAAGAGGGCCTAAGTTGGTTGGATTTATTTACCATGTTTTCTAATCAAATTGTTTGCCTTCAATGGTCATTAACTGATTCAGGAATCTACATTGTCAAGTCCCTTAGAAGAGCCTTAGATAAACTTATTCTTCCATCCAATGGTGATGAATTTAAATGGAATAAACTTATCCCTTTAAAAGTCAACATCTTTTTTTGTCGGGTTTGGCTCAATAGGATTCCTACGAGACTTAATCTGCAAAACAAAGGTATCATCCGCCCCTCCGTCATGTGTCCTTTTTGTGATCTCGAGGCTGAGGATATAAACAATTTATTCTACCAACGGTCATTTGCCAACACTTTGTGGTCTACAGTTCTGGAATGGTGGGGTCTTATTTTCCCATAAGATTTATCAATGGAATCCATATGGTGCTCTGTTTCCGCTGCAAGACTACAAGGACCGGCGGCCACTGTGTTTGATGTCGTGTATCGTAGCGTCATATGGCTAATGTGGTCATATAGAAACGATAAGGTTTTCGATATTTTAGATATTTATCATGCTTCTCCATTCGTTCTCTTTCGCAAGCTCCAAGCTGTGGTTTTTAATTGGGTTGTTAGTAGGAGTAAGAAACTTAGCCTTGTATGGTTAGATTGGTTGTCTAACCCCCAAATAGCTTGCACACGTTTTGTTAGATGATGTTCATTTGATGTGTAATTGCTCCTAGCCTCTTGCTGGGTAAACATTCTTAGTTTTGTTTATATACAAATATATTTCTTTGCCGTCCAAAAAAATATATAAACTTTTTTAAGCCCCACTTTCCTCTCTATAAAACCCCACTTATATTCTTATTTTTATCATACTTCTCTACCATAAATTATATCTACCAAAAATTATGGATTGTTCGCTTCCACATACCATCGATAAATTCAAAGTTTATGTTGAGAAACTAATTGAAGAGGATATCGTTCATCAGAAAACGTTATCGACTTAGCTACAATTTGAGAATGCAAGCACAACTAAAGATGATCTAAGTAAGACATACGAGAAATACAATGACATTCCGCAAGAAAATCGTGCTTTGATTTATACTTTTTAAACAAAGAATCTTCGAAAGATTACGAGGTGAATAATGGTTTATTTAGAAAGGCGAAAAAATACCAGATCAAATCAATACTAAATTTGTTTGGCTACATGAAAAATAAAAATAGGTCGATATGTTTTTTAAATTTCCTTTGTAATTTGTATTTTTATTTAAATGAATGAAAATTTAGTTTGTTTCATTTTATACGTGTACATATACCCGAACGGATAGTTTTCCCTGTATAAAAGTTTAAACACAACTTCTTTCTAAAACTCAACTTATCTCTAAACACAACTTCTTTCTAAACACAACTTCTTATGGATTGTTTGATTTATATATATATTGTCGAGGAAATGAAAGCTGAAGTAATGTTACAGGTTTTTGAGGATAACATTTGTATACAACCGATTGTTGACATGGTGATGTGCTACTTTCGTGTTCAAGTTTTAAATTTATAAACACGATTTACCGAATAATTATATTTAACACATACAAGAAAGTATACTCGTCCGTGATAGTAAAGGTGGGTAAGTCGAGATCGTCCCAAGGGATTTGTGGTAATTTGATTCGTTTAAGACAAGAAGGTTTGTTAAGCCTCCTATGCAAATTTATTATTCTAGCTACCAATTAAAGAAACATATACTTGTGTGCAAGTCATATCCAATTGTATAGAGTGTTCATGATAGTTTGGTGTAAACTTGAAGTAATGCACAAATCGTAAGCAAAGGATTCACAATCGATGGTTCATGTCATGCAAAAATCATTCATAGAATACAATCACATAGTTAATCCTTTCGTTTTATTAACGAATTTGATTATTCTTTTGAAATCCATTTGTTTGAAAATGATTCTTATCTAACTTGTTCTTACGAACCCTTTCGGCAATTTTAATGATGAAATAATTTCAAGTCTATTTCAATAAGTAAATATGACGATTGTCAATCATCATATCCCATACTAGTTCGTGCACTTACTTTTGGAATAAAAACATTAAGAGAAATCCTTTCGGCCTTTTATCTTTTAAATATTATTACCAAATTAAGCAAGACTAGATTTTATCTCAACAAACTCATTAAACAAGAAGAATCTTCATGCATCACATAGATAAGATCACTCAAATAATTTTTTACATCTTACAAACAAGTATATCCAAGAAGTACTCCATCATAACAATCAGAACAAAATACAAGTAATAAACATAACTTTCATATAACTCATAAAAACAGAAACTCATTGTAAAGTAACAAAGTATACCTAGCTTTGGATTACAAGAACTCGATTCTTGGAACTATAGCAACCACACTCCTCCAATCGCCTTAGAACAACCGTAACAACTCCAAAACACTACCAAATGATTGAGACTTGAACTCAATACACTCCTAGACGTTTTACAGCTACTATAGGACTTTTGGGCTGAATAAAATTAGTTAGTAATAGCTTTGGTGTAAGACTGTTACTCTCAAGGTTGTGTCACACATAGTACATAAGTATAGGTTCATTATATAGCATGAGAAACCCTTCTTAGACAAGTAAAAATGTCCTTCAGGAGTTAATAACTAAAAATGATCAGACTCTAATGATTAAAGGAAGTTAAGTTTTCAATAAATGCGAGAATTTGTAACAATAGATTTCCCATCCGAATCGGTTCCGGGATGCAACTGATCGGCTCCTCCCTTCTTCATCATCCAGCCGATCCGGTTACGGGCTCCGTCCGATCGGCTGGAGTCCATCCGTACAACATTTTTGTCATTTTCTCGTTTCGGATCGATGCATGCTTTTTCTTCACTTTCGGCACTGATTTATTCAATAGAACTTGATATTTTATTGATGTAGAAACTCAGAAATCTTCATGCTTCAAATCATTGAGTCCTCGTGTAATTTCTTCTTTCACCTCTTTCTGGGGAATTGTCCAAATGTGCATATATTCATCATTTTCAACACTTTTCTTCGTCTTTTCCTATACCTGGCTATATTTACATACAAATACACTTTCTTCGTGGTTTTGCAACAATTATGTTGAAATATAACCAATTATCATGCACAAAACTATCGATAATGCAACTAAAAACATGCTCATTCTGAGCGTTATCACACGACTCTTCTATTTGAAAAAGCGTCCAAACAGAAAGATGATAAAATTAAAGCACGCAAGGAATGCACAGATATTCCACTAGAAAGTCGTGCTTTGCTTTGAGACTTTTTTACAAGCAGAAAGCCCAAAATATTATGATCTTAAACATGATTTGTGGCGGATGGCGATAAAAATACAAAATCGAATCTGTGCTAAAATAGTTGGATTCATAAAAAAACAAATTAGACGATTATGTTTCTTTCATGTAATTTTTTTTAGTTTTCGCATTGTTTTTTATATTTTGTACGCTTACGTTTTTAATTATCTGTATAACGTTTTTAAACTATGAATAAAAGTTTTAGTTTTTAATTAAAAAAAGTAGTTACGGTTGGTGTTGCATTTACCATTGGCAAATTAAGGTTGGGGTGTAGTATTAGAGAGAGAAAGTTGAGGTGGAGCTGAGGTGACAGAGGTGACCACAAAAATTTTGGTCACCATTAGCATTGGCCTAATACTCATTGCATTCGTGAATGTCCTTATTATCTTTCTATCTCATTGCCATTTAGTGATTCGAACCAAGAATCCCTAAGAGCACAAGATGCCATAACATGTTAACACCACTTTTCTAGTACCACATCACCATCTTCACTTTAATACCACAACCCAAAAAACACAATGTATCATAACATGTTAACACCCACCCTTTTGAGACCCATAATTTTATTTTATTTTCCATTTTCCAAATAAAATAAGTTTCATTAATTCAAATTAGAATACAAATATAAACTTAAAAAACATAGGAAAAAAATTAAAAACATACGAAAAAATTAAAAATAATACGAAACTAAAAAGAAATACAATAACTAATTATGTTGATATTTCTTCATTATTTCATCTTTTTGCATTTCAATGAATATTTTTCGTTTCGGTGGCAAACTCAGGTTGGTTGGAGTATTCAGAAAATTCAATTCTTCCATTTTTAGTATGCCCTCATCTTTCTTTCTTTTTTTATTTGCAACTAATTATTCATAATTTCACCAAATTCAAATGGGTTACTTCCCGCGGTGCTTAACGAGGTTTTAGATTTGGTTTTCTTGAAAGCACGTTCTTTACCGGGGGGACATGATCAAGCATCATCTCCAAATAACTCGTCATGTTCGAGTCCGGTAAGATCAATGGGCGTGGGCACGTCCCATTTGGCGTGTTTTCTCAAGATTTCCCACGCGTCTTCTTGTGAAAACGCTCTTCCTCCTTTTACTTTTTGACGATGTACGTTCCTAACCTGGTTCATAAAATCAGACTCGTTTTCCCCACTACGATCATCCATACGGTTGTAACATTTCCAAATTGAGTTGAACTTTTGGCAATTTTTGTTCAACGTATGCCACATACTTGTTAACATATCCTTGTTACGCTTTTGGAAATTCTTTCGGTTGAACTTGTGGATAACCTTGTACCAAAACGAATATTTGGTTTGGTCGGCTTGGACATTTTTGTCCTTGAAAACGGCAACGTAACACGAGGCTAATAACATTTCCTCCGACGATAACCAACGAACACCACAAGTTAATTTGGGGCCAGTTTCGGATCTGTTTTGGTTTTGGGATTCGGTTGTGGTTTCCAGGTTTTTTGATTTTTTGCACTTCGCTTTATTATTCCTTTGCCTTTTTTGGGTTTATTTTCGATTTGTTGTTGAGATTGTGAGCGTTGTGCCGTGTTTGGTGGTGGTGGTGCATTTTGTTGTTGTAGGTTTTTGAATCGTTGGTTAAGAATTTCGTTCTGTTGTTGTTGATAATATTGTTGTTGTTGGAAATTTTTTTCTTGTGTGCAGGGTGGCATAAAGTATCGAGTAAATTTTGTGATGATATCGATTGTGCGGATGGAGGTGCCGAAGGGTTTGATGAAGATGACGAGTTGAGTTGCGAAATGTTGAAGAGGGTGTTTATAAACGGATCGTTAATATTAGGATATTGAGATATATTTTGGAAGTGAGAATGGAGTTTGTGTGTGAAATTGAGTGTTTGAAGTGGGTTTAAATAGGTGTGTAAGTGATATAATTTAGTTAAAAAAAATTAAAAATAAATAGTCGTTAACATGACTGTTTGGATTTTAAAAATTTTGAAAAATTATTATTATTATTATTATTACTATTATTATTGTTATTGTTATTATTATTATTATTATTATTATTATTATTATTATTGGGTAAAAGTGTTACATCCGGTAAAATATTATTACTCCAAAAAAACAAGTACACAACAATGGGTGTGGGTGCCTCAGCCCAAAAAAGCAAACCAAACACACCTACAGTGCTTAAGGCCTAAACTAGCATAAAAAAGACAAACCAATCTTATGATCAAACACTATAAAGACACAAGAATAAAACTAACGTTTACTCTGACCACAAAGATTTATATCCATTGAGTCACAAAATGCGAGTTGTTCCGGATTTAAACCTTGAAGGTCATAAGTGTCATATATATCAAAATCTTCATCTTCATGTAAATTAGTATTATACGAACCTCCACTCGACATAAATTGAGAATTCTCATAATAAGCATATTCAACTTCATCATCACTATCACTATCCGAAAGAACGACATTCCCAACCTTAGAAAATGGATTACCTACTTTTTTTTCCCTCATTAACCATAACAGGTTTATGATTAGCCTCTTTTTGCATGGGAAGTGGCTTCCCATCATCACCTAGAAGCACAAGCTTCCCCTCAACAATTTGACTTTCTATCTTATTAATCTTTTCAACAAGATGTGTATTACTTGAACTGTCAAATGATTCAATGGTAACACTTGCCTGTTTACTTACAACACGATCCTCATTCAAATCACCAAAGGCATCAAAAGCATTAGCCGTGGTAATCACTTCAGCAACCTCACATGGTTATTTAGATGCCTCTTTATTATTATTTTTTTATAAACCTTACCAACGCACGTTGGTTAACCAACGTTGCCACCAGCGCATTTTGGTTTCTCAGGGTATCAGTATGGTAACGCGGCTTAACGTTGTGCCAGTTAAGCATAACATCAGACCCGACGTATGATACCTTGTGCTCTAAGTACGACAATTATTTTGCATACAATTAAAAAAAAGAGTGCCCATATTTGCATGTACAAAAATGCAACCACATAGTACAAGTAGAAACCCACCACCCCAAGTCATTAAATTACTTCATTTCTTGAAAGTTTCTCTTAGCAGTCGCGATCAAGTTTCCTCTTTCTTCAGTCGTGCTTATCTCTTTCATTCTCTCTCCCTATACATATAAAATCTCTTTTAAAGTTTTGGTTCTCTTAAAACAATTTAAGTTGTATGAAAGAGTGAAAAGGGTTTTAGCAAATAAAGAATATCAAGAAATGGTGGATGTTGAAAGAGTGTGTTGTATGTGTGGTGACGTTGGTTTCCCTGACAAGATCTTCCGATGCATCAACTGCCTCAACCGCTTCCAACACTCGTATGTCTCGATCATCTTTCGCTCTATATTTGATTCTCGGTATCAATATACTAAGAGGCGAAGCCATCAGGTGATGTGGCGCTGCGTGGCAGCACATCCTTAAAATGGCTTCGCCTCTAAATATATTTAAAATTTTTTGTTTTCGATCTGCAGTTTAAACTATAAGAACACTTTTACATGTATGAGTCATTGCTTTTATGTTAGTTTTCCGATCACAGGACTTCTTGTCCCTTACTTTTTGTATCCACTACCTCCACCCACAAAATATTTTCTAAGTTGACTAAGCATATTTTTTTTAATGACGATCTTGACTTTTAACCACTAAATGTACAACAAAATCCATGTTTAATTCCGGCAATCCTTGCACGAATCCTTAAAACTCTTTATTTAGCAAGTGGGCATGCCACTCTTTTTATTTAATCTACTTTCGATCACTTTCATCACTATATAATTCAATACTTTATAGTACAATTTTTTATTTTCTCAAAATAACTTTTTTGATGTAGGTATTGTAGCAACTATTACAACCAATCATCCGGTCCACCGGAGCGATGTGATTGGTGTCAAACGGATGATATTCGAAGCTCAAAACAAGGTAATAGTTCTTCCAAGAAACCGGCCCGTCTTAGTAGCCGATTAGAGTATTCTAGTGACAAGATGATCAAGAAACATGACCGCGAAGAGGGATCGGAGAAAGGGAAGTCGCCAACCGGAGCTCCTTCTCCAAGGACTAGTGGTCGAAGGTACAAGCTTCTTAAGGATGTCATGTGTTAGAATTGAAGAAAGCTTATAAGTGTATGTATAAATCAATAAACATAAAATAAACAAAATGATAATATAGTGTGCCAAATATATATGAAGTTTTTTTGCTTGTCATACTATATTTCTGTGTGTTTAAAACCTTATAATTTGATACATAATATGTGAACATATTTTTCCGATGATAATCAATATCCTTAGGTTTTATTGGATTTTCAAAACTTCTCGTATATCTTTATTCTTGCATGAGATAGTTTTATGGTAAAAAAAAGATGTTCTTGCAGCAAGTGCACATTGTATCAGTAGCTTATGCAACAAGATTTAAGGTATATATGGTAAAAGAAATCGAAGGTTTTTACCAAATTAGCTTCTCCATTGTCAACCGCATGCATAGAAAATCCAATAAAACCTAAGGATATTGTCATTTTTGATACATAAGGTTTATTAGATGCGATGTTAGGTTTGGAAGCAAGTTAAATTGACGATACTTAAAGCACCTACTCGATCACTTTGTAAAATATGCATTGTACTAAAGTAATTAATTATCACATAACTGATGGATTGTAATCAACTAATGGAGCAATAAAAAGATACTCTACCAATTAAGCACCAATTCCTTAAAACTGATTTTGAAGAACATTTGACCTAATAATGTTGTATTTATTGTTGAAGGTTAAGTTGCTAGTTGCTAAATATGCCTGTTTGATGTCTTTTAGATGACTTTAGGAAAGTTTACATACAAAAAAAATATAACATTCAATCATTCATGCTAGTTGAAGTAGATTTCGTTAGAAAGATTTCTTGCATGGGAAGCCTTGATGTGTTCTTAGCAGCATGAGTGATTAGGTAGAAAAAAAAATGAGTTCATAATATTGAGTGAGATGCAAGTAATAATGTAGTTGAATCTTTTAATATTTTAGTACAGATTAGGTGTGTATTTTTTTTATTCTTTTTTTCTTTCTTTTAAGACAATGTGTAAGCAAACAATTAAAACAAACACTGATTTATATCATCCAGTGATTTTTAGTCTTATTCGGTGGAGTGAGATAAACAAAAACATAGGACGATAGTGAGGCTAACCACACTCGTCGGTCATCATGGATCGGTTGACCATGATCGGTCGAGCCATTGTGGTTGTTTGGTCATGTATCGGTCGAGCAAGGACGAGATCCTAAGTCGGTCAAAATTTTAACCGATTTTTTACACTTTTTTTTCATACATTTTGTTTTCTACATTTAAGTTTTATTATTAATGAATAAAAAAAATTAATTGGTCATCGATTGTGATAAACCGTAGTCGTCGGTCACGAAAAGAAAAAGGCGATGTGGCGGTGGTGTCTTTATCGCGATTGTCTGCGGCACAATGTAGATGATGTGATGATGACAAAATTTAATAGTGTGGTGGGGTTAGAGTATGGTTGGAACATTTTTAGGTGGAGATGGTACACCCCGTTCTTTTTGGGTTCACTCCTCGCAACAAAAAAAAAACCTTAAATTAAATTGTTGAAGTAAAATGTTTGTGCTTTGATTATCTCAAGTAAAAGAATCCTACTGGTTAATCCTTGGTGAATCTCTTGGATTAAACTCGTCGGACACGTGAACACGAAAACAACACGCGTTAGCCTCGCTTTGGGTTTTATCCTAGACCCACTCCGGCGTGAGAATGAGTATAATGATATGTCGAGTAATGTGTGTAAAAGTGAATAAGAAATGGTCTACCTTGAATGATGTTGCTTAGCTCCTTTTATAGATGAGGAGCTTTTGTCCTCACCGAGAAGGTCACGTGGGCGATAGTGACTCTTTCGGTGGAGTTGACTTTACCTGTTTGGATTCCGTCGGAGCGGTCGATGAGTCTGACCAAGATTCCTTTCTCTTATGTATGGTGATGTCGGTGTCCGTTAGGCGAGGATTATGTTTGACCCCTCGGTATATCTTTGGTCTATGTTTGTTTCGTCTAAGTTGGTTTGCATGCTTTATTCGGAGGATTGCATAATGTCTTGGGCGGTTTACTAATCTACTGGGGAGTTAGGCTATCCGTGGTTCTTGTCTAGGGGAGGTGTATGTTGGGACATACGCCAACATGTCCCAGTATCATGTTAATGGTGTCTTCATTTGCATGATATTGGGTATGTGGCGACCGGTGAGTGTTGTCTCGGCGTTTAACTTTCTTTTTAATAACCTCCGCCTTTTTTTTTTTTTTTTTTTTTTTTGCGATGACCGTCGAAGACACGTCGGCGATTTGTTCTGACGGCGTGAGGACACTGGCGATGGGTGGAGCTTGTGTGGTGACGATGGTGCCACGTCATCCTCGACATGATGAGGCGCTTGACTACCTCCTTTGGTTGCCTATAAATCTTGTGTTTTCTTCTTTTTACCACGGTAAAATTTTTCATTTACCTGACTCGTGTGCGTTATTTGGCGGACGATTTTATTTGCTCTTAAATACGCTACCGGTATTCTTCTAGTTTATCCTCTTTAGATTTTAAGGTTTAACCATTCCCTTGGCTAAAATGTCGAGCCGTCAGGTTCTTCACTGTCAGGGTCCGGACCGATTCAGAAGGTCCGTCATAACCAAAACCCAAATTTGATTTGGACAAGTATACTTGATCATGGTGATAAATCCTTCTGATGGGCGTGAAGGAATTTGGTATACCTTCGATCTTCATCAGAGGCTCCAGCGGCTAATTTTACGATGGGTCGACTAGGAGATGATGCTATAGGATTGTATCTAGAATATTTCATCGAAGGTGGAATTTCCGTCCCTTTTCTAGTTTTCTTTTAGGCGTTCTACACTATTATAAAGTCCATATTTCTCGATTAGTGCCGATAGGTTTGCATAGGGTTACTCTTTTTGAAGTGTATAGCCGTAGTCTTCATATTATTCCACGACTTCTTTGTTCAGAGCTTTTATAAATTGCATAAGCAAGGGCATTGGTTCACTTTTGCCAAGCGGGATGGTAAGCAACGCAAGGTCTGCATTTTCAAGAGATTTTATCTTCGTTGAAGGGTTGGAAGAAGCGGTTTTTCGATTGATCGTCGGGCGGTACCTTTTGCTATCCGTGGAGGCATCCGGATTCGATGTCTCGGATCCTTTTCCGACCGGGAGTTTTCTATGCCTTATCGGACTTGTTGTCGGCTAATGTTATAGATTTGATAAAAATTCATGGGTTTTCTTTATCTTGTTGGGTTATCGCCAAATGGAAGTATCCGGGTTCTGAAGGCGGCTCGAAGGATCTTAGGGAATGGTACTTGCTTTGTACATTATTTAATTAGTTAGAGTTTTATGCTTTCTTGTGACTTAGTATTTTTATGTGTTTTGCATTATCACCATGTCGAGTATCTCATCAAGCCTAGCTATCGCAGAAATTGCTATGACCAGCGGAGAAAAGTATCGGGAGGTCAAGCTCGCATGATGCATGTGACACTTCCGAGTCCGCTTAACACTTGGTTCCATGGCGATGCTATGAAAAAGGTTGAAGTGGCTGACCCAAAAGTCTTGGAGGCTAAAGAAAAAAAGAAAAAATCTGCTGAGGCCAAAGTTGGGGGTTACAAGCCGCGTAAGCGTCAGTCTGGGGAAGGTGGTTCCGTGCAACCAAAGCGAAGGAAGGAAAGCCCTATCTCTGTGGTGAACTTGGATTCTACCGCTAATCCGACGCCTCCGGAGGGTCAACAGCTGAATGATCCTCCCGTCGTTGAGAAGAGAATTTGGAGGGTCATTCCAGCAACCGGTTGGAGAATCTTTGGTGCCGATGTTGATGTGAATGCGGGGGGTCCTCGAGAGCAAAATCCGGATCAGAAGGATCTGCGCTGAGACTTCTCAATTTGTTGAACAACCTGCTCTTCAAGATGATGGTGAGTTGGTTTTTTATTTCTAATCGTTTTTCCCCCCGTTACTATTTATTTATGTATGTATGTTTCTTGCTTCATTTTGGTGTACTTAACATTTGCTTTGGTTTGCCCCAGCAACTTCTCCTCCTCCGCGCCGCCAAGGTAAGGGTACTGCTGAAGAGGAAGGCGCTTCGTCCAGTGCCACTTACGTGCCGGGGTGGTCAATCAAAAAGGACGAAAGGGTCAAGGGGTATGAAAACTATAGGGATATGATGGTTCATTTGCCCCCCCCCCTGCTGAGGAGGAATATATCTGAGACTTTAATGGACACCGAAATTGCTTTCGGAGATCATGGGGTCTCTTAGCCCGGAGTTCTCTTTCTTTCGTCGATTTGCTTGTCCGTTTTGAGAGTCTTGAGCTGGAGCATAGGGAGTTGGCCGAAGAGCATGGTGGGTGTGAGGCCGCTGCCAAGGACAATTTTAAGTTTTTGGATAAGACTTTGGGAGAGCTGAAGGCCGCGAGGGATGAACTTGGTGAGACTTCCGCCCGGGAAGAAATTTTGAAAAAACAGGTGCGTACCTTAGAGGGCGAGAAAGCTGAGTGGTCTAAGTTATCTCATGCTCAGGGTGAAAAGATAGCCGACTTGGAGAAAGAATTGATGGAGACCAAGGGGCTTTGAAGAGCGAGGAGGAGGAAAATCTTGCCACTTCAAAGCAGTAGAGGTGGCCGTGGCGGCTGGGAATTTAGAGATTGATCGGTCGAATTTTGTCCGTGACTTTATTCCTACTTTCGTGGCTCGCCTCCTCGGCAGTCATGAGTACAAAGCTTCTCTGGCTGCTCCTTTTAGCTTGAGTGGGATGGCCGGATGGTTGGAGGGTGTGTCCATTGATCGTTCCGAAGAGGAGGTGAAGAAGATTTTGTCGGATACTGAGGATTTGGATTTGGATGCTCCCCACAAGTACTTGGCAATGTATAATGAGTTGTTTGTAAAGAAGTATCCCTATGTTGCCAAGGTCCGGAATGCTTGTCACCGCCCAATTGCTGATATTGTGGCTTTGGTGCCTGACCCTGCGCCGGAGCATATCTTGGTGGAAGGATTAGACGAGGGTAAGGGCGGAGAAACCGGTGCTTCGAAGTGAACTTAGTTGTTATTACTTTTTTTTTTGTATGTAATGGATATCTTGTCGAACAATGTTATTAGTTGAAGCTTGTAATGCTTAAGGAAATTTGTTTTGGGAATCTATAATTGTTTCATGAAATCGTTAGTCGTTCTTTTTCATGTATCTCTCAGTGTGCACATCCATGTGTTATGTATTTTTTCACAGATTTTTTTTTATGTGTTTTTACGTTTGCTTCGGCCCTCTTGTTTGAGTATGATTC
Organism: Chrysanthemum lavandulifolium; assembly: GCA_022545495.1. Lineage (NCBI taxonomy): Eukaryota > Viridiplantae > Streptophyta > Magnoliopsida > Asterales > Asteraceae > Chrysanthemum > Chrysanthemum lavandulifolium. Next base: position 194,536,851 of record CM040241.1, on the reverse strand, counting down.
GTTCGATGTATCCGTTCGGTATATGGCATTTCCTTTTGGATGTGAATTGTTTGAAATTTTGCCTGGGCAACCCTTTTTGGGTAAACCGTTCGGCACCTTCATGGCAATCCTCTTTGGATATGAACCATCTAATATTTCGCCTGGGCAACCCTTTTTGGGTATAAACCGTTCGGCAATTTCATGGCAATCCTTTTTGGATATGAACCATCTAATATTTCGCTGGGCAACCGGGTATAAACCGTTCGGCACTTTCATGGCAATCCTTTTGGATATGAACCATCTAATTTTTCGCACAGGCAACCCTTTTGGGTATAAACCGTTCGGCACTTTCATGGCAATCCTTTTGGATATAAACCATCTAATATTTTGCACAGGCAACCCTTTTTGGGTATAAACCGTTCGGCAATTTTATGGCAATCCTTTTGGATATGAACCATCTTTGAACATCGACCACTTTTCCCGGTCGCGAGCCTATCGGGATCATTACTAATTATGTTCGGGAAATAAAATATATGGGAAAATTGCCTCTCCGATATCCGGTGGCTAATCATTTCATTAGTAATCATCGTCAACAATTGCCTCATGGGCTTTTACTATTACAAAGATTTTCCTACAAGAAGCATTTCCTTAAGTTCACTGCGTTCCAAGTGCGGGAACTTCTTTTCCTTCATTTGTCTGTAGCTTGTATGAACCATTATCGTATGCCTCTATTACTTGATATGGGCCTCCCGGTTGGGTCCTAACTTTCCTAAGTCTTCTTGTCTGTGGCTTCATTTTTCACAGTAGGCGAAGTCTCTACTCTGTGTTTTCGCCTTTAACCCTTGATTGTATCTTGCTCCACTCTTTTCTTGTACAGCCTCTTCAGCGGCGGCGAGTCTCTTCTTTCTTCCAACGGATCTAGGTTTAACGCCTCTCCTCTTCACTTCCTTCTTGGTCATCATCATCGTTCGAATGTAGGCATGCCAATTTCCTCGGGAATCACAGCTTCGCTCCGTATGTCAAACTGAACGGCGTTTCACCGTTACTCGTCTTTAAGGATGTCCGATGAGCCCACAAAACGTTTGGCAGTTCATCAACCCATCCGGACCTACTTTTGCCTAGCCTCGTCTTGAAACCGTGCATTAGACTTTTGTTCGCACGTTCTACCAAACCATTAGCTTGAGGATGTGCTACGGCAGTATTTATTTGTTTGATGTTTAGCTTTTCACACCACCGTTTGAAGGGATCATGGATGAAGTTCTGCCGTTGTCGGTCACGATTATGTGTGGCAAGCGGAAGCGGCATACAATGTTGTTCCACACAAACTTTATGACTTCTTTGCACGTGGTTTTGCTAGAGGTTTGGCTTCCATCCACTTTGTGAAGTAGTCGATGGCGCGATGACATACTTGACTTTCCGGGTGCTTGGGAAGAGGGCCCAATACATCCATTCCCATTGGAAGAAAGGCCAGGTGACATGATAGAAGTCATGAGAGTCTTGATGGTTTGGGGACCGGGGAGTGTATTTGGCGGGATTCGCATTTTGAATGACCTCTCGGGTGTCCACATGCATTGTCGGCGGTGGTATCCTTGTCGATCGGCTTTGCTACCACGGATCTTGGTCGGAGTGCATGCCGCATGCCCTTCGTGTACCTCACGACCACGTAATTGGCTGCGGAGGACCCACACACCTCATCATTGGGCCTAAATATGACTTCTTGAACAATACCCGTCTTCCATGGTGTAATGAGGTATCTTCATCCATGAGGTTCTTGCCTCGTTTTCATCGCTAGGCCATTTTCCTTGATGATGCACGGATGATGGGAGACATCCAGTTTTCTTCCTCTTCTTCAACTATTGCTCCGACAACTTTCTCTTCGGTTGATGGCGTTTCCAATACTTCGACGAGTATTTCTTTTGTTAAATGATCGAATGCGACTGATGCCAGCTTGCTCAGCACATCGGCCTTTTGATTCTGTGCTCTGGGAATATTTTGTATTCTGAACTGCCTGAAACATCCGATATATTCCTTCGCCTTAGCCAAATACTTGGTCATGCTCTCTTTGTAGGTGGTGAACTCTCCGTTGATTTGACTTGACACTAGGTTGGAGTCTACCTTGGCACTTAGCACCTGGATCTTCATGTCCTTTGCTATCCTCAGTCCGGCCAGCAGCGCCTCGTATTCTGCTTCGTTATTTGTGCTGGGGAAGTTAAGTCGAAGAGCATATGTATACTCTGTTTGGTCAGGACTTATCAACACCAAACCTGCTCCGGACCCTTTTTTGTTAGATGCTCCGTCCGTGAACAGTGTCCATTCCTCCTTTGTTGCGGAGGCGTTGCATACTTCCTTGCTCTTCCTTCTCTTCTGTTTCTTGTTGGTATCTCGTTGATAAAATCTGCTAGGACCTGGCCCTTGACGGCGTTTCTGGGAATGTACGTGATCTTGTATGCTCCCAATTCCACTGCATATTTCATCAGCTTGCCCGAAGATTCAGGTTTGTTTAATACATCTCGGATGGGTTGGTCTGTGATCACTTTGATGTGATGTGCTTCAAAATACCTCCGAGTCTTCTCGAGCAGTGCCGCAGTGCTAAAGCTAATTTTTCCAGAGGAGCATAATTTCGCTCGGCGTCGTGAAGTGTTACGCTAACATAGTGTACGGCATTTGTTTCCCTTCCTTTCTACCATTAGAATGGCGCTTATGGCCTCTTGGTTTCTTTGCTAGGTATCTGAAGAGATCTTCTCCCATAACCGGGGCGTTAGATTAGGTAGCTCTAAAATCACTTCTTTCATCTTTTGGGCAACTTCTTGGCCTCCTTGCTCCATCGGTACTCCTTTTGGTTATCTTCGTGACATTTTCAAAGTGTTGAAGAAGACAGCGCTTTCTCGGCCGATCGAGGCAGGAAACATTCATGGTGCCGACTTTCGGCGAGGCTCTGCATCTCCTTGAGTGTTTTGGGCGTGCATGTCGGCTATCGCCTTTGTTTTCTTGGATTAGCTCTTATTCCTTGGATGTTACAACGTAACGAGGAATTTTCCTTCTTCCACCCCAAAGAGCACTTTTTAGGGTTGAGCTTCATGTTGATCCTTGAGGTTGTCGAGCGTTTACGCCATGTCGACCAACGGCTCCACTTCATACGCTTTTGATTACCATATCATCGGCGTATACTTCCAAATTTTGCCGATTTGCTCCTTAAAACTTGAATCCACGGTCTTTGGTATGTCGCCCGGCATTCCTTAGACCGAACGGCATTTTGGTGTAGCAAAAGGTTCCATGCTCTGTGTAGAAGGCTGTTTTCTCCTCGTCTTCTTTGGCCATCTGGACTTGGTGGTATCCCTTGTATGCATCGAGAAAACACTTGTACTTGTAACCCATTACAGATTCAATTTTCCAATCAATTTCTGGGAGTGGGTAGTAATCCTTTGGGCATGAAGCATTGATGCTTTTGAAATCCATGCACATTCTCCATGATCCATCCGGTTTTTACCAACACGGTTGGAAATCCATGTAGGATATTTCCTTTGCCGGACAATTCACCGCCTTGACCATTCTTCTACTTGAGTTGATCGCTTTGATTCTTTTCGGTAGAAGGTTCTCTTCTTACGAGCTATTGATGCATCATTCACATTAACATTTAGCTTGTGCTCTATGATTCGACGGGGACCCTGTCATGTCCATGGTTATAGCGAATATGTCCTTGTTGTTCTTCGCCAGATTCTACCAATCGCCTCTTGCATTCTTGGGAAAAATTGCTCCGATAGTGATCATTTGCTCACGGGAATTGGGGTTTACCATTACTTCTTGTTTCATCATTAGATCCTTTTTCGTTCGGAGGTCTTCTCTCCCTTACTTTCCGACTCCTTTGTTATGAAATGTCTTTCTAGCCTCCTACATTCGAAATGACTATTGATCGGTAACGGGGTTGCCGCCCCATGGCGTTGGGAATTTTATCATGGAGTGGATGGTCGGGGATCGCCATAATTCCCTAATACGATCGTCCCGGGATGATGTTATACGGGAGGAGATCTTATCACTTTAAGCGTCATTACTGCTCGGCGGTAGAGGCCATCGTTTCAAACACACTTTTAGGTCTATTTTCCGAGGGCTTTATCGTCTCTCCGAAAATCCCACTAGAGGTGTGTTCGTTTCTCTTAACTTCCTTTGATTTACGGACATAGGTTTTGAAAGCGGTGTTCGTACATAACTTCCACGGCTGCCCTGGATCGACATAAACTCTCCTTACGGTGTATCCTTCAACATCTGCTTGATTATTAGTGGCTCTTGAGCGTCTCCGGCGAGCGGGAAAGCTATAGGGCGTTCATCGGTCTTCTTCTCGGCGGTTGCTCTTCCGTTTCTGTCCATCCTTCCTCCGTACACCATGTTTATCACCCTTCCTCTTCTGGTGATGCTCTGGGTGGGTTCCTTCCCTTTGCCTCACTTCTTTTAATAAATGATCTAACTTTTTGTTTCCAAGGCTTTTACGAGTGTTCCTTGAGTTGGTAGCGATCATTGGTGAGATGGCCCTTTTCTCCGTGATAGTCGCAGAACTTGTCTAAGTTTTCTCTTCTTGGTGCTCCTCTCAGAGGTGGTGGTGGTGGTAAGTTTAGTTGAAGTTCCGTAGCCAAAATTTCTTTAGGAGCTTTTGAGAGGAGGTTCAAATCTATGGGTCTGGCCTCATTCCTGTGCTGGTTCCTCTTGTAATCACTTCGGTGGTCGTACCTGTAATTATCAGTCTTTGTCGGATAGTAGGGGTTGTACTGGTTTCGGGGCTTTTGTTCTGTCCTCCTGTCTCCTCTTCGTTTGTCGGGGAGGTTTGCTGCTCGAGGAGTTCGATCTGGCTGGCTTCCTGTGCATATCCTGCGGTTCCATTCCCCTTTAGGGAGCTCCGTAGTGTTGTAGGCTTCCTCCGAACGTACAAAATCTTCTACCCTCTTCATCATCTCCGTGACTGTTTTGGGGATCACAATCGAGAACCGTTTTACTAATTAGGGCATTTGCTTGGTTGGTGAATGAGGATATTTGCATTATTTACGGCACCGGGGATGTAGCTAGCCGTCGGTCCACTTTCCTTAAATTCTAGCGGGGTTTCATGAGCTTTCCGCACGATCTTCGTGAGCTCCATCGGGTCTTTTAGGCACTTCCTCACGAGTCACGAATCTCTCTAGGAAGTTATCTCGAGCTCCTCCCATTTGTCAATCTTTGCCGTTAGTGTCCTTTCGAACCACCCACTTCTTTGGACCGTCGAGTTCTTTGGAACATCCGGCACCATCTGAAACATTAATACCACCGTGGTTAGGCTGCTCGGGAGAAGCGAGTTACATGGTCATCCGGTGCGAAGATCCGTTGTAGAGTTTATGTTCTTGGGTAACTCGTATCTTGGTCGTGAATTCTACTATCCGTCTCGTGAGCGGGGACACAGGGGCATCTCTGTATGGCTTGTGTAGATCCTCCATGACTTGCTTTCCTTCGGATCTGTCTCCTTCTACGCTATGGTGGGTCCTCGACTTCATCTCCAAAATCTATTCGTATGGGTTGTAGCGGGCTTTTCCTTTTCCTTGGGTGTTATGTTCTTGTATCAATGCCTTCAACGATGATATGTGGTTTTGTATCTGCTCTTCTAGGCTAGGTGGGTTGCTTAGGACGGTGTTTCCGTGGAGGTACCGGGGTGTTCGGTGGTAGGACACGCCATTTTCTAGTGTTGGTAGTTAGAATAGCGGGTCCCACGGATGGCGCCAATTTGTTGAAGTAAAAGTGCGTGATTACTCCAAGCAAGCGAATCCTTGGTTAATCCTTGGTGAATCTCTTGGATTAAACTCGTCGGACACAGAACACGAAAACAACACGCGTTAGCCTCGCTTAGGGTTTTATCCTAGACCCGCTCCGGCGTGAGAATGAGTATAATGATATGTCGAGTAATGTGTGTAAAAGTGAATAAGAAATGGTCTACCTTGAATGATGTTGCTTAGCTCCTTTTATAGATGAGGAGCTTTCCTCACCTCACGTGGGCGACGAAGGTCTTTCGTGGGTTGACTTTGACTCTTTCCGTTCGAACGGAGTTGACTTTACTCTATGTATGGTGATGTCGGTGTCCGAGCCGAGGATTATGTTTGACCCCTCGATATGTTGGTCTATGTTTGTTTCGTCTCTTGGTTTGCATGCTTTATTCGTTGATGTCGGTGTTTACTAATCTAGGGAGTTAGGCTATCCGAGGATTATGTTTGACATCGCCAACATCGGTATATGGGTTTCTTTGTGTCTACTACCTTCGATTAGAATCGATCGCCCCTACAATCACGATCGACACACGATCGTCCCTATTGTATGCAGCCTAAGAAGCTACATGTATTGTCTTGAAAAGTTTTTCTTATTTGTACTTTTGTTTAATTCGTTTGTAAGTTAGCCGGTTAGCCCAACTGAAATTCATCGATAATAACAAATTGTACTACAGTGCATGCTTTATTGAAAAACTAGCAAAGTACTATAAGAACTATGAGGGATTACAAGCAGAGGAAAGATAAGTGACCATTCTTTCTGAATAAGACTTATCCTACATGTATCTGTGAGTCAAACGATCTACGTTATTGGAAGAACATTGCATCAAAACAACCTTTCGTCATGCATTTTAAGTTGGCCGAGACGACCTATTTTAGCCAGGAAAAATATCATTTCCATTCCACCATTTTTAATTTTTAAATGCAATCCACAAAGTCTCAAGATGGAAGGAAAATCAAATAATAGGGTTTTACAAGGCCATCGTAACTAATGAGACGTCTCAAAAAATGGAGATCAATTCCACTCTGCTATAAATTATCTCAGGTTGGGAGATGGAATTATTGGATTATAAAATTTCCCGTCGGTATTATGTTTCAATCTCATAATAATGAAGTGTTACTTTATTAGCTACACGACGAGGTCTACCTGGAAAAGAACTTTGCCTTAATGATTTATAAACATTAGGATATAAGTGTAACAATGAGACGAGTTAGTTATCAAATGTCCATTTTTGGAATAACAAATTTATACTTGTAAGATGTGACAAAATGAAGTAATTTCTTTGAATAAAGATTCCCATCCTTTGTAACAACTTCTTTCATCTGTTTGTACTGTTACAATTTTGTATATCTTGATATCGATACACATTAGATGTTGTTATGTAAAATGTTCATTTCATATGAGAACTGACACATACATTATCCTATAATGTTTTGTTTCAACGCAGCAAAGGGTATAGGGTTTGTATACATCAACATAATTTCACGCGCCATATAAGAGTGTTGGGTGCAGCTCGTTATAGGTATATTTCAGTGCTTGTAACGCCGCTATAACTATGTCGTTAGGTGCATTATTGGCGCGTTATATGCGCACCATTGTAGCATAACGGTCGACTTAATTTTTTTTTTCTGTTGTTTCTAATTGCTAGAAAGCACACAATTTTTAAAACACCCATTTTTCCCAATAAATACACACTTTTATCATACAAACAATCAAAGACAATTACATTTTCACCCATCTTATACACTTTCACATACACTTTCAATCACATTCAACGAAAATGAATAACCAATCCAATGAATGGCTCCTAAATAATGCATTCCCACCACCTTATTCGTCCAGATTTAATATTTAAATCACATTCTCTCCCCCGGTCAAAAATTTCAAACCTTTTGAGATTTGTGATCCCAATTGATTTAAATAAGTTGAAAATTTTGGGAGAAAATGTGGTCTGGTTTAATATATACTGATAAAGGAACATTACACCGCTCCCCTTCAATCAATGAGGGAGAGTGTTAGTGTCAGGTATGATAATTTTGAGAGATTTTTTAATAAAAGAAAATTTTCATTTTGAAAGATCTTTGAGTATAAGAAAGATCATACACTGACAAATACCAACAAAAACATTTATTCACTACTTATATAGTACAAATAGACTCGTTTGATGATATATCGTTTGAAAATATGGAATTTGAAACCAACTCTCCCCCTCAATCGATGACCCGAGTCATTGATTGAGTGACACATTTTATTAAAACTTGGGTCCGATTGATTTTCAAAAATTTAAGTCCGGTGTATTTTCAAACAATATGTTACCACCATGTGAAATACAAATAATTTTCTGAAAAATTATAGAAGGAAAAACATTTGTATAGGAACAGCTGTCTTTTTGGCGACGTGCTTTCCTCATTTTGTTTTTGGATAAGTGCTTGATATTTATGAAAATTGATTTTGTATAGCACTTTTATTTTTTGAGAAACGGGTTGCATATCTGAAATAATAGCAAGTCATTGTTTAAGCGCGGGTTACAGTACGAAATAACTTAAAGCCATTTAGACATGTTTTGAAAACTTTTTGAACTTCTGCTCAAGCTTCATCTAAAAACCCGTGTAATTATTGAATGACATTTCTAGGACCGTAGATATTATCAATACCAGAAGACATGCCTTGAAAAACTATTTTTGGTATTTTCTAATTTTCTGATTTTTATGGTTCTTTTTATAGGTTTTATAATTTTCTATTTAAATTTTTGGTATATGATATGTACAGAATATATTATTCAATTTAAGAATATGTTGTCATGGATATCGAAATGAGGATATCGATCTTAACGTTATAGAAGTCAGTAGACACCATCTCTTAAACATTCACCACCAAAGTTTTCGAGGCTCCTGAATAATCGTCTAAACTTGAGCCTTCTTAAAGTGATGCTTTGGTAGCTTCCCCCAAACCGACAATCTTCCTTTTTGAAACCACTTTGAAGTGATGCAATCATTCTCATTGTATGAAGCTCAAAAAATCAAAGTAAATGATAACACCAAAGTAACAAGTTGAAACACTGATCATCTTTGCGGTTATCAACACCGGAATAAATGATTAAGCCCGATCACGTGAACCTGTTGTGCGTCCCCGATGTACACATTTCTCTGCGGCTTTGAGCAGTTGTCTATTCGGGGGAATAATATATCAACATCTTCATTTCACCAAATGCATTCCAATTATCTTACATATAACAAATCAGCTCATAATGTACACATGTACCCAAAAAAAATTCGAAACGTTGACACCAAAGTAACAGGTTGAAGCACTAATCATCTTTGTGGTTATTAACTCCCGAATAAATGATTAAGCCCGATCACGTGAACTTTTTATGCGTCCCTAATGTACACATATCTCTCCCCTGATGGTTGCGATCTCATTGGAATCAGCATAACATTGTGTACATGAAGCATTAACTGGAAGCACTTTACCATAAATCATATCAGCTCGTGAGAAGATTTCAATAAGCAATATCACCTCACGCTTGAATAATTCTTCTCATATTTCTTCCCACTGAAAGCTAAGGTGATACATACCACAAGTATCAAGAGACTACTCCCCCCAAGTAGTTGGAATAATACACCAAAAGCCACGAGTTAAAACACTGAGTTTCTCTGCAGTTATGACATTTGTCTTCCCGGAATAACTTCAATAAAGAAGAAGTATAAAGTTCATCACGTGTACTCTTTGTACGTTCAGATGTATTTCTCCTTCCCCCTTGCTGGTTTTGATACCTCAGAATCAGCAACACATTATACATACATATACTTGAAATCTTGTGAGAAGAACAAAATTGGCTCAAATGTATCCTGTGAGAATCAACTGCTACCGAAACTCTCTCTGACTATCTTTATCAACCCATTTGTAGACAATTTGAAGTGACCACTGATGAAGCAAAGCCGTTATACCAAACTAGAAGCTGAAGTAGAATTCCCCATGCTTGTGATTTAATCTTGCACAAATGTTGGAAGAACGGTGTAGAGCATGTATGCTCCAAGAAAATCTCTAAGTACTCAATACCCAACCAAAGTATGAAACATTCACACCTCTTGCGATTATCCAAAACGTCATCTGCGTGTGACACTGAGTACTACAACGTAACTCCTTTAAGTTATAGTTAACCAGGTCTTCAACCAACCACCCCGACTACTGGTAACTAGATAAACCAAGACTTCAACTTAGATCTTAAGCACGAGCAAGTTATCATTGAAAGTCATGCATCCAACCAACCCCGACTTTAAGATAAAAATAAGAACACGCCTTTTCGAAAGTCAACTTCAATCTCAAATAAGTGATACCCGATCTACTCCATAGTCATCCTTAGTGTCAAATGCCCAACAAGTGAATAAACATACAATCTAATGTACGCCGATCCACTAAATGAACCGGAGCAAATGATTCATCAACATAGATTCCTTCTTCCTAACGATATCCACGTGCTATCAACCTTGCCTTGGTTTTCAACCCTTCTCCCAGTTCATCAAGTTTGACCTTGTGTATCCATTTTAAAGTGATAATCATAGCGTGATCTGGACGAGGAACGAGCTCCCAAACTTCAAGTAATTCAAACACATTGAGCTTTTCTTGCATAGCTTCAATCCAGCAGGATTTAGTCAATGCTTCTTTGTAAGTTTTAGGTTCATTTAAGGATAGGAAAGCATCATACTAACAAAAGCATGGCTTGAGTGGGTAGTTGGACGCGTGTAGAGGCTGATTTGGAAGATTCACCAATAATGTCTTCAAGTAGATGAGGTTATCATTTTCCTTTATGTTCATGTGGTTGATTTACAGAACATTGGGAGGAACAATAATCCGTGAAGAAAGAGATTCTTTAGAACCAGGTTTTTGGAAAGGAATACCAAATAACGGATCATTATTCATGAGTGCAACTACAATATCATGAAAGTCATTATCAACGCCTTGAGGAATAACTGGAGATTGGGTTTCTTGAGTAGTCTAAGATGTACTTCTAGATGGTTCATTATGATCAATGGAAATTGAAGAAGGTGAACCAGTTGAGTCAGCAGGAACCGGAGCAGGAGCTTTAGGAACGGGATGATCAACATTCGTTGGAGGTTGGAAGTATTCATCAAACATAGATTGAAACAATAAACCCCAGTGAACCTTAGTAAGTGGAACATTAGGCGTTGGAGGAGAGTCGAATGACCATTTTTCAAACATCCATCAACATGTAGTTTATTCACACTTCTCCCCCTCAAAAATTGCATATGAGGTTGCCAATGATATTTTTGATTGAACAAGTGAATAAGAATACAATCAACGGTAAGTAGATCCACTTGATGACTAACATTTAGGTTATTTACACTTCTCCCCTAAAAAATTGCATATGAGGTTGCCAATGCCATTTTTGATTGAGCAAGTTAAATAAGATACAATCAACGGTAGGTAGATCCACTTGATAACTGACTGAGCATGGCAAAGGCATGAAGCTTGTTGATGAGAATGGTCATAAACAAGAAGATTTCTCTTCTTCTGAAGATAAAGCGCACTGAAGCGTACACTTTTCTTTTCTTTGAGGAATGGGGCCTGAAGTGATGCCTGCAAACGCCATTATTTTGACATTGAGGATGAAGGCTTGAACTGATGTGTTCAAACGTCATTGTCATTGAAGAACGAGGCTTGAACTGATTTGTTCAAACGTCATTGCAGACATACATCAACTTTGACTTTCTTGATCTCCTGAATCAGGAGAAATTCGTGCTTTAGTCATCCAGACTTTGAGTATTTCCATGTAGTGAATGATCGATGTACCTGCAATTGAGTAAGGACTACCTGCACTAACATTACAAGCTTGATTGCATATATATGAGTTAGTGACATTAGTATCCAAACTCTTGGGGGTTTCACGGTCAACCATGGTTTTGCCATCGGTAAGCAGCTTTCACTACAAAAAAGGGGCTTTTTGGGACGAACCTTTTTGGAACAGTAATAAAAGAGTTCCAAATACGCGTATTTGGCACTGTTTGGACAACCGTACCAAAAAAATATGTATTTGGAACAACTATTGTAAAACTGTTCCAAATACATATACATTTGGAACACTGTCAAATAGTGGTGCCAAATACATGTGTATTTGGAACGATTTCCATAAGCGGTGCCAAATACTTATGTATTTGGGTCATTATACCACCGATTAGCAAATACGTATATGTATTTAGAGCGATTTCTAGTACTTGTGCCAAATACTTGTGTATTTGGAACATCTTTAAAACTTGATGCAAATGCCCATTTCGTTATACAAGTCTTGACAATTATTTTTGTTCAAAATATCCGTATATATATATATATATATATATATATATATATATATATATATATATATATATATATATATATATATATACATACATACATACATACATGCACACACATATGTGGCGAGGCAAGTGTCTTACTACATATACACCGCCTAACTGAGGTATTCCACGACCTTTTTCAACCCGACCTCCTTTTCGTTGATCATTCCCAAATGTGTAACTAGTGAGTTTGAACCGACCTCTTACGACGAAGCCATATAGTATAGGCTTACCGCTAATTATGACATTTTGATAATTATCACTCATATTTTATAAGGGGGTATTTAGATAGTTACCGAAATATAACATATTTCTTTAATTTAAGATAGAAATTTCTTTCAATAACCTTCATTGACCTTATATTATTCAATACCCAAGCATCTAAAGCGGTACTCATTGTGCATGTGTATCGATCGATCTATTAATTATTCTTTTCAAGATATATATAAGGCAGAGAAGACATGACTTGGGCTGGCTAGATTATTAAATAAGGCTAGATGATGCAGACACGCACTATTATAACATATATAACGAAGATTAAAAAGCAACTCAACCGTGTAAAATCTTATTTTAAATTAAATAAAATTTACCTCATACAACCAAAATATATTCTATGAATGATGAGAAAATACAAAAATATTTTAACCATAACTTTGAACTCAAGAAAAGCTTAAACCGACGAGCTCAATTATTTGACGTATTAAATATATATGTTTTTAACTTATTTTCAATTATAACTGAGGTGCATTCACATGTAGGGGTGTCATTCGGTCTGATCCGACCCGAACCCGCCCCGAGTCAATTTGGGTCGGGTCAATCGGGTTCAGAAATATATTCGGGTCAATCGGGTCAAACCGAATTGACCCGAGTTCTAAACAAGGTCGGGTTCGGGTATGTTTTTTTAGCCTTGACCCGACCCGAACCCGACTAACCCGGCTCAACAACACTTTTATAATGTAAAATACTCGGGTTAACCCAAATTGACCCGACCCGAGTTGACCCGAACCCGAATTGACCCGACCCGAGTTGACCCGATTTCTAAACAAGGTCGGATTCGAGTATGTTTTTTTAAGGCTTGACCCAATTTGACCCGACTCGAGTTGACCCGAACCCGACTGGGTCAACCCGAATAACACCCCTATTCACATGTATAAACTTAATTTAATAGTAAAACTAATGTATATAGTAGTACTTATAAACATACATCCACTCAACATAAACAATTACATAATATTTACATACATAGGGAGTGTTTGTTTAAGCTTATATGTGAGCTTATAAACTTATTTTATTTCGACTTATATTTAATAAGCCCTAAATTTTCGGCTTACTTTGAAATTTATAGGCTTATATATTAGTATGTTATAATAAATTTATAAAAACTCACAAATGCAAAATAAGCCGAAAAATTAAAGCTTATAAAACCAAAACACAAATAAGCTTATAAGGATATAAGCTTAAATAGACACCTCTATAATAACAAAGTTACAACTATAATAATAAATAAAGTAAAAAAATAAAACAGGTTTGGATCATTTTTTATTTTTTATTTTTTTGAACTAAGGTTAAAGAGACACCTCTACAATACACATATACTGTCAAACGCTTAGCACAAAAATCAGCACACATGTTTAGCAGGAAATTTCCTCTCCCAAACGCTACTTTAATTTCATTCCCTCCAAAATTTCCCTCCCATTCGAGTGTAATCACGAATTTCTCTCCACACATATCGTAAATGTGATTTGAAATTAAAGAGCTCCCTAAATTATCCTATGATTCACGCCTATAAATTCCCCTAAATTTATTGAACGCCATAACCAAAGGTATTTCTGCTACTTAGGGTTTAATAGTTTAAGGTATGAATTCAATCATCTTTAATATTAAATTGATTCGATGATTCACGCCTATAAATTCCCCTAAATTATCCTATGATTCACGCCTATAAATTCCCCTAAATTTATTGAACGCCATAACCAAAGGTATTTCTGCTACTTAGGGTTTAATAGTTTAAGGTATGAATTCAATCATCTTTAATATTAAATTGATTCGATGTATGATTTATGTATGGCTTTTTCAATCTAACAATTGGTCGATTGCGTGATATATTTGTTTAATTGCTAGAAATAAGTATGATTTATTTTTATGATGTTGTTGGTGGCTAGTGGGTTAATTCATTTTGGATAAGCTCTAATATAATGTTCATTTTAAATTTATCAGTTTTAGCTTTCTTTATATGCCGTGTAGGAATTAGTGAGACGCAAGTTAGAGCATTTTGGTACTTGATTATAAAGGGGGATGTTTGTTTCATCTTATATAACCGGCTTATGGCTTATTTGGTTTCGGCTTATGTTTCATTATAAGCTCATTTTTTGTGGCTTGTTTTGCAACTTTTGGCTTATATAAGATTATTATGACATGATAAATATATATAAGCTGGAAAGTTTTAAAATAAACAACAAAAAGGGAGCTTATGAAACATAAGCCCAAAACTAAATAAGCTATAAGCCGGCTATATAAGCCCAAACAAACACCCCAACGTTCATGTGACAACAATCATTTTGTATATAAAAGTACTAGTTGTCGTTTACTTTGCCCAAATTGTTATTAGTATCACATTACTTAGATTACATGGTTATTGTCACACGAATAATTTTGGCCCCCTTAAACTTAAAATCTTGGCTTCACCCCTGCGTATTCTAAAAAGCGATTATAAGTTTTCCAGCCTATGTTGCTACCTATGTTGCAAGTTGCTACTGATCCAAATATTGTATGTATTAATTTTCTTTCCTAAGTACTAATTTAGTATTGCTAGTGAGTTGTGCTAATCTGGTTGAATAAAGCAGTATAAGTTTGTTTGTTGTGTATTTTATATAACAATACTTGAAGTGCTTATATGCTATACCTTGTCATTATATTACCAACGTAACAAAAAAATTTCAAATGTATTGTTATCGTTAGGGATGGATACGAGTTGGATGTATCTGAAGGATAGAACATCATCACAGTTTAACAAAGGTGTTGAGTTATTCTTGGACTTTATATTTTTAGATGTAGGGTCAGGTTCGTTTAAAAAATGTCCATGTGCAAGGTGTGGTGGCCGTTTTTATAATAAGAGAGCGTATAAAGGATGTTCTTATTGTTAGTGGTTTTATGGAAAACTAATTGCCGTGGTCTTAATAGTTTTTAAAAGTTTTTATTTCTTTGTAGGTTTGATCATGGCAGCAAGAAAGAGACGACGCAGCTACGCTTTCATGTCTGAAATGCCACGATCAACTCAGGAAAACAATGAAAATCAAGATGTGGACAAAAATGTCTCTGTTCAGACACCTACGGAACACAATCAGGATACTCGTGTTGCACCAACACTGTTAGGAGAAGTCTCATCACAAGAACTAAATCGCAACAATAATACCACTGATGCATCAGTTCATTATTATTTTGGATCACATGGACCTGGTAAAAAATATATGATATTTTGTCATTATTTAATATTCTTAGAAGGGTCAAGTACATAACATATGGTTCGGTTGTAATTGTTATAGGATCTAGCACGAGCACTGATGTACGTAACAAGCGTCGAGGACCAGCATTTGGTTATCAAGAGGTGGACACAGATGTCTTTGTTCAGACTTCTATGGAATACAACCAGGATACTCATGTTGCACAAACACAATTAGGAGACTCGGCACAAGGACTAAATCGCAACAATGCCACTGATGGATCTGTCCAGTCTTCTTTAGCATCAAGCGGAACTGGTAAAAAAAATATATCCTATTTTTTTCATTATTCACATCCTATAAAGGGCCGAGGAAATAACATATGGTTCGGTTGGAATTGTTATAGGTTATAGCACAAGCAATGATGTACGCAAGAAGGGTTGAGGACCAGCACTTGGTTACCAAGGAAAAGAGAAAATCAATATTATTTTCAATAAGCGCATGCAGCCTATCGGGGATAGTAGTACTGATCTCGCAAATTTACTTGGTGGCATTGCAAAATGTGGGGCTCGTGCTCCTCTTAATGTTGTTTCATGGAAGTTAATGCCAGAAACCAATCTTGAATTAATGTGGCGAGATGTTAAGGTATTATCGTGTATATAGATACTATTTGCATGTATTGTTGTTAGTATGAAGTATAATATAGATAATTGTATTTATACTATGGATAGTATGAAATTGTTGCACACAGCATAAGACAGATGCTCCAGAAGGTTATAAAGAAACTTGTTTGAAGCTGATCGGTGGTTATTGGAAAAAATGGAAAAGTAGAGTAAAGCATGATTTCTTTACTCCAAACAAAGATGACCCGGAAAAACTCTTAACTCCTCCTTCAGACACTCGGGTAAATCCCGAACAATGGTCAGATTTAGTGAGCTATTGGCAACGTGACGATATTCAGGTAAGTACAACTTTCTATGAAAAATCACTTTATATTTAACACCAGGTCAAAATGTTTTGGTTAGGATATTTGTTCAAAATTTTAAGTTTAACATATTTATCCCATTGTAGATACACCATAACTATAATCTATTCCATGACCTTTTTTAGTTTATTTTATTAACTTAGTTTATTCTAATTTTTTCAGGCTCAATCCTTGAATAATTCCAATAATCGAAAAAATCTAGAGTTTTTACCAAGAACTGGAAGAACATCACATGCCAACGTTCGAGAGGAGGTACAAACACACACACTACATTCATTCAGTTGTATGTTATATAATTTATACCACTTCCAGATACTAACTATATATATTTAAAATTTTATCTATAGATGAAAGCTAACAAAGAGGACTTGTGTCATGCTAATGTGTTTATTAAAACGCGTAGTACGAAAAATGGTAATATACCGGATGAAGATACGCAGATAGTTGTTGTAAGTACTTTAGTTACATATATATCACCTAATTTGTATTACTTGGCAGCTTATAATTATTAGTCGATGTATAATAAATAATGTATTTGTTTTTTATTATTAAAAGATGTATATATGTGTTTTCAGGATCGAATGAAGCAGAAGTTAAATGAGGTACCACAATCAGAGTAAACTGATTCATTTAAAGAACAAGTTTTCATTGATCTGGTAGGCCCTGATGGACACGGAAGTGTCAAGACTTTTGGTGGAGGAGTATCTACTCGTGATGTTTTTGGGGCTCACTCATCATCAAGAAATACTATCTCTTCAAATGCATTAGAAAGGATGGTTCAAGCTCAAGTAGATGCGCAATTAGAGAATAAGGTAGCTGAGCGGGTAGCAGATCTAGTAGAAGAGCAAGCTGCGCAGATAGATGCCAAAGTAGCAGAGAAAGTAGCAGTGCATGTTTCTAATTATGAAAAAGCGCAAATGGAGTGGTTTAAAAAACTAGAATTACTGCTAGGAAAGGAGTTGCCACCTCCGCCGGGTCATCACTAGGTCTGGATCAAGTTTCGGCGATCAGGTATATCTCTAATTACTTATTCCGAATGTATTATAGCCTCTATCGAACTTACATCAAACTATCAAATGATCAACTGAATTTTTTAGGTCCAAACTTAATCAAATGAAAATTGATAAAAGAGTTAAGATATATTTGGAAATGTATTCTAGCCTTTATTGTATGCCTCATTGTGGTTTGGTCTCAGGTTTGTCGATTAATTGCCATTTTTGCTTTGCTGTGATGTGGGTTGTTTCCAATTTGCTTCAGAATTTGAAGTCTTTTAGTCCCATGTTTGTTTTAGTCCCCTGAGATAGGTTTCATTTTAGGTAGGACTTAGTATTGTCTTCTTTTGGTTGGTCTGAGATGCCCTCGTGTGGGTGAGGTTCTGTTACATATCATCATTTGGAGGTGGGGTTAGAATTAGTTGCAAATGATAGGTAAAGGGCCTTATGCGAGCTTTTGTTACACAACACTATAGCAAACTTAAGGTGTATATGGCGGGTAATGATTGCTTTGTTTAGGCAACAGGTAGTATAGTTTACATATGATTAGTTCAGCACACAGTCATGGTCACATAATTATTCTTGTTAATTTTGAAATGACACAATCATGTTCAGTTACACAAGACTTTGTATGCATCATAACTTGCATGTTTTTTTGGAAGGTAATAAAATTTATCCCCCTAACCATTAACAACTGAATAGTGTTAATGCATGAAAGATACAACCTACAGTTTTTCATACAAACTGTTTAGTTCTGCAAATTTTCAATAGAAAGGTGATTAGGTCTGCAATTTTTCATAAGTCTGATATATACATGGTAACTGAGGTTGTGGCTTTGGATATTGTTACTTGTCATTTGTGCTTGCAACCTCTTTCTATTGCTATTTTCTATGTCGAACTTTTATCTTGTTTCATATATATTTCTAATGTTGGAATATTATATTATGCAGGGTTTATGAAGACGACGTGATCCGAGGAGCTTTATGCGTTTTTGTTAGTAATAAATCGTCTTAGTAATTTATATTAATTCTAGTTATGACTTTTCATTCTAAAGATCATTACAAGGATGTTGGACTTATTGTTTTATTGTATTCAAGTGACCATATTTACTTGATTTTATTGATGATTAATAAAAAGCGAGTTCAATTTTTATTTGGCTTCAATTGAATTATATTTGCGAAAATTGAGATTGTTGGTTGCTATGATAACTTACTAATTAACGAATGCAAAACCGTGCCAAATAACTTTTATCACAAACACAAAAATGTGCCAAATGTTTTTTGGCAAGGCGGATAAAAATGTGCCAAATATGTATGACACAAAAACGAAAACCATGCCAAATACATTTGTCACGATATATAACCGTCCCAGTTATTTTTGGCACGATAAATAAAAAAAGTGCCAAATAAGCATTCGGCATGGTAAATGAATTGGTACCAAATACGCATTTTGTCACGGTAAATACAAACTGTACCAAAAAAAGCATACGGGAAATAAATTGGTACCAAATACACATTTGGCACTAGATATAAAAGTGTCACGAATGCCCATTTTGGAACGGAAGATTATCAACCGTGCCAAATACCTCACTCATGGCACCCCAAAGTTAAACCGTCCCAAGAACTGTGCCAAATACTATTTAGCACAGTTTCAACCCGAACCAATTGTATTTGGCACCCTCATATTTAGGACGGAGCCAAAAGTGTGCCAAAGCCGTGCCAAATAGCATTTGGCACGGCTAATTGAGTATTTGGTACAGTTTTCCACCCTCATAAATACCACTTTTTCTTGTAGTGTTTCCAATAGGTATCCACTTAAGTCCAGCATCCTTAAAAATTCTACCAGTCGGTATCCACTTATGGCAAAGTCTAGGATTGTTAAGCTTCTTATGCATAGTGGAAAACCTACTGTAAATCCTAGAATTAACAGGTTGAACCTTAGTTGTGTTCCTCAATAAACTAGGAGCCATCATACGAGGTTGTGAACCTAGGTTTCCATCCTTATGAAGTAGTGCCCTTTTTCTAACCTTTTCTAGATCATAGTTCTTGTACAAGTCATTTATATCATATGAATTCTGAATTTTAACGCTCGGTTTTGACAATGTTTTCGAACTAATCCTAGAGGAGCTGGGAGTAGGAGTAGCTACTTGTTGAGGTTTAACAGAGCCAGAAGCAATTTTCTTAGGCAAATAATGTGGAGTGACTTCTTTTGTCAAAACTTGTTTCGCATCAACTTGGGAAGCAAACCGTGTTTTTGAAAATTTTGGTCGTTCAGATCTAAACGCAGTCGGTTGTATAACAACTGATTGGTTTCTATTTGATTGTAAAACTGGTTTCCCCAAGATTCATGGTTTTGCAAACTTAGTGTTCACACTATTCCCTGTTGCTTTTCTAAGCTTGTTCTTTAATGCTACAATTGTGAAACCCTTGTCCTGAAGTTGAGCTTTGAGTTCATCATTTTTGACCATCAAAGATGTTGTTTGTTCCAAAGACTTAGTATAAGTTTCTTTTACAGAGTCACTTAGATCTATGTGATGACTTTTTAAAGTCTCTTTTTCCTTAAGTAATCTAGCCACACAAAGTTCCAATTCGATGTTTCTTGATTTAATAACACCAATGCCATGTTTAGCCTTGACTATATTACATTTCTCATTCACGACAGAAATTTGTTTCTTAAGATTGTTGATTGTCGAGTTTTTGGCTTGAAGATGATCTTTTGATAACGCTACACGCGTCGTTCGGGGTCAAAGGAACCTCCTTTTCGGCTAGCAAGTTTTTCAACACCCTAGGCAGTGAACCTAATCGTTGTAGTGTAGTATTAGGGTAAGCCACGGGAATTGATATCGTTCTCTAGGGGAATAGGAATGCTAGTGAGAAGTTACTACGCTAAGGTTGGGGTTGAGGAAGATTATTTTTTATCTTTTTTATATTTTTTAAGAAATAGAAAGGTACGAATCTCGGGGTATTGGATTTGGGGGGTTGATATTTCTACCGATTACTCTATTCGTCTAATTATCTAATCTAAGGTGTATGTAGTCTATGTCTAATTATTGTGTGCTCGTATGATGATTTAAAGATGTGTTTACTTAGGTTTTATACTCCTTAATTATCTCCTATTGGTGGTTGAATTGTCACGTCCTTATTCTTAATCGCGTTGTGTGTCTAAGGTCGTAGGGTATGCGTTTATCCCTAACTCTTTGAAACTACCAAAGGTTATCGCCTACAAAATCTCTAGGATTTATAAACTTAACGCTAAGGTACTCTTCGGATGGTTTAGCCTACAATGACTCTAGGTACTATAAGCTAAGGTTCAACAAAGATTAATCAAGCATTAACTACACAACGGATGACCTATCGCAATACTAGATCATTAACAATTAAGATAAGAGACAACCAATCAATATTCAATAATTAAGTTTCATATTCCTAAGCAAACACACAAGTAAATTAGCGGGACATGGAAACATGCAAGCATACACACAATTAATTGAAGACATAATTGAATTAATGAAGTAAAACACTTATCTTGATGTAAGATAGGGTATGGAACCCTAAAATCTTGTACAAGACGACCTTGGTTCGGTTTAGGTTTTACTCCAAAAGACTACACCGAAAACTAAAAAATCGGATTCTATATATAAGATTACAAATGCGACGGCGTCACCTTTGATTTGTGGCGCCATCGTATCGCCGTCATTAGGGTTTCGTCTTGGCCACGTTAGTTTTGCGACGGCGTCACCTTATGCTTGTGACGCCGTCCCTTCGATCTCGGCGTCGTCGGATCAAATCTAGGCCGTCCGAGTTGCGGCCTACTCTTTTAAAACATGAAGCCGTCACTTGTAAATGAGTAATTTGGCTCGAGCCTTCACAAAGTTGTCCGACGGTCGCAGATAACATCGGCCGTCCCCTTCGGTTCAATGACTGAGTGTCTCGATTCTTGACTTTGGCCATTTTCTTCAGATATTCGCGCTTTTCGTCCGAATAAGTGTCATTCCAGATTTTGCCTTCAAGATACCTAAAAGTGAAAAGGAGCGATATTAAGTAATAACGGATACAAAAGTAATCAAATAAGGGCTTAAACGACCCTCAAAAGGTACATTTAAAACCTTATCAAATATCCCTACACTTGGTGTTTGCTTGTCCTCAAGCAAATGTGCTTTTAGCCAATTAATTTATAAGTTAGGGTCATGAAGCATTGGTTTAGAACAATCCACAACACATATAAGCCCGCAAAGTCATAACAAGCACGGAATACATACTAGCACCTCACATGGGGTGTTTGGATACTCACATCTCTCGGGTGTATATGAAATATAACAAGTTGGAAATGGAAGACAAACACTCATTAACCGGTCCTAGTACATAGATTACCATAGGCTTGAGACTAGATCAAACATCCATAGCTTTGGCGTAAGCACCTAGGAAAGACTATCCAAGAGGTCTTTTAAAGGGTTGTGATGTTAGGCTTACGGTAGGGAAACAAAGGGTTTGGTGGGATAGGCTATTTAGTGGTGGCAAGTCAAAAATCTTTATGTTACAAGCATACGAAGAATGGCGTTGCTAAGCCAAGACTCGACACTCTAAACTCTAGATAACTGAAACAAACAAACATAAATTGAAAGATAGATGTAGGATGGTAGCCCCTTTTTTTTTCAACACTCTATTTTTTTCTTTCTCTTTTCTATTTTTTCGATTTTTTTTTTTTTTTTTTTTTTTACACTTTTACTCTACCATCCTCTACAATAACATCAAAATGATAGGGATTTATAGGCACATCCCTACACTTGAGTTTTAATACTCTAACACTAATTTGACCCGAATTGAAAAGATCAAAACACTTGGAATACATTATTATGCAAATAAAGGAATTTGAATTTAACGTTCCTTCCGTCATCTCATAAAATTTAACTTTTCCCATGAGTCCCAATCGTTCCAAAAGCGTGTACAAAGGATATGACTCGACTTAGCAACTTATGCAAGCAACTAGATAATTGAACTAAGGGTTTAGTGTGATAACAATAATGCACTAAAAGTGAGTGCATACAAGGTAGGCTAAGGCAATTTGGGTGTACATTTGAGGGTGGGGTGTAAACAATGCTCTTCATTGATATTCGGAAAACCGAAACATCACGAGAACCGCGAAAAGGATAGGCTCGAGGGGTTAACTAGGGTATCGTGTACTAAAGATGAGTACAACGCAAAGGTGTGGGGAATTACTCAACCGATGTGGAAGAAGTAATTATATTACGGTATCAAACAAGGGTTATCCTAATGCCTCTTATCATTTAGTTATTCCTAACTACACAAGTGTAGTCTTACTAGCGATCTCGGGATGCATCACAAAACAAGTTCTAGAATCTATTATACTACCGGTTCACACTCTAAGCATTAAAGATGAATGCTTTAATTCCTACTAATCTAAGGGTGATCCTCACATTTTGGGTGGAATTTAAGTGATAAAGGGTTTTTGTGCTAGTCATATAACTTCCTATCCATGAGACGCTTTATTAAGACTAATGGCCCACTCCTATATGTCATGAAAAATTGAAAATTTGGTGCCAAAATTACCCTAACCGACATTTTCTCATGGTTTATTACGCAAATGCAATTGGACAAAGCAAATAATAAAGGACAAGCATAGTTTCAAAGTTCCCGTTTTATTTTCCCTCCATACTCTTAAACTGAACATTGTCCCCAATGTTCCCCGAAAGTATCAAAGTTATGATAATTGAAGGTAATTAAAAGCGAAAGAAACTAATACTCCCCTTATTAGCTCGGTAGGATCCGTGTAAAGTGGTGTTTACATCTTTCTTCAAGAAGAACGTTTACGTGAAAAGCTCCTTCTCATCTTATGTATCTTCTTCTTGGTAAATTAAACCTGCACAATTGAAGAAAACAAACGAAACATTCATGAATCGGCCGTAATAATATATATAGGACTCTACTAAACTAGGATATAATGCTTGTGGAACGGATGTTTACAGAATTTCTAGAAAATTAAGACCTGGAAAATTCCAAAAATTTATAAGTAGCTCGAAAACAAGAAAAAGTAACCGATTGTTTTGCTCCTTCACGCGCGTCGAGTTGCGATCTGACGCGTCAAGTTATCCCGACAAAAGCGGTGCGATTTTACGGAAAATTTACATCTTTAGAATCGGAAAAATTTCACCGCAAAACATCCATTATGACTCGATACAAGCATTTGACTCGAACAAACACACATGTATATCTTTTAATTAATTGAAATTCTCATGTTTATGTTTCTTTTGAAAACGTGTGTAATCCTCCTACACTTATCCCTTATGTAAAATACATTTATATGTAATTAAGGCGAGGTTAAAGACAAAATAAAGCATTTTACAAATTTAAACATGAGAATAAACAATCAATAAAAGATACACGACACAAACAGGCAAACAATTAAGCATGGGTTGCCTCCCACGAAACGCTTTTCTTTATTTATGAGTCTTGTAGCTAGACTCGAAGTCGTGCCCCTACGTGACTTCATTACCGTCACCTTCTTCCTCATGACGGTCTCTAGTGGGTGATTCCATGTTGTAAAAGTGTCCTATGAAACACCTTTCTAAGAGTTCGTCCTCTCCCCCACTCAGTTCTATATTCCGGTCCTAAGTCCAAGCAATCCTTATAGAAACCGAAAATCTTAGCCATAACATAATCCACTCCTTTCTCCTTATCCTTCTCATTACTATAGTAGACCGATAGTTTAAGTTCCTTTTCATCATTGGAGAGTGATGAAAATTTCTCAATCTTAAACGGCATTTGGTAGGCTACGTCATCGGTCTCATCCTTGAAGCGCACTATTCCTAACGAGGGATCATAAGTCATCCCGGTGCTCTCTATGAAAGGTTTCCCTAGAATAACGTGGGACAAACTAGGATCTATGGCCGTACTAATATCATCCACTATTATGAAATCCGTAGGAAACGTGAAACTACCTACATAAACAGGCAATCCTTTAACTCTACCAAGAAAATTGCAACTAACCCTAGGATTATCGGGATCTTGCCTAGTTGGGATAGGCTTCTTCATGACCCAATTATAGTAGGTGCTGGTCATTAAGTTTATTGGGGACTTGTGGTCAATGTAGGCCTTTGCCACGAAAAGGTGTCCTATGCAACATGGTATGTTAAGATTCCAAGGGTTCCCAAACTTGATCCTAGGGCTTCTCCTAACATACATGTGACGGAGGTCACGCACTAAGTGAGGGTGGCGAGATAGTTCTTCTTCCGTAGGAAACTTATTGAAATAGTCATTTTCTACTTCATCTATTTCCTTGGTTGTTTCATTCCTCGGTGTTTCACTAACCTCAAGTATCGTTTCATGGCTCGCTTCGTCATTTGTTCTATTAGGTTTTGTTAAGGTGATGGTATTGACGAATTGAACGTGCTTAGCTAGCTTACTTGGGTCCTTAATCTCTACACTGGAAGGTTCGGGAGTTGAGATAGCATTAACCTTCCTATCACTATTGGTCATGGCTTTTAAGAGGTTATCTATCTTCCTATCCATCTTGGCTTGTTGTTGGTTAAAACGGTCCGAGAGCTTAGCTATTTGAGCTTCTTAGGATGCGACTAGGTGTTGCAACATCCCCTCAATGTTTTGTTGGTTAGGGCCGTGAGATGGGGGCCATGAGAAATCATTGGATGTGAATTCTTTGGTTTGTCCCCAATAAAAGTCGGGCTTGCCCTTCCATGCTTCTCGGGCGTCATTAAAAGTCCTAGGTCCGGGTGTTGTAGGGAATCTTCCTCCCGTTCCATTAGTACGCGAGGATGCGTAGTCAACGGAAGCTTGTTCGGGGAATCTGGTGCAAGTGCGCGTGTTATGAGGATCACTACATAACTCACAAGGTAGAGTGATTTTATTCACTTGATCTTCAAGCTCGAGCATTCTACGGTCGGAAGATTGTGAGTCAATGGGAGGCAAGGAGATTGCCTTAACAGTTTTGGGCAACTCACGGGGGTCATTCCAACTTTCGTTGTCATAAAGAGCAAGGTCCTCTATTATACCCCATGATTCTTCCGCGATGAGATCACTAAGTTTTCCACCGGCCGCTTGGTCAATGGATCGCTTGGTGGGGAAGTTGACATGATCATAAAGAGTTGGACTTAGAGCCAAAGATCAATGCCGTGATGAGGACTTTATGGAGTAAGTCCTTGAATCGAGTCCATGCTTCGTAGAGATTCACCTTGACGTTGTTGGAACATCAAGATATCATTCCTAAGCTTAGTGGTTCTCCCCGGTGGGAAAAATTGAGCAAGGAAGCGAGAGGTGAGATCATCCCAACTTGAGATGGAGCCGTCGGGAAGTCACTCAAGCCAATTACTAGCTTGGTCCCGTAGAGAGAATTGGAAGAGACGCAGACGCGTGGTCTCCCGAGTAGTAGCATCGAGGTCGATGGAATCAACAATTTTAAGGAAATCCTTAAGATGCTGATTAGGATCTTTGAAACGAAGTCCATGAAATGCACATCCGTTTTGCACCAACCGGATGGTGTCGGATCGCAGGGCCGTAGTTTAGGCTTGGTTGGGAAGCTCAATGGTGTTGCTATAGCCTAGGTGGCTTGGTCTCGAGTATTCACCAAGAGTACGGCCTTTTGGCGGGTCATTTGGTGGTAGGTTGATGAATGGTGGTTGGTTATCACCTTCCATGAGGAAAAGTGATGGAGTTACTAAAAAAGGTCACGAAGAAGGGGGATAGACTACGAGGAAGCTAAAAATGGGAAAAAAGTTTACTTGATAGGAATCAAGCAAGGAAACCTAAACGAGGTGGACTCCTAACTAGCTATTCTATTCCCCGGCAACAGCGCCAAAAACTTGATAACGCTACACGCGTCGTTCGGGTCAAAGGAACTTCCTTTTAAATCGAGCAAGTTTTCAACACCTAGGCGATGAACCTAATCGTTGTATTGTAGTATTAGGGTAAGCCACGGAATTGATATCATTCTCTGGGGAATAGGAATGCTAGTGAGAAGTTACTACGCTAAGGTTGGGGTTGAGGAAGATTATTTTTTATCTTTTTTATATTTTTTAAGAAATAGAAAGGTACGAATCTCGGGGTATTGGATTTGGGGGGTTGGTATTTCTACCGATTACTCTATTCGTCTAATTATCTAATCTAAGGTGTGTGTAGTCTATGTCTAATTATTGTGTGCTCGTATGATGATTTAAAGATGTGTTTACTTAGGTTTTATTACTCCCTAATTATCTCCTAGTGGTGGTTGAATTGTCACGCCCTTATTCTTAATCGTGTTGTGTGTCTAAGGTCGTAGGGTATGCGTTTATCCCTAACTCTTTGAAACTACCAAAGGTTATCGTCTACAAAATCTCTAGGATTTATAAACTTAACGCTAAGGTACTCTTCGGATGGTTTAGCCTATAATGACTCTAGGTACTATAAGCTAAGGTTTAACAAAGATTAATCAAGCATTAACTACACAATGGATGACCTATCGTAATACTAGATCATTAACAATTAAGATAAGAGACAACCAATCAATATTCAATAATTAAGTTTCATATTCCCTAAGCAAACACACAAGTAAATTAGCCGGACATGGGAAACATGCAAGCATACACACAATTAATTGAAGACATAATTGAATTAATTAAGTAAAACACTTATCTTGATGTAAGATAGGGTATGGAACCCTAAAATACTGTACAAGACATCATTGGTTCGGTTTAGGTTTTTACTCCAAAAGACTACACACTGAAAACTAAAAAATTCGGATTCTATATATAAGATTACAAATGCGACGGCGCACCTTTGATTTGTGAAGCCGTCGTGTCGCCGTCATTAGGGTTTCATCTTGGACACGTTAGTCTTGCGACGGCGTCACCTTATGCTTGTGACGCCGTCCCTTCGGTCTCGGCGTCGTGCGGATCAAATCTAGGCCGTCCGAGTTACGGCGCCTACTCTTTTAAAACTTGAAGCCGTCACTTGTAAATGAGCAATTTGGCTACGAGCCTTCACAAAGTTGTCCGACGGAGTCGCAGATAACACCGACGCCGTCCCTTCGGTTCAAAGACTGAGTGTCTCGATTCTTGACTTTGGCCATTTTCTTCAGATATTCGCGCTTTTCGTCCGAATAAGTGCCATTCCAGCATTTTGCCTTCAAGATACCTAAAAAGTGAAAAGGATCGATATTAAGTAATAACGGATACAAAAGTAATCAAATAAGGGCTTAAACGACCCCTCAAAAAGGTACATTTTAAAACCTTATCATCTTTCAAAGTGTTTATTTCAAAAATATCATGGAATTCAGGAAATTCCGGGTTACATGGTTTGTTAGTTTGAAAACTTTCCTCCTTACTTTGTATTGCAATTTCAAGTGAAATGCAATGTTTTACAAGTTGTGAGAATCTGTTTAAAGTTCATCAAAAAATTCTTTATTAACCACATCAATTGTTTTGAAACACTTAATCTCAGACTCAACCTTAGTCAAAGAACATTTAAGAAAATCATGTTCAGCATCTTGATCAGTTTGTTTAAGTACATTAGTAGATGCATTATGTTGAACAGTTAAGGGTACCTCGGTACATGACACCTGTTCATTTTCCAGTTTAATGTCTGCATTCGCATCTTGTGTAACACGAGTTGCTGAACTACTGCTTGGGTTAAGCTTCTCAGTCTCTGTTCCTCTGCACTCAGTGACAACTGATCTAGCATCCGATGCTTTACCCGAATCAACATTGATATCTCTTGATTGCACCTGACTCTCATTCATCTTGATGTCACACTTAAGTGTGTCTTGTGCTTTCTCCTCAATGTACTTCTTTACATTATCCATGAGTTGGATTAATGTTTCTCTGAACACGTCTGCTTCCATTCCAGTGTGACTAGCAAAGCACATTTTTGTCATATCATCTTCATAATCCCAACCGTATTCACCATTAACGAATGACTGAAATTGTTTGTTGATCACTTGAAGTGCAGCCTCCAATCCAGCTTCTTGAAATTCTTCTTTGTCAAGTTGTTGTTCAAGTTTTTCTAAGTTCAAGAACAATGTGCCCGTGAAAGTCTGTACATCTTGACCGAAGAATGTCTTAAATGCTCGTACAAATCCCATCTTGAATCCATTTCCTCTTAGAAATATCGTGAGGTGTGAATAAAGTTGTCGAAAAGGTTCTATGAAATTAACCTTTGAATTAGATTGCAATTGCAGTGACTGGTGCAACTCTCTTTCTTTCTTTCGTGTGAATTCGAGCCCAAAGATTCCATATTAGCATTATCCAACTCAGACACGTTAATCTGTTGTACATTGTTGGGTATCTTCTGTTCATGAATCACGTCATACTATTTAAGTATCTCAGATACAACTGAATCCGAAGTATTAGGCATGATGTTAACGTGCACGGTATTTTACAAATCTATGATTTAAACTGAGAAATAGAATCTTTTGAGGGATTTTATAAAATCAAGAAGAAACCGTTAGACAATGACCAATTGAACGTGTTAAGATAACTGATGGATCGGCACAATGATAGAAGACTGTGTGATAGGAGTGATGATTGTTTGAATGATTAGCTGAAATATTTTTTGGTTGTATGTTGTTGATGCGGAAATTTGATTTCAAAACTTAAAAACCTCACTATCTTCTTTTCGGAGTGGTTATAGGCCTCGAAGGTTGACCAAAATGGTATTTAGTCTTGTTGGGTTGCCATTGATGAAGGTATTTGTGATAAAGTTGATGTAGGATCGAATCAACGATAAAGGAGTTGTGTTTAATGAAGATTAAGCATTGTTGTTGTAGTGAATTTTTGGTCTGAAAACTTAAAACTTTTATAACTTCTTTCTGTAGGGGATTTGGGCCTCGAAAATTTTGTTTCTCAACTTTGATGTAAAACCTCACAATATTCAGGCTGTTCCGATCGTTTTGACAGGTATTTCGCTGAAAACGAAGTTACGGTTCAAAAGTTATGGCCGTTTGAAGTTTTGACGTAAAAAGTCAACTTTGGTCAAACCGCAATAGTCAAACCGCAAGCTGTGACAAACAAAACACAGGACACAAAGCGTAGAACTAAGCAAACTGCAAACCTCAAAATGCAATGACCTTAAATCGCAGTCTTGGTCAAACCACAACTTGTCAAACCGCAACTTTGTCAAACCGCAACTTGTCAAACCGCAGTGTCTTCAAAACGCAAAAGCTCAAATCGCAGCTATAGACAAATCACAAGATCTTCAAACCGCAGAAAGGGCAAATCACAAGATCATCAAACCGCAGAAAGGTCAAATCGCAAGATCTTCAAACCGCAGAAAGGGCAAACCGCAAGATCTTCAAACCGCAGAAAGGGAAAATCGCAGACTCAAAACGCAATGCTAGAGGACAAACCGCATGTCACTTTCGTGCAAGTACGAAAGTCACTTTTACATAGTTTCGTCTTTTTGCTAAATGCCAAATCGCAGTTTTGTCTTATACTCAAACTGCAACTGTCTTTAGTCCTTTTAACCTCAAATCGCAGACACAAATCCTCAAACCGCAATCAAGATTGTGTCAAATCGCAGGGAAGAATGTGTCAAATCTCAACCAAGAACAATACTCAAAACTCTCGAATACACATCAATCTTCACCTAAACTGATGAAACAAGCTTACCAAACACAAACTAAGCTAATCTACCAAACCTAAACATGAAAGTACAAAGATATAACGATTTAAACCACAAATCAAGCTAAAAATATGTATAAGCACATAAAACCATTCACCAAACTAAAACACAAGAACCAATCACTAAATCCGAGCACACAGAAGATATATGATTAAACCATGGCTCTTAATACCAATTGTAAGAGATTGATTATTATAACAAACAAAGATAAATATGTATAGTTCAAATCTAATAAGAATTTTAGAGAGAGAAAGAGAGTTGGGAGACTTTTCTAGAAAGAGAAAGTGAGAGAGAAAATGGAAGATTAGATTAAAAGAAGTGAAAGCTCCACCCCTTCCCATGGTGAGATGGGGTTTATATAGTTTTAACAATAACCGCCCCCTACGAGCTGTGGATCGAGTGTACAGTGGGTAAAGACCCGTCCGTCCTCTTGTTAGGAATTAGAAATTCTCGGTGAAAACCCCTTGGTTATTAAATTAGACTAACTTTAGGATTAAAATCGGTCACCTCGAGTATATGTAATCGTTAAAGAGCTCGTAGTCGTAGTTCTTTTAAGTTAAGTAGTATTTAGTTAAGTAACACCGTGGAGGACGGACGGGTCTTTACCCACTGTATGCACGATCCACGACCCGATGTGTGGCGATTTATGTAAGACTATAAATACTCTCTACCTCCCAAGGTAGAGTTGGAGCTCATAATAATATCTTTCACTTTCTCTCACTAAGTTCCTAAACCTTTAACTTTCTCTCTAGAATTCCACTTATACGCCTACTTATGTTAATGGTTTGATGTGTATGTGAAAACTAATATCCAACAATTGGTATCAAGAGCCATGGTTAGATCATATCTTGCACATCTTTGGATTTCTAGTGGTTTTTAGGTGGTTTTTGAGTTTGAAAAAGTTTAGTGGTTTGTGCATCATTTGGTTGATTTCTTGTGTTAAAGCTTGGATTTTGTTTGTACTTTTATGTTTAGAATCATCATAAGTGTTTAGGTTTTCATTTGGTAAGCTTGAATCATCTTGGTTGGGTTGTTTTTGGATTGAAAAGTGATGTTTATGTTGTTTTTCTTGCTAGCGACTTGACATACGGATTTGTTTCTTCGTAGCGACTTGCTTTACAATTCTGTAGCGAGTTGTAGTTTTTGAAGCTAGCGACTTAGTCTTAGCGACTTACAGTACAAGTAGTGGATTCTCCACTACGGGTGGCGACAGTGTTAGCGACTTGGTGAGTAGCGAGTTGCTATTTAGCGACTTGAATCTTTAGCGACTTGTGTGGCAATTCTTTGCCAAAATTTTGCTAGCGACTTGAGGCCTAGCGAGTTACTATAGCGACTTGCATTTGTCTAGCGACTTGGTGGTATAGCGAATTAGGTGTTAGCGACTTGGTACTTAGCGACTTGGTTCAAGGGTTATAGCGACTTGGTTGATTTTTACGAAGAAGAGGTTTGACCAAAGTTGACTTTTACGTCAAAACTTCAAGCGGCCATAACTTTTGATCCGTAACTCCGTTTTAGCGAAATACTGTCAAAGCGACCGAACGACTGAATATTGTGAGGTTTCACCACGATGTCGTGAAATGAATTTTTCGAGGCCCAAATCCTCTCCGAAAGGAAGTTATTGAGCTTTTAAGTTTTAGACCTAAATTTCTCCATAAAATCGTGCTACAACCAACCCAAATCACAACCAAACAACATCTCGCTTATCCCACAAACAATCATAAGACCTAACACACAATTGTCTATCATTGTGTCGATCCATCGATCGTCTTAACACATTCCATTGGTCATTGCTTAACGGTTTGGTCTTGATTTTAGTAAAATCCATGAAGATTCTATTTCTCGGTTTAAATCATAGACTTGTAAAATCCGTGCATTCTACCACATCATGTCTTACTCTCTTGACCCGGTGATTTGAAGTGCTTAAATTGTATGATCTTGTGGATAATAATGATAATGGATGCTACATGAATGATTAAAGATGTTTGAATTAAACAACGAGGATGTGAGATCTTCATGTTACGAGTACAATGAGAATGAATTGCACACTTTCTGAGAATGCCATGCAAATGGAATGCGACATTGAGCCCTATCAACTACTTCATCTGCACCTCATACGGTTGTTATCCATAGTTGGGGATCGAACATGTAGTGCTCTTTTCGCCAGGACTTACCTACATTGACAAGAAGCTTCTTTGTTGAACTTAGAGCATTTAAAGCGCAACTTACCAATGAAGAAGTTCAAAGGATGGTTCGGTCAGACTCTTCAAGTAATCTACAAACAATTTCACCATTCATCGGTGGGGAATATTGATTTCGATCAACACTTGACCGAATTTCCTTCAAAAACATCTTGGAATGGAAATTGAGAATTCATTGAGACATTTATCCAACTCATGGATAATGTGAAAAAGTACATTGAGAAGCGCACAAAAGGATGAAAAAGTGAATGAGTGTCGGTGCGGTTGAGAGATTGTTGTGATAAGTTGGGTAATGTATACGTGGAAGAATCGGGTGTTCTTGAATGCGAGAATGTTAGAAAACAAATAATGATGAGTCGGACAATGCTAAAATAGAATCTTCATGCTCATGTTCACAAGAGAGAGGTGCACCAGTCACAACCCGTGCAAGCTAATGCAAAGGCAGCTCCATGGAAGCTTGGATGTACCCAAGATAGAGATGCACCGCCACAACTTGCGCGTTAATGCGAGAGGAAAGTTGCATGAAAGTTTCTGCGGTACCTAGGTATGCATCTTCTTCTCAAAATGATGATTATGAATTGCATGAGTACCTTTGCATTTGTGCTGATGATTCCTTGACCACCGAACTCAATACCTATAAGGATCAAGTTGCCATATCTGAATAGTGCTAAGTTTGAACTTACCACTCGTGAGCGGAGATGGATATCCAAATGTGTACAATTATTAGAAAAAGTAATTTTAGAAGAAGTATTAAAACAAGAGTTAAACTCCTTACAAGAAAAGCTTTCCAAAGCGCTAAGCAAAAACACGAACTTCAAGAAAATGTTAAAATGCTTAAGCAAGAATTCAAGGCTAAGGAATCAAAACTTTTGAATGATTTTCCAATCTAAAACTTTGAAAAACAAGCTTGAAAATAAGTTATGCGTACAAGGAATACCATTCAAGCTGCTCACATGATCACTAAGCATCGAGTCTTAGCGATAAGCATAGCATTCCCTTGTTGAGGAACCAAATCCAGAGGTAATTAAAAGGCTAGAAATGCTCATAAGGTGCTTTATGATGGTAATGAAATCCTTAAGCCTGGCGGAAACCTAGTTGCGTTGAGTGCCTTTGGAAGATAAGAAATCGATGAAGTCACTAGGGAGAAAATGAATAAGAAGTTAGAAGATCACGAGTGTAAAAGAATAACATAACGATCAAACCCCATAATTACACTAAAGAAAATTGGATCTCCTTGAACAAGTTTAAGCCTCGGACTCTATTAACCCCACGAACAAGTGTTACGGAAAAGGATTTAGATAAGCAAAAGCGAGAGAATCTTGTTGTAACGAACCATCCCTTAGGAAAATGCCTAGAAGCGACTGTGTATCCTCCGAATACACCAATGCATCTTGTTCCTAGAACAATTGCCACTAAAAGCAAGACCTTAATTAGTCAATATGTTATCTTTCAACTATTTGTTGATTTTGAGAAAACTTGCAAGAAAAGGATCACACCCACTGGTATTCTTGAAGGAGAAAGGGTTTGAGCAAACTAAAGAATGTTATTTAAGCGAAGTCATGCCTTTCTTTAAACAACTAAAAGATCATTTGAGAGTCTTAAAAAGGAATGAATTCGGACATTAAAGAAATGGAAAAGGAATTTGATGCAATGATTGTTGAGGTTAGTGATTATGAGAGAATTAAAATATAATGAGATTGAGAGGAAGAACTTGCATACTTGAATGAGAATCGATTTATGAATGTATTGCTCAAGATGTGTTTTCAACTTTGCTACAAATTGTTCCATTAATGCTTCTCAATTTCATGAATTATCTGTTGCTCGAAAGTCTCCCATGATCGTGTCATTGAGCTTGAAACAACAAATTCAAAATTGCATGAGAAAATAGAACAGGATGATCATGATAACTTGGTCAAACATTATTCTAAATTAGAAGTTGAACATCTTGCTTTGCAATTAAAACATCAACATCTCAAAGAAAATGTTAAAACCTCAAATATCAAGACATCCTCGATGCTCCCGAGTTTGATGCGATTTTGAAATTAGCAAGCGTGATGAACAAATTTGAGCTCATTGCCACACGATCAAAATATTGAAAGCCCAAATTTCAAGCGAAAGGTGAAAAGAAGGATGTGTTGGTTCCATATGCCTCCTCCTTTAGATTCTCGAATTTCCAACTTCAAAACATAATTGATAACTTGCAAAGGAAAATGATTGTTTTAAAGTGAAATTTCAAAGGTTAATGATCAAAACAAAGAGTTATGTGATTCATTTAAAGTTAATCATGATAAACAAATTGAAAAGATAACTTCTTTACTTAACGATATTGAGAATCAAGCGTGAGGTTAAAGGAAAGTTGCCAATCCCCAATTGCAAATACTACTGTTCCTAAGGTTTCGATTGTGATAAATATGCTATCGATATGTTATATATTCCTCCGCCCATTAGGAATAATGAACTTGCACATAAAGCATATCTCTCATACCTTAAGGAAAGTTTGAAGGGTCTCCGTGAGATTGTTGAAGATGAAAGATTAGAAAAACCTTTTGATAGTACTATAGCCTATGCTGCATGGATGCCAAACGATCTCGGGAACTCTTAGAGTATGTAATTGTCACAAGTCCGAAATCTAACAATAGGCGAGATAGAATAGTTGTGCCTTGTTCTATGCCTAAAGCCAAGCATGTGACCCTTGATATGCCTTGTTCCATGTCGAAATTCAAGCAAGCAACCTTTGATGTGCCTCCTAGAATTTCGGATCCCAACACTTCTAGACCGGGAATGCGAGAAAGTAGTGAAGCCATGTAATGTTCCCATCGTTACTTCTACGGATGTTAAGATTGACACTAAAGTTAGCGGGTCAAAACCTAGAAGCAATGCAAAGAAGGATAGGATTACATGAAACTAAAAGTGATCATGATAAGGAAGTAAAAGAACACCATAGGGACAAGAAGTTTGATTTGAACAAAAGAATCGTGTTAGTTCTAGTATTAGCTCTAAGCTTCTTGAAATTAATTCGAGGCCTTATCTTTGTCTGCAAAACATGTAAAAATGTTTATTTTACGGTAATCATGATAAATGTGATGTGTTATTTACGAGATCTAAGAATCATACCCGTTAAGAAAGTTTGGAAAGCAAAGCAGTTAAGCAATCACGAAACCTACGGGGAAGGTTTTTACCAATGTAGGATTTCGGTGGAAGCCAACAGTCGAATGTTCACGAATGGCAAACCTTGCTCTTTAACTAGATCCACTATGCCGAGAATAGTGCTGTTAAGGTTTGGAAGCCAAGCGGTAGAATAATCCCATTAAGCACAAAATGTCATTTGACTAAGTCGATGCCTCTACTAGTTCGACTCCTAGGGATAATGCCATTGCATCTAGGGTTTCTGGATTCAAAGATTGTTTGTGCTAACCAAAGGAACCCATCGACGCGTGGGGATCCAATGTTTCCAATTCTCTGTCTTAAATACATTGTCCAAAGCGGTCGTACAAATCGTCCCTTGGTATTTGGATTGAGGCGGCTCTAAACATATATTGGGCTCTTAACAATGACGTCTGTTCAAATCGATTCGGGCCTCGTACTTCATCATTATGGTGTCTGCGAGATAACACTTGAGCCCCGTTCTTCAAAGAAAAGAAAAGTGTACGCTCTTACGTAAGCTTTATCTTGACTAAAGAAAATTCTCTCATGAATGGCCATACTCATCTACATTCTTCATCAATAAGTTTCATGTTTTCCACGCTCATTCAATCATCAAGTGGATCTATGTTCATTGGTGTATACTCTTATTCACTTGTTAAATCAAAAATGGCAACCGGATGCAATTTTGAGGGAGAAAGAGTGAATATACTACATGATGATGGATGTTTGAAGAATGGTTATCGACTTAATTTTTGATGATGATGAGTGTACATTCTTTTGATGAAGAGTGAATATACTAAGGATAAGCGGGATTCATAGTTTTGATTTTGATGACTCTCCTCCAACGCCTAATGCTTCACTTACTAAGGATAATTGGGAATCAATGTTTGGGATTCATTGTTTTTCAAAGATAGGTTTGATGAGTACTTTCAACCTTGACGAATGTTGATCATCCGACACGAAGCTCATGCTCGGTTTCTATTAACTCAACTAGTTCACCATCTAAGAAGTACTTCTTGGAATTCTCAAGAAACCTTATCTCCGGTTATTTCACAAGGCGTTTATAATGACTATCATGATATTGTATGTTGCACTATTGAATAATGATCCGCTCTTTGGTATTCTGTGCCAAATCTTCACGGATTGTTGTTCATGGATAATGATCCGCTCTTTGGTATTTCTTTGCCAAATCTTTACGGATTATTGTTCCTCTCATTGTGCGCTATAAATCAACCACATGAACATTAAGGAAAATGACTACCTCATTCGCTCGAAGACATTTGTGGTGAATCTTCGGATCGGTCTCTACATGTATACCTTTAGGAAGAATGCATTAATGTCGAGAAATCATTTGTTCGGTTCATTCGGTGGATCGGCGTACATCCGGTTGTACGTTTATTCACGTGTTGGGCATTGACACAAGGCGATTACTTGAGTTAATCAATTATCACTTATTTGAGATTGAAGTTAAAATTCACAAAGGCGAACTTAAGATGCAAATGCATGGAATTCTTCTTTTTTCAAGTTTGGTATATCGGGTTTTCTTTATCGGTGGTCACTTCAAATTGTCTACATATGGGTTGATAAAGATAGTCGAGAGAGTTTCTATCGCGGTGGTCCTATGGCTCTGGACACTCCGATTCGGGACCCGCACTTCAAAACAGTCCCATTAGTTCATCCCTTATACCAAATTATTCTCCGAAACTCCATATGTACCTCCATCGATGTTGATTTAAAGAAATTGTTTGATCCCATGTTTGATGAACATTATGAGCCAAGTGCTAATGAACTGACAATTCCTACTTGAGGTTGCTCATATTCACGTGAATGACGTCAATCCTTCATCTCAATATCATTAAGTCAAGAAGCGCTGCTGCTGATCACTCTGTCTCATCAACAAATCATCAAACTTGAGGTACATCATGGAACTATATACGGTATCAATGATGAAGTTAATCCCTTTGCTACTCACGAAGATGCTCCATTTGAAAATGTATTTGCTCACGAATCTTCATCGAACCATCTTCTTCGGAGACATCGACTCTGCTACTTGATCCCTCAATCACAACCACATGAACACCTCGGAAAATGGACTCACGATCATCCATTAGACAACATCATTGGAAATCCTTCTCGTCCGGTATCCACTGTAAACAACTTGCAATTGATGCCTTATGGTGCTTCTTTAACTCCGTACTCTCAAAGATAGAACCTAAAGATGTTAAAACCGCCATGAATGAAGGCAATTGGTTCAATGCCATGCAAGATGCAATTCATGAGTTTGATCGATTAGATGTATGGGAATTAGTACCGACTCCAGTTGTGCTATGATCATTGCTCTTAAGTGGATCTTCAAAGTAAAGCTTGATGAGCATGGTGAAGTTTTGAAGAATAAGGCTAGGTTAGTGGCTAAAGGTTATCGTCAAGAAGAAGGTATTGACTTTGAAGAATCTTTTGCTCTGTTGCTCGAATCGAGTCAATCGAATCTTTTGGCTAATGTTGCTAGTAAGAACATGGTAGTCTATCGGATGGACGTAAAGGCGGCATTCTGAGCGGAGATCTTAAAGAAGTCGTCTATGTCGGTAACCCGAAGGCTTTGTAAATCGAGCATCCTACCCACGTTTATCGTTTGAAGAAGGCTCTTTACGGTTTAAAGCAAGCTCCAGGGCATGGTATGATCGCTATCAAAGTTTCTTCTATCTACGGATTGACAAAGGCGTAGTCGATCCAACATTGTTCACAAGGAAGTCGAGCAAACATTTAATCCATGTTCAAATTTATGTTGATGATATCATCTTTGTTTCGACTGACCCCAATGTGTGTGATCGTTTTTTTTCAAATGAAATGAGTTCAAAATTTCAAATGTCAATGATGGGACAAATGTCATTTTTCTTGGGATTACAAATTTCACAAAGTCCCGGAGGCATTTTCATAAATCAATCTAAATATGCAAATGAGATTTTAATGAAATTTGGATTTGATTCAAGTGACCTGTTGACACACCCATGATTGAGCGAACCAAACTAGATGAGGACCACTCGGGGATCATGGTAGACCAAGCGAAATATCGTAGTATGATTGGATCCTGATGTACCTCACTTTGCTAGTAGACCGGACATCTTGCTTTCTGTTTGCATGTGTGCTAGATACCGAGCTAAGGCTACTAAAAAGCACCTTGAAGCGGTTAAGCGGGTCTTCGGTATCTCAAGGAACCATCAATATGGGACTTTGGTACCGAAGGACACCGGTATGTCACTAACGACATATGCGGATCACGAGATCATGCGGTGTCAAGATACTCGTCGAAATGCGTGCGGAGGTGCTCGGTTTTGGGTGATAAGCTTGTGAGTGGTCGTCAAAGAAGCAAATGAGTACTTCTATTTCCTCTGAGGCTGAATACATAGTCATGTCATCTTGTTGTGCTCAAATCCTATGGATGAGATCTCGATTAGCGACTATGGCTTTGTATTCAACAAATCCTACACTATGATAATAAAAGTGCTATTGCTCTCTCATGCAACAACGTACAACACTCAAGAGCAAAGCACATCGACATTCGACATCATTTCATCGAGGAGCAAGTGGAAAAATGTGTGGTGGAACTCTATTTTGTGAGGATGAATACCGGTTAGCGAGACATCTTCACCAAAGCTCTTCCAAGAGAGCGTTTTGAGTTTATTCTTCCACGTCTTGGCTTGAAAAGCCTTCAACGAAACACTCAAGCGTCTTGAGGAGGAAGGCGAGGAGTAAAGGTCTTTCTTCTTCTATCTCTTGTATATATCTATTCGAAAAACAAAATACAAAATTATAAAACCTTCAAAAATCAAATAGAAAAATATAAAACTTTCAAAATCCATAAAAATTTGAAAAATTGAAAAATCTTCAAAAATATTGTCATTTTGTCATGTTTCTCTCGATTCGATAATATCTACGGTCTTGATGTTGTCATTCAAAGAATGACACGGGACTTTAGATGTTGTTCGAATTTTATAAAAAAAAAAAAAAAAAAAAAAAAAAAATTCAAAAATCAAAAATATTTTTGGGAGAAAGAGAAACAATGGTTTATTGTCATGTCGAGCAATAACCGGTTTTAAAAGAAAAACGAGCCATGTTTTACAATGTTTTCAAATTCCATGCTCGATTCTATAAACATTTATCTGCTAAAAACTAAATGCTTTGAAAAATAACTCGGTCTCTATTTTGATAATCATCGGGACTTATATGTCAAAATCTCTATCTCTCAATCAATAACCTATGTCATTGATTGAGGGAGAATGATTTCAATTAAATTAAAAAGTTATTTGGCATTAAGTTGTTTTCAAAAGATATACATGCATGTTTTATCAATGGAGTTTAAAGTCTTAAAATCCGATCCTTATCGATTAAAACGCTTTCATAATCAAGTCACAATTCCCTTAAAAGCTTTCAAAATCAATTTAAATCAATAAGAGATCACAAATCTCAAATGATTTGATAATTATGATCGGGGAGAATGTGTGATTTAAATTGGTTTAAGCGATAATTCGGTAAATGGTTTTATAAGGATGTACATCTTCCCTTCCCACATGTGACAAACGATTTCAAATTTTCAATGCACATGTTGAGGGGAGCATCTATCTTAAACCTTTGATTTGTAACGTGATCATTCATCTCAATGTGCGGGTTCCTCTAGTATGTGCAAAACTCTTTTCAAACCTCGAGGCACATATTGAGGGGAGCAAATTTATGGAAACCTCATCCTTCCGAAAATGCGATATCTACTTGATTTGATATGGGAAGTGATGTTGATATCTTTAGAAAATGGTAATCAAAGAAGTTAATTCTTTCTCTTGCCTCCGTGTGCTAAACATTTTCAAATACTTGATGCACATGTTGAGGGGAGTTCTCGTTCTAAAATATCAAAAACAATTCGGTACAAAATGCTTTGATAATATATCACAAGTATCTGAATTGATTTTCAAATGGTTTTCAATTGGATCCAATGGCGGATGAACAATACCAAATTGACCGACCAACTTTACTTTATGTGCGGTGATATAAGGATGATAAGGTTAGGTATGTGTTCCCATGATCCGCGAGCCGGAGGGATCTACCGAGGACAATCCACTAGTTAGTGTAGAAGTCCTTAGGTATGATGATAAAAGGAGAAAAGTGAGATATGGGAAGAGTGCGGATGAGATAGAGCTAATCTTGGAACAAACCCAACAAGGTTCTTGCTATGAAGTCTCGGTAAGCTTGAAGGGTTGAAGAATTAAAAGAATTGAATGAGAAAGGGTGAAAACAAATAGCCCTCCATTTATTCAACCTTAGGGGCGAAACGGGTTCAATTCATATGCTCTTGATGGTAACATCGGTATTGAAGACAAGGCGTCATGGACCCGGTGGCGCTTACACTTCAACTTTCCAAACCACTCAAGTTCCTCTTAAAGGACTTGTTTCATTCTCACGGGAACCGACGTTATCTATCGACTTTCTCTTAGAGATGGTTGATATTGAAGAAGGAGACCCTCTCCCTAGTCTCGACACGGGATCCAAATATGCACAAAATTGAGTCTAGAGCCACGAGATCATCAATAAATCTCATTAGGACACTTTCAATGAAGACTCTGTTTCACACAATGTGGAAGAGATTATATCTTGAGTCCTCGCATTATCCTTGTGGTATTGCGGAACATCCGAGTGATGTGTATACATATTCACAATGAAGATGGAAAGCCTTCGAGCCAACATCAAACAAGCTCTGGTAGGTGGCATGTGAGATCTATTATATAGATCAACCATGTGACAACCGAGCGAAACAATGGGGCGATTCAATCTCTTGAATCAATCTGGTTCGAGTTATGGATTGACGGATACCTTTGA
This sequence comes from Chrysanthemum lavandulifolium, assembly GCA_022545495.1. NCBI lineage: Eukaryota > Viridiplantae > Streptophyta > Magnoliopsida > Asterales > Asteraceae > Chrysanthemum > Chrysanthemum lavandulifolium. The sequence continues at coordinate 194,495,503 of CM040241.1, read as the reverse complement.
AAAACCGGTCTTTGTGCTTAACAACTCTTTTATTTAGCACATCGACCGTGTACTCATTTTCATACCAAAGGTGTTTTATGATTGATAATTGATTTTCAATAAAACCTTCGTTGTATTGCAAAAACAATTTCTATTGAGCAATACGATTGTTTTCAAATCTTTTTCATCAATCGGTGGACTTAAATTATTTGGTTCACTCACTCCGTGTTGTCTTCTTTGAGATGTTCGGTTTGAGAACGACTAGAACATTCTGAAACCTGTCAAGGAAATTCTTGAATTATACGATCACGGGCGGTACATGTCTTGATCAGCGGGGACCGTGGGCGTGTACCTCAATTCAACGAAAGTGATCAAAGACACTTTCGTGCGATTTATTGCTAACTGTTGTATGCGGTCGCCCGACGTTTGCGGTGATCGAATGAAGCGGTCAATCCATAGCCGCATGCTCACTTATCACATTCATCTCAAAAGAAATCATGATTAGTGCATCAATGACTCGATATTTTCACTCCATGCTTACGCTACTGCTGCGCCAATATCATGATTCAACAAAAGCTTCCGCTACTTTGATGAGAAGATATCATGATCCGAATGTGAGCATGTCGGTCCTAAAGTCACAACATCACATAACACCAACACCACAAAGGATGAGTCGAGATTGTTGATAGCGATGATCTCAAATCTTGGCTCAAACTTATTATCACGTGGATCGGTGAAAGACCTCCACAAAGTAACCAAACATGCAATGTGAAGAATCAATGTCTACGAGCTTAGGAGCAAGGACTACATCAAGAATGCAAGATCAATTGTTAATGTAATATCTATTTATATTCAATGTAAGTTTGGTACATGATTGAGGTGACCTCCATAGGGAGAGATTGTTAGGAATTAGAAATTCGGTATTAAAGAGTCGGTCACCTCAAGTATATGTAATCGTTAGAAAGCTCGTAGTCGTAGTTCTTTTAAGTTAAGTAGTAATTAGTTAAGTAACACCGTGGAGGACGTTTACCCAGATCCAGTGGCGATTTATGTAAGACTATAAATACTCTCTACCTCCCAAGGTAGAGTTGGGCTTAATAATATCTTTCACTTTCTCTCACTAAGGGTGCGTTTGGTATGGTCTTGTGTAGTATGGGTATGAGTGTGATAGCGATAATCATGAAAGATCCATACCTAGGTAGTTAGATGTATATGGAGTATGGATAAAATCTATTATTCATTATCATAGTGGTGGGCCCTCTCATATTAAACAAACACCTTTAATCACTTTCATAGTGATAGTCTCATTCCCATAGTGGGATACCAAACACACCCTAAGTTCCCTAAACCTCTAACTTTCTCTCTTTAGAATTCCACTTATACGCCTACTTATGTTAATGGTTTGATGTGTATGTGAAAACTAATATCCAACAAGTTGGCTAAATATAAATTTAAAACTTGAATTTACAAATAGACCTATACTAAACGACAAATCAAATACAATAATAATAAAGTGTATTAGTACCGGGAGGATTTACTTTTATTTTTTAGACTATAAATGAAATGTAACATGTAGCATTGACATCTTACCATTATAAATCAAAGAAACTAAAAATCAATTTACCTTAAATTATCGTTCAATGTATTGAAAACCAAAGATTCTTATTTTTTTGGCGCGAATCTGTCTATAATCTGCAAAATTGACGCTTAAGATTCGTCATTCATTATTCCCAAAAAGAAATCTCCACATAAACAGAAATAAACCAATATCATTTCAAAACACGATTACATTCGCTGTATAAATCTAATTAGTTACCTCTCAGAAATTCAAACCCATGTTTTGTGCATCATACATAGCTGAGGAAGGACCGCATTTGCTTAACTAGCTACTTGTTAAAATAACAGTAAAACCATTTGTTATATGTGGCAAAACGGGTCAATTGGGTTGGAGCGAAAATACTTTAAGGCCTCATTTTCATACATTTTTCTTGATTGACCTCTCAATATTTATATTTAAGATTTATTTATGAATATTTACTTATTCAGCATAAAATGGTATATAATATGAAATCAAGCTACCATCATTGCTACCAAGTACGTAGAAGAATAACATTTCATAAAAACGTAACTTACTTGACCATTGCATACAGTTACGGAAACCCTCAATGTATTCAATCAGTGTTGCGGTAGTAGTGCTTAGTGAATCAGCAACTGCACTCACATCACTTGCAACCATCTATTTGTACATGAGTCGCAACACACGGCATAGCAGCCCCAAAAGTGATAATGCTATGCTGGCATCTGCTTGTTTCTGTTTCAACATACATGCATCTTAAATTCTTATAATACATGTCACAACCTTATTCTATTTGCACTTTACAGTATATTGTTTAGTGATAATATATGCCTCAAATAAGTTTTACGTACGATTTTCAAATAGAACCAATGAGTAAATACCTGATCATACCAGAATTGTGTCGGTATATTTTTCCTTATCCTTTAAGCCTGTAGGGCTGACACGACCCTCTGCATACAAAGCGAAGTGAAAGAAAACTTTGTTGGTTTGTTGATGTTTGTTAGGAAACGACACCTTTGAATAGCCTGCTCGTTAGAGAAGCAAGAAGATGTATTCTCATTATTTCCCATAAAAAGAGAAGGGTGAAAGCTAAAGATCATGACATAGTTTTTAAAAAGACGATGTCGCAATGAATTTTGAAAATTACCATTACGCATAAAATACTTTCAAAAGTTCTGAAATGGTCCACATGGCTTGCGTTGACTTTCACCGCCATCCTTTAACTTTTTTTTCCGTTAAAAAGTTCTGATAATGGTCCTTATGGTTATTGACTTTCAGATTTAGTCTGTTTTTATACTTTTTCACCCGTTCTCTTACGTTTTTATCCGTCTTTCTTACGTTTTGTCCGTTTTTTACGTTTTTATCGGTTTTCATCCGTTTTTGTCTGTTTTTCTTACCCTTTTTTATATTTTTGTCGTTTTTATCCGTTTTTCTTACGTTTTGTCTATTTTATTCATTTTTGCCCGTTTTCATCCGTTTTTGTCCATTTTTTTTTACATTTTTGTCTGTTTTTTCTTACATTTTGTCTGTTTTCTTACGTTTTTGAACAATTTCAACATATTGAATTTTTTTTTCAAAAAGAAACAAAATTTTGAAAAATTTGAAAAAAATTCAAACAAAAGCGGATTTTTCAAATTTGAAAAAAAAAAATCCAAAAAATTGAAAAAAAAGTATTTCGACATATAGAAAAATTTGAAAAAAAAAAAATCAAAATTGTTTTTGAAATTTTTTTTTTTAAATTGAAAATTTTGAATAAAAAATTTCATAGAAAATATTTTTTCAAAATTAAAAAAAAATCTTAAAAAAAGTTTTGAATTTTTTTTCCAATTTTTCAATATGTCGAAATACTTTTCTTGTTTCAAAATTTATTTTTCATTACGTTCAATCTTGAAAAAATTATTTTTGTAAAAGAATTTCGAAAAAACAATTTAGAAAAAAAATTCCAATTCCTTTTTTTTTAAAAAAATTTGGAATTTTTTTTTCAAATTTTTTTTGGAAATTTTTTTTCCAATTTTTTTTTTTCAAATTTTTTTGGAATTTTTTTTTTCAAATTTGTGAAAAAATTCCAATTTGTTTTTTGGAATTTTTTTTTTTTCAAATTCATTCAAAAAAAATTTCAATATGTTGAAATAGTACAAAAACAAACAAAAACGTAAGAAAAACAGACTAAATGTAAGAAAAACGGACAAAAATGTAAACGGGCAAAAACGAATAAAAATAGATAAAACATAAGAAAAATGGATAAAAACGGACAAAAATCTAAAAAAATGTAAGAAAAACGGACAAAAAACGGATGAAACCCGATAAAAACGTAAGAAAAACTGACAAAAAACGGATAAAAACGTAAGAGAATGGATGAAAAAGTATAAAACGCGTCTTCGTCGAAAGTCAATAACCATAAGGACCATTCTCAGAACTTTTAAATTGAAAAAAGTTAAGGATGTCGATGAAAGTCAACGCAATGTGAATGACCATTTCTGCCAATTTTAAACTTTGTGACGCAGTAACCTCTTGGTTCCGTCGTATTACGTCGTCATTCATATTTGAAAGTATTTTGCGTCTGATGGTAATTTTCAAAGTTCATTGCGTACATCGTCTGTTTTAAAAAACTATGTTGTGTATTTTTAGCTTTCACCCAAAAAAGAATCCCTTGCTTCCTAGTGCCAAATTTCCTGCATATATGAGACTCGTTAGACCATATATCAGACTCGTTAGACATATCCAATTGTAAGTATAACTATTCAGTAACAATCCGAACATAAAGTCATTAACTTTATAGTATTACTAAAATCCTATAAAATACCAATCAGGTTCAATTTCTAGGCCTCTTATTTTAAGACCGCAAAAACTGCACCCAAAAAAAAAAAAAAAAAGGATTCAATCACTACGTACATTAAAAAAAGACATTTCATCAAATACTTAATCTACATCCTACAATTATATTATGTTCTCACAAACAATAAACTATTCAAAGAATGAAAATCCCTAAATCTACCACACTTAGGGGAGCTTATTGAAACTGTTTATTTAATTCAACTCAAACAACTTATTTCAATATCAAAATCAGAAATATATGAAAAAGGAATAACCAAATAAGAAATAATAATGAGCAACTCCAATATATCCCCGAAAGCATGTATACATAATTGCAACAAAAAGTATCTTAAATCTTATACACTTAACATCACTAAACTTACCTTTGTTTGTGACCTCCCGTTAATGATACAACTGCAATTTTAGCTTGTTTAACATCACCCAATATCTTGAGAAGAGGGATCTGCTGCTACTTTGTTTGACCTATGTCGCTGCGTTTAGTTTGTTGTGTTAGATATGTTGAAGTTCATGAAACTGGATAGTTAAAGAGGCTTTTGGTTTTCTTATAACTGGAAACTATAAAGGCTGTTAAGGGATTGATGGGATGCTGAAATACTGAAATTTGCATACGATAAACTTTATATGTAAAAGTGCATTTATCCCATTAATCATTATGACTCCAAAATAAATATTAGGACTTAATCTTTTAATATATATGATATGATTATTGATAAAACAATACATCTATTTATTGTTTTATATATCTGTACAAACATGATAGATGTATTGTTTTATTAATAATAAATAGTTAAAGAGTGAAATGGAAATTTAACTTCCACTTTTATTTACGTTTTCAAAAAACTATTGTTATGTTTGTCTTTCTAATTTATATTTGACATCAAATGATTTTGATATATAATTAACAATACTTTAATTTTCTGATAACTCTAACTTTGGCACGAGTTTTTAAGGCAAACAAATGTATAAAAGAATCATAAAAGACTTTTCTAATAAGTTATTTTATGTGATAGTAAATGTGTATATACATCGAATTCACTGAATGAAGCTTTAAAAATCTCACTAAAACCAAGCTAAATTTTGATTATTGAGTTTTCTTTCTTAACAGTTTCGATTATTTAAATGAAAAACAAAAGTTTGCAGCGAATAGTTGTTTGCTACATTACACTAATTAAATACAACCTGAGTTTTCGATTGGTGGAACAATAACACATTTCAACGTTTTGTTTTACCCATATTTTAACACGATCTATTAGTAAAGTTCATTTATATTTTTCTACATAGTAAACAACATTTTATATTTTGATTAGCTAGGGTGACTTTCATTACCTGGGTCACTTTAATTACTTAGAAATAATAAATCATGCAAAATAGACAAATGCTACCAAACTTAATTTGAGGTGCCACGATATACTCTCTATATTTTGTTTGATTACTTACTATAGCTACACATATGGATCACACAATGTTACCCCGTGCCCCATACAAGAATGATATTAAAAATTTTCATGACTCATAATATATTATACATAGTGAATACATTTATTCAGTATGTATAAAAACTTATAATACAGAGTAAAAAAAATATAATAAGTAGTATATGTGTATGTTTGATTTACGTATTTATATCCGGCCTATCCCTTTATGGTTCAATGAATCTTAACCCAGATACCCTCACTAGGGATTTCTTGATGCACAACAAATAGCATATAATACCCGGTGCGATGTTGCTGAAAACGGTGCCACCGTGTTAACTTCATATGTCGATTTCCCACACTTTTGGCGGTGTTGCGCCATCAAGAACCACCAACCTTTGGTTCATTGAATATCGTGTGTCGTAAATGAAGGTGACACCATTGCCATGAGATTAGGTTCAAATTCACCTTGTTTTGAGCAAGTGAACCGAACAACTATGTTTTACCATAGCCGATAATAGTATGAGTTGAAGGTGAAATTATTTTGGGCGTGACCCACCTAATGTAGTGTCCGAGATATGATGGTGAAAATGATTCCAAACTTAATTCGATAGGAAAAATACGTTTGTGAAATTGTAATATAAATGTGGGTTACTTCCACCAACCAAAACTCTTCCATCCCGAACCAAAATTGCGATCGAATGATACATTCGGGAATAGTGCTTGGGTTTGCACCTCAAACGAGCATTAACCGCTTTATTTGGATGATAAATGATCGGATGCAAACCGGGTTTCTCCCTAATTCCCAACCATTTGTCCCACTCGAGGCACCATTAATTATCAAAACGTCACCATTAGGTAGCAGTTTCATATCACCCATGACCCTATTCAAAGGCATAGTTTCCATGAACCATTTAGGTTCGGGGTCGATATCTAATTCGACCACAACTATCCAAACTTCCTTCAAATTTCCCATTTCGAGCATTAACATATCTGTCTTGGGTGCACCGCCACAAATCATAACCTCGACCATCGGTACATTCCTTTCACAATATGCAATGGAAGTAGTCTGCGGACCCGCTACTAGGGTAATTCCTAGGCTCACCACCGACAATCTCGGGAACGTTTTCAACGCGATTTTTCATATAGTCCAATAAAATAGCACGATTATTTGCGAATATAAACAAATAACCATCGATATTAAGGAACACAAATGGGTATAAGTTGTTCTCGACATTATTAGGATCATTAGTACATGCTAAAAGGGCATATTATCGCTTTATCCGAGTTACCGCTTTTGGGGTAATACTCGTAGTTAAATTGCCTCGTCCCCGATAACAATTTGCCTTCCATCGGGCAATATATGATTAGTAGCATACCATCTTGGTGAATTAACCCACGTTGTATCTCTTTCCAATCACAAATTCCATTACAAAAGTGTCGTACACCCTAACAACATCATCACCATCATTATATCCTCCGGTTTGAACAAGTCTTCCATCGGCATTAGTGCACCAAGAGCACCAAGCGTCGGTTAGGACCATAAGTGGGCGTATTTTATTAGCTACGACGTCGTATTCAACCGAATGAGCGGTGCAATCTATTTTTAAAAGCGATGTCGCGTGGATCCCGCGACATTTTCCATTTGGTAAAGAAATGTTGGATGCACCGATGTCGATTCGGTCAAATATGATTACACGGTCGGTTGGGAGTAATTGCATGTGCATGGCGAGACGCCATGGATTTTGTAAAGTGACCATTTGCCGCTTGAGAAGCAATGACCACCAAGCGGGCCGGTGCTCAAGAAGATGTATAAAATAATAGATGAGAGGATAATGAATGCCCCTGAATTTGAAGGTGAAGTTATCATTGGTATATATCGGAGCAAAATTGGTAGTTGTTCTAATTAGGTTTGCGTTATGGTGTGTGATAAATATCACATGTTACATGGCAATATATAGTGTTATAAATTGAAATAATGAATGGATTGAGCACCCATACCACTGTCATACATCTCGTGACTTATTCTTAACGTAATATCAAGTACTATGAGCGATAAAGGCGTATTGAAAATTATTAATTAAATACGGTAGAAATATAAATTATTATTACGAAATGGATTCTTTAGTTGAAATACACTTTGTTTTAAAACTTTCTTGCGGTGAGTGATAAAATTACGAAGACTAAAAAGAAATGGATAAACGATAAATATCAAAGAGATATCTTGACTACAATTATAATAACTAATTGGCTATAATCTTTCTCCAAAACTACACAAAAAAGAATTCACGAACCTACAAAAATGACTCACGGACACATAAAAGGACTCAAGAACCCACAAATTTTAGCACAAAATTGTAAAAAGTTGACTAGACAAAATTGTAGCTAATATATTCCCATATCAAAAGTAAAGCTAACTTCTTGATGAACGCTATTGTTAGCAAAGAAAAAGATGTCTTCAGTCTTCATAAGGTAAGAAGAATAGTGCAAAAGCCTGTTTCATTGGTTTGATGATAAGTCGCGTACTATTTAACAATAACCAAAATAATTCTAATTTCGGTGGTTTGCATCACTAAAAACACCCGTTGTAAAACGAAAGTGTTTTATTTATTCTAAAAGTCATTAGGTTTACTTTTTTAGCCTACAAAGGTTACATGATCTCATGCTAGTTAATTCCGTGTACGACGACTAAATGTTCCTAAATACAACTACGTACATGATATTGTATCCATTTATTGCCACCATAAACTTTAATTCCACTAATCTCTTTAATTAATTGTAGTGAAGTCTCACCTTTTCGGACTTGTAGCCGCTAAATAAGGTCACCTTCTTATCCACCCTTTTATTACATACAAATGTTTGCTTGGCAATCAAGAAAAAATAAAAGAATGTCATAATCAATTGTATGCTTAATAGGCATATGGGAACTACAGGCACTTTATTTTGCATACTCAAAAATTCTTGCATACTAAGGGATAAATCCTCGCCTTCCATCTAGTTTGATCTAATGGTGTTGATTAACCTAAGATTTAATATGTATAAACCTAAGTCCATGTTTTTTTCTTGTCTTTTTCTTTTATTTTTATCTTTCTTATTTATTTTCTCATTATTTGTAAACCATTTTTTTTAATTTCAAGTTTTTTTTTATTTCACGTTATTTTTTATTTTGTTTTTTTTTTAATTTTTGCCAGTTTTTATACGTTTTTGTCCCTTTTTTCCGCTTTTTATACGTTTTCGTTTGTTTTCATAGGTTTTCATCCGTTTTCTTTCGTTTTCGTCTGTTTTCTTACGTTTACGTCCGTTTTCATACATTTTCGTCCGTTTCCTTACATTTTCATCTGTTTTCTTACGTTTTTGTCCGTTTTCATACGTTTTTGTATGTTTTCTTACGTTTTCGTCCGTTTTCTTACGTTTTTGTACGTTTTCATACGTTTTCGTCCGTTTTCATACGTTTTCGTCTGTTTTCTTATATTTTCGTCTGTTTTCATACGTTTTTGTCTGTTTTCTTACGTTTTCGTTCGTTTGCTTATGTTTTCGTCTGTTTTCTTATATTTTCTTATGTTTTCTTACTTTTTTGTCCGTTTTCATTCGTTTTTATATGTTTCGTCCGTTTTCTTACGTTTTCGCCTGTTTTCTTGCATTTTCGTCCGTTTTCCTATTTTTTCGTTCGTTTTCTTACGTTTTTGTCCGTTTTCATACCTTTTCGTCTGTTTTCTTAAGTTTTCGTTCGTTTTAATACGTTTTTGTCTGTTTCCTTACGTCTTTGTCCGTTTTCTTACGTTTTCATCGGTTTTCATAGGTTATATACGTTTTCGTCCGTTTTTTTACGCTTTCGTCCATTTTAGGCGCTTTCGTATGTTTTCGACGTTTCGTCCTTTTAAATGCGTTTTCGTCCATTTTCATTCGTTTTATACGTTTCGTTCGTTTCGCAGACTCTTTTATCCTTTTCATACGTATTTATATGCTTTTCATTCGTTTTATCGTTTTGTCCGTTTCATACATTTTTGCGGTTTTATCGTAATCCTCTATTTTCATATGTTTTCGTGCTTATTATTAAACTTTATTATATTACATGTCTAATATCAATTGTGATATTTTATTATAAAAGTTAATGTCTAATATCACTTGTGATATTTCATAAACAAACAAGTATGTTTTAACCTTTAATATCACCCGAGATATTTCATTGCTCTGTATATTTTATATATTATCACCTATGTGTTTTCTAATATTTTTATAATTTTCGATTACAATATAGTTTTGTGTCTTTCATCGCAATTGACAAGCGCATATTTTTTTAATGCAACCAATGTTATCTATCACTTGTGATATTATACTCTTAGTAGAAATAAAAGGGTTAAAGTCTCTTTAGGTGAATTCTTGTTTTGTTCAAAAACCTGCTAATTTAATGTAACACTTGTTCGATTTTGAGAATATGTCAAGTCTCTATTTTCATAGTTTGCTTCTTTTTTATTCATTTTGATATTTTTAAGTGACACTTATTTATCTCTTGTGATATAACACTGTAAGAAAGATGAAGTGTATTACACTCTTCATCATATATGTGTTATATGTTGTGATACTCAACTAAGAATGTGAAATATTAAATTCATACCAAATGTGATAAGAATTTAGTATTTTACCAAGTATATATATGAAAGAAATGATAATAAACATCACTTATTATATTCTTGTGATGATTCTTTCATTTTCTTATTTGTGTTTTGAAAATACTTAGGAAGATTTTGTGTTTTATGATAATATGAAATATTAGAAAATGTGTTTAACTGAAAACAAGAGATGTTATGAAACTTTTGTTAGACTTGTGGTGGATTTTTCTATTTAATGGATACATTGTGCATGTTTCGATAGGTTTTATAGCGGAGTTTAAAAATATCTATTGTTGAATCAGCAAACTAAAGAAGTTATGGTTGAAGAAAGCACACATCTTTATAAACAAACTGAGTAAGCTCAAACACCTGTGATATCACCTCACTTGTGATATCACATGATATCACAGGTGATATCACAAGTGATATAAACTATGATATCACACATGCTATCACCGGTAATATCACATGTGATATCAACGGTGTTATCACACATGATATCACGTGTGATATCAAAAGTGAGGTGATATCACATGTGATATCACAAGTGTTTGAGCTTCCTCAGTTTGTTTATAAAGATTTGTGCTATCTTCAACCATAGCTTATTTAGTTTGCTGATTCAACCATAGATATTTTCAAATCTTGCTATAAAACCTATCAAAACATGCACAATGTATCCATTAAATAGAAAAATCCACCACAAGTCTAACAAAAGTAACATAACATCTCTTGTTTTCAGTTGAACAATTTTTCTAATATTTCATAATATCATAAAACACAAAATCTTCTAAATATTTTCAAAACACAACCATCACATTCTTAGTTGAGTATCACGTGCGATAGCACATACATGATGAAGAATGTAATACTTTTCATCTTCCTTACAGTGTTATATCACAAGAGATAAATAAGTGTCACTTACAAATATCAAAATGAAAACGTCTGAAAATGGACAAAAACATATAAAGTCGAATGAAAAACGTATAAAAACGTTTGAAAACGTATAAAAATGGATGAAAACGTCGCGAAATGAGACGGCGTCTAAAATGGATGAAAGCGTAAAACGGATGACAGCGTGAAAACGCGTGAAAACGTAAAATATCTGACGGCGTCTAAAATAGACAAAATACATGAAAACCTAAAAAGACAAAAACATATGAAATGGCGGCGTAAGAAAACGGACGAAAATAAGAAAATAGCGAAAGGTATGAAAGCGTAAAACACGTCGGCGTATGAAAATGGACGAAACGAAAGAAAACGGTTGAAGCGTGTGAAAGCGAGCGAAAACGTAACAAAATGGACAAAACGTGAAAACAAACGAAATGTAAGAAAGCGAGCGGCGTATATAAACGTTTGAAAACGTGCAACGGACAAAGCGTCGAAACGGATGTAAACTTAAGAAAGCGACGGCGTTTGAAATCGAGCGAAACGTAAAAAAGATGAAAACATATGAACACGGACGGCGTATAAAACGAGCAAAACGTATGAATCGTAAGAAAACGTGAAAGCGAAAAAAATTGAATATAGTAAACGTTAATTTAAAATTAAAAAAAATAATTAAAAAAACGTGAACTATTAAAAAAAAACATGAATTTAAAATAAAAACGTGAATTCCAAAAAAAAAAGAAAAAAAAATGTTACTTATTAATAAGAAAGACAAAAAGACAAAGAAAAATGAGAAAAAAACATGAACTTAGGTTTCCATATTAAATCTTAGGTTTATCCCCACCATTAGATCAAACTAGATGGATGGTGAGGATTTGTCCCTTGGTAAGCACCAAAATAAAAGTAAGCATTTGAAAATTCCTCATAGGAACTACTTCCATATACAAAATGATCAAACACACGTAAACATTTGTGTGATCAAGCATGCACGTACCCACACACAGACAACAATACATGATACTTGACGGACACAGAACTTTCGTATGTATGTCCGTATATGAAACATTGTAAAAATTGTTGGTGGCAATTGTGAAAACTTAAATTTTAGTTTCAAAGATATGTCTGATATTTCGGTTTGTGTTAAATGGTAGGGGAAATGATTGAAAAAAAGTATCATACTTGCCATCATTTCTTTTTTTGGGTAGCGAACAATTTTTTTTGCTTTTGTGGGTAATTTTTTTTCAAATTTATCCTTTTTAGGGTATTTTGCAAAATTTTGGGACATTTTTGCCCCTCTTAGCTAATAGAATTTTTTTTTCCGAAGGGCAAAAATGTCACATATTACCCTAAAAATGATGAATTTGAAAGAAAAGTACCCACAAAAGCAAAAAAATTTGTTTGCTACCCACGATAGGAAATAGTGTCAAGTATGAGAGTTTTTTCAATCATTTGCCCTAAATGGTGTTAGCATATATGCTTTCTTTATCCCTCGCCATGCTTTTTTGTAAGAAGTTTCTATTTGTAACTAGGTTTAAATCCTTTTGTATGTCTCTAGGCTTATAGATTCGGCCGTGATCTCTAACCTTGTCTACAAGTAGACCACTCAATATATTTTCCGTAGCATTACGATGATTATTAGATTGGAGATGCATCCTAGAACAAGTGTGAACGTTGTTAACGGTTGTGAGGTAAAATTTATCACCAGATGGATACTTACGTGCTAGTATTGACCATTTGCTTTCCTCTACAACGCATACTACGTCAGCCCTTATTTTATTAGAAGATGTCCTTTTAAATTCAAAACCTTCATAAAGTGTTTTTCTACCGATCTCATGTATCCATTTGTTTTTATTATCAAACTCATCAACAGTTCAAAATACACTCTCACGATCGAATGGCTTTTTTTTTTATCAGGTTCAATATCATGGATAGGAGCATTTAGTGGTTGAGGCATATGGTCAAATGGATTTGCTTGCCATGCATGCTTATAACCCTTATTGACATCTACTTTCGAAAAATTATCACGATTTGGCGAAACATTTAGATCAAAATCAAAAGGCTTTCTAGACGAATGATTTACCTCTCTACTTCTGTAGAATTGCGTGGACTAGGTGTATGCTTTTGAGGACTCTTATTGTCCTTTTCTTAGTCTTAGTAATGACCAATTTTTTCACTTTTTCCTTTGGACTAGCCACTTGTATTTTAAAAAATTCCAGATCACCGTCACCGCTTAATATAAAATTTCTCTTACCGTCACCGCTTAAACGTCAGTATAGAAATCATCTTCAATGATGAATTTCTCATTAACGTATTTAACTAGCTCATCATAGATAATAGTTTGGTTAAGTATAACTCCATGACTTAGGTGTCGTTTGTTTTTTCTCAATAAAATTTTTTTCTTCTTTTTACTTATTTTGTTTGCAGGAGGGCAGAGGTTTTTATTTGTTTTTTCGCAGACATAATTGCTTCTTTTCACTTCTTTCCTCTTCTAAAATTCAGACATTATCTTTCACTTCTTACCTCTTCTTTCACGCACCATTCATGTCTTTCTCAATATCTTACATCTCTTTTACGTCTCGTCCGTTTTTTTACGTTTTCGCCCGTTTTTGTACGTTTTCTCCCTTTATTTACGTTTTCGTCCGTTTTCTTACGTTTCCCCCCGTTTTCTTAAGTTTCTGCCCGCTTTATTACGTTTTCGTTCGGTTTTTTACGTTTTTTCACGTTTTCATCTGTTTTTTTACGTTTTCATCCATTTTTTTTACGTTTTCGTCCGTTTACTTACGTTTTTGTCCGTTATTTTACATTTTCGTTCTATTTCTTACGTTTTTTGTATGTTTTCTTCCATTTTCTTACGTTTTTAATATTTTTTTACGTGTTTGCCCGTTTTTTTTTTTACATTTTTGCTCCTTTTTTTACGTTTTCGTTCGTTTTTTACGTTTTCGTATCTTTTCTGACGTTTACGTCTATTTTCTTACGTTTTCCCCAGTTTTTTTTCGTTTTCGTCCACTTTTTTACGTTTTCGCCCAATTTTCGTTTTCGTCCCCCTTTTTTTTTTACGTTTTTGGCCATTTTTTGCGTTTTCTTTCGTTTTTTACGTTTTATATTTGACATCAAATGATTTTGATATATAATTAACAATACTTCAATTTTCTGATAACTCTAACTTTGGCACGAGTTTTTAAGGCAAACAAATGTATAAAAGAATCATAAAAGACTTTTCTAATAAGTTATTTTATATGATAGTAAATGTGTATATACATCGAATTCACTGAATGAAGCTTTAAAAATATCACTAAAACCCAGCTAAATTTCGATTATTGAGTTTTCTTTCTTAACAGTTTCGATTAGTTAAATGAAAAACAAAATTTTGCAGCGAATAGTTGTTTGCTACATTACACTAATTAAATACAACCTGAGTTTTCGATTGGTGGAACAATAACACATTTCAACGTTTTGTTTTACCCATATTTTAACACGATCTATTAGTAAAGTTCATTTATATTTTTCTACATAGTAAACAACATTTTATATTTTGATTAGCTAGGGTGACTTTCATTACCTGGGTCACTTTAATTACTTAGAAATAATAAATCATGCAAAATAGACAAATGCTACCAAACTTAATTTGAGGTGCCACAATATATTCTCTATATTTTGTTTGATTACTTACTATAGCTACACATATGGATCACACAATGTTACCCCGTGCCCCATACAAGAATGATATTAAAAAATTTTATGACTCATAATATATTATACATAGTGAATACATTTATTCAGTATGTATAAAAACTTATAATACAGAGTAAAAAAAATATAATAAGTAGTATATGTGTATGTTTGATTTACGTATTTATATTCGGCCTATCCCTTTATGGTTCAATGAATCTTAACCCAGATACCCTCACTAGGGATTTCTTGATGCACAACAAATAGCATATAATACCCCGCTGGTGCGATGTTGCCAGAAAACGGTGCCACCGTGTTAACTTCATATGTCGATTTCCCAACACTTTTGGCAGTGTTGCCGCCATCAAGAACCACCAACCTTTGGTTCATTGAATATGCGTGTGTCGTAAATGAAGGTGACACCATTGCCACTGAGATTAGGTTCAAATTCACCTTGTTTTGAACAGTGAACCGAACTGACTATGTTTTTACCATAGCCGATAATAGTATGAGTTGAAGGTGAAATTATTTTGGGGCGTGACCCAGCTAATGTAGTGTCCAGATATGATGGTGAAAATGATTCCAAACTTAATTCAGTAGGAAAAAGTACGTTTGTGAAATTGTAATATAAATGTGGGTTACTTCCACCAACCAAAACTCTTCCATCCCGAACCAAAATTGCAGTCGAATGATACATTCGGGGAATAGTGCTTGGATTTTGCACCTCAAAACGAGCATTAACCACTTTATTTGGATGATAAATGATCGGATGCAAAACCGGGTTTCTCCCTAATTCCCAACCCGCTGTCCCACTCGAGGCACCATTAATTATCAAAACGTCACCATTAGGTAACAATTTCATATCACCCATGACCCTATTCAAAGGCATAGTTTCCATGAACCATTTAGGTTCGGGTCGATATCCTAATTCGACCACAACTATCCAAACTTCCTTCAAATTTCCCATTTCGAGCATTAACATATCCTGTCTTAGGTGCACCGCCACAAATCATAACCTCAACCACTGGTACATTCCCTTTCACAATATGCAATGGAAGTAGTACTGCAGACCCGCTACTAGGGTAATTCCTAGGCTCACCACCGACAATCTCTGGGAACGTTTTCACAACGCGATTTTTCATATAGTCCAATAAAATAGCACGATTATTTGCGAATATAAACAAATAACCATCGGTATTAAGGAACACAAATGGGTATAAGTTGTTCTCGACATTATTAGGATCATTAGTCTGTGCTAAAAAGGGCATATTATACGCTTTATCCGAGTTACCGCTTTTGGGGTAATACTCGTAGTTAAATTGCCTACGTCCCCCAATAACAATTTGCCTTCCATCAGGCAATATATGATTAGTAGCATACCATCTTCGGTGAATTAACCCACGTTGTATCTCTTTCCAATCACAAATTCCATTACAAAAAGTGTCGTACACCCTAACAACATCATCACCATCATTATATCCTCCAGTTTGAACAAGTCTTCCATCTGGCATTAGTGCACCCGAAGAGCACCAAACGTCGGTTAGGACCATAAGTGGACGTATTTTATTAGCTACGACGTCGTATTCAACTGAATGAGCAGTGCAATCTATTTTTAAAACAGTGTCGCGTGGATCCTGACGACATTTTCCATTTGGTAAAGAAATGTTGGATGCACCAGTATCAGTTCGGTCAAATATGATTACACGGTCGGTTGGGAGTAATTGCATGTGCATGGCGAGAGACCATGGATTTTGTAAAGTGACCATCTGCCCAGAGAGAAGCAATGACCACAACGGGCGGTGCTCAAGAAGATGTATAAAATAATAGATGAGAGGATAATGAATGCCCCTGAATTTGAAGGTGAAGTTGTCATTGGTATATATCGGAGCAAAATTGGTAGTTGTTCTAATTAGGTTTGTGTTATGGTGTGTGATAAATATCACATGTTACATGGCAATATATAGTGTTATAAATTGAAATAATGAATGGATTGAGCACCCATACCACTGTCATACATCTCGTGACTTATTCTTAACGTAATATCAAGTACTATGAACGATAAAGACGTATTGAAAATTATTAAGTAAATACGGTAGAAATATAAATTATTGTTACAGAAATGGATTCTTTAGTTCGAAATACACTTTGTTTTTAAAACTTTCTTGCAGGCTGAGTGATAAAATTACGAAGACTAAAAAGAAATGGATAAACAGTAAATATCAAAAGAGATATCTTGACTACAATTATAATAACTAATTGGCTATAATCTTTCTCCAAAACTACACAAAAAAGAATTCACGAACCTACAAAAATGACTCACGGACACATAAAAGGACTCAAGAACCCACAAATTTTAGCACAAAATTGTAAAAAGTTTACTAGACAAAATTGTAGCTAATATATTCCCATATCAAAAGTAAAGCTAACTTCTTGATGAACGCTATTGTTAGCAAAGAAAAAGATGTCTTCAGTCTTCATAAGGTAAGAAGAATAGTGCAAAAGCCTGTTTCATTGGTTTGATGATAAGTCGCGTACTATTTAACAATAACCAAAACAATACTAATTTCAGTGGTTTGCATCACTAAAAACACCCGTTGTAAAACGAAAGTGTTTCATTTATTCTAAAAGTCATTAGGTTTACTTTTTTAGCCTACAAAGGTTACACGATCTCATGCTAGTTAATTCCGTGTACGACGACTAAATGTTCCTAAATACAACTACGTACATGATATTGTATCCATTTATTGCCACCATAAACTTTAATTCCACTAATCTCTTTAATTAATTGTAGTGAAGTCTCACCTTTTCGGACTTGTAGCCGCTAAATAAGGTCACCTTCTTATCCACCCTTTTATTACATACAAATGTTTGCTTGGTAATCAAGAAAAAAATAAAAGAATGTCATAATCAATTGTATGCTTAATAGGCATATGGGAATTAGAGGCATTTTATTTTGCATACTCAAAAATTCTTGCATACTAAGGGATAAATCCTCGCCTTCCATCTAGTTTGATCTAATGGTGGTGATTAACCTAAGATTTAATATGTATAAACCTAAGTCCATGTTTTTTTCTTGTCTTTTTCTTTTATTTTTATCTTTCTTATTTATTTTCTCATTATTTCACTTTTTTTTTTGTCAATTTTTATACGTTTTGTCCGTTTTTCCGCTTTTTATCGTTTTAAATACATTTTTTCATCGTTTTCTTACGTTTCATCCGTTTTCTTTCGTTTCGTCATTTTCGTCCGTTTCATACGTTTCGTCTTTCCTTACATTTCATCTGTTTTCTTACGTTTCGTCCGCTTTCATCGCTTTTGTATGTTTTCTTACGTTTTCGTCCGTTTCTTACGTTTTTATGCGTTTTCATACGTTTTCGTCCGTTTTCATACGTTTCCTGCTTTCTTATATTTTCGTCCGTTTTCATACGTTTTTGTCTGTTTTCTTACGTTTTCGTTCGTTTTCTTATGTTTTCGTCTGTTTTCTTACATTTTCTTCTGTTTTCTTTGGTTTTTGTTCGTTTTCATCCGTTTTCATATGTCTTCGTCCGTTTTCTTACGTTTTCGTCCGTTTTCTTACGTTTTCGCCTGTTTTCTTGCATTTTCGTCCGTTTTCCTATGTTTTCGTCCGTTTTCTTATGTTTTTGTCCGTTTTCATACCTTTTCGTCTGTTTTCTTAAGTTCTCGTTCGTTTTAATACGTTTTCGTCTGTTTCCTTACGTCTTTGTCCCTTTTCTTCGTTTTCATCGGTTTTCATAGGTTATATACGCTTTCGTCCGTTTTTTTACGCTTTCGACCATTTTTAGACGCTTTCGTATGTTTTCAAACGTTTTCGTCCTTTTTCGTACGTTTTCGTCCATTTTCATCCGTTTTTATACGTTTTCGTTCGTTTTCAGACGTTTTTTTTTTCCTTTTTCATACGTATTTATACGCTTTTCATTCATTTTTATACGTTTTTGTCCTTTTCATACGTTTTTTGCAGTTTTTATACGTAATCGTCTATTTTCATAGGTTTTCATGCTTATTATTAAACTTTATTATATTACATGTCTAATATCAATTGTGATATTTTATTATAAAAAAGTTAATGTCTAATATCACTTGTGATATTTCATAAACAAACAAGTATGTTTTAACCTTTAATATCACCCGAGATATTTCATTGCTCAGTATATTTTATATATTATCACCTATGTGTTTTCTAATATTTTATAATTTTCAGTTACAATATAGTTTTTGTGTCTTTCATCTCAATTGACAAGCGCATATTTTTTTAATGCAACCAATGTTATCTATCACTTGTGATATTATACTCTTAGTAGAAATAAAAGGGTTAAAGTCTCTTTAGGTGAATTCTTGTTTTGTTCAAAAAACTGCTAATTTAATGTAACACTTGTTCGATTTTGAGAATATGTCAAGTCTCTATTTTCATAGTTTGCTTCTTTTTTATTCATTTTGATATTTTTAATGGACACTTATTTATCTATAGTAATATAACACTGTAAGAAAGATGAAGTGTATTACACTCTTCATCATATATGTGTTATATGTTGTGATACTCAACTAAGAATGTGAAATATTAAATTCATACCAAATGTGATAAGAATTTAGTATTTTACCAAGTATATATATGAAAGAAATGATAATAAACATCACTTATTATATTACTGTGATGATTCTTTTCATTTTTCTTATTTGTGTTTTTTAAAATACTTAGGAAGATTTTTGTGTTTTATGATAATATGAAATATTAGAAAAGGTGTTTAACTGAAAACAAGAGATGTTATGAAACTTTTGTTAGACTTGTGGTGGATTTTTCTATTTAATGGATACATTGTGCATGTTTCGATAGGTTTTATAGCGGAATTTAAAAATATCTATGGTTGAATCGACAAACTAAAGAAGTTATAGTTGAAGAAAGCACATCTTTATAAACAAACCGAGTAGCTAAAACACCGTGATATCACGGTGATATCACCTCACTTGTGATATCACATGATATCACGGTGATATCACAAGTGATATAAACTATGATATCACACATGCTATCACCGGTAATATCACGGTGATATCAGCGGTGTTATCACACATGATATCACGTGTGATATCAAAAGTGAGGTGATATCACATGTGATATCACAAGTTTTGAGCTTCCTCGGTTTGTTTATTAAGATGTGCTATCTTCAACCATAGCTTATTTAGTTTGTCGATTCAACCATAGATATTTTCAAATCTCGCTATAAAACCTATCAAACATGCACAATTTATCCATTAAATTGAAAATCCACCACAAGTCTAACAAAAGTATCATAACATCTCTTGTTTTCGATTGAACAATTTTCTAATATTTCATAATATCATAAAACACAAAATCTTCTAAATATTTTCAAAACACAACCATCACATTCTTAGTTGAGTATCACGACTGATAGCACATACATGATGAAGAATTTAATACTTTTCATCTTCCTTACAGTGTTATATCACAAGAGATAAATAAGTGTCACTTACAAATATCGAAATGAAAACGTCTGCAAACGGACAAAAACGTATGAAATCGAATGAAAAAGGTATAAAAACGTATAATACGTATAAAAACGGATGAAAACGTCTGAAAACGTCTAAAGATGGATGAAAACGTAAAAAAACGGATGACAACGTATGAAAACGGACGAAAATACATGAAAACATAAAAATATAGCGGCGTCTAAAACGATTTAAAATACATGAAAACCTAAAAACGACAAAACATATGAAAATGGCCAAAATGTAAGAAAAGCGAAACGTAAGAAAGCGAGGCAAAACGTATGAAAGCGTAAAAACATGTCCGGCGTGTGAAAATGGACGAAACGAAAGAAAACGGACGGCGTATGAAACGAGCAAAACGTAACAAAATGGACAAAACGTATGAAAACAAACGAAACATAAGAAAATAGCGAAACATATGGAAACGGACGTGGCGGGTGGCGTAAAAAATGAACTAAAACGTATAAAACGGATGAAAACGTCTGAAAATGGCGAAAATGTCTAAAATTGGACAAAAGCGGCGGCGTATGAAAATGGACAAAAGCGTCTAAAAGCGATTTAAAACGTATATAAGCGTTTGAAAACGTGCAGCGGACGGCGTTAAAAACGGATGTAAGCGTGCAACGGATGAAAAAGACGAAACGTTTGAAATAAGGCGGCGTAAAAAAGGATGAAAACATGTGAACACGACAAAAACGTATAAAACAAATGAAAGCGTATGAATACGGATGAAAGCGTGTGAAAGCGAAAAAAACTTGAATAAAATAAGCGTTAATTTAAAATTAAAAAAAATAATTAAAAAAAGCGTGAACTATTAAAAAAAAAAAAGGAATTTAAAATAAAAACGTGAATTCCAAAAAAAAAAAGAAAAGAAAAAGAAAAAAGAAAAAAAAAATGTTACTTATTAATAAGAAAGACAAAAAGACAAAGAAAAATGAGAAAAAAACATGGACTTAGGTTTCCATATTTAATCTTAGGTTTATCCCCACCATTAGATCAATCTAGATGGATGGTGAGGATTTGTCCCTTGGTAAGCACCGAAATAAAAGTAAGCATTTGAAAGTTCCTCATAGGAACTGTTAGCCTCGCTTTTTTATAAAGATAACGTCTCTTACGTGAATTGGACTAGATGCGTAGTATACTTTGCCCATAGGGACTAGTATCGTTTAAGTGGCAAATTTATGGTTTGTTGAGCCTATAAATACCCCTCATGACTCTCCATGAGGGGTGAGGTGAAGCATTTGGTTAAGTGTATTGTGTGTTTTATTTATAAAGTTCATTTGTTTTCTCCTCCCTCTCACTACTTTCTCTCTCTAAACAAGATGAATTCTTTCATCTTCAATAATCAACCTCGACCTCCCGAACCACATAAATCTTAGTGTTAAACGGTCCTAAAAATTGGTATCAATCGTCTAACAATGGTTTAGGAGTGTTTGTGTTACGTTTTTGGTTAGAACTCTACACATAAAGTTGCGTTTTTTACTATAAACGTGGGCTTTTTGTCTTAAAGTTTTGATTTTTACGTGGTTTTAAGGTTAAAGTTGTAGGCCTTATTGATCTTTAAGTGTTTTGGAAGAAGTTTGTGCAAAAGAAATCATTTGGAAACGTGTTTTTGGTCAAAACCCTCTTTTTACGCGTAACAAAAAGTCAAAACCCTAGTTTCTTATGTTTTCGTCTGTTTTCTTACATTTTCTTATGTGTTTCGTCTGTTTTCTTCTGTTTTCTTAGGTTTTTGATCGTTTTCATATGTTTTTGTCCGTTTTCTAACGTTTTCGTCCGTTTTCTTACGTTTTCGCCTGTTTTCTTGCATTTTCGTCCGTTTTCCTATGTTTTCGTCCGTTTTCTTACGTTTTTGTTCGTTTTCATACCTTTTCGTCTGTTTTCTTAAGTTTTCGTTCGTTTTAATACGTTCTCGTCTGTTTCCTTACGTCTTTGTCCATTTTCTTTCGTTTTCATCGGTTTTCATAGGTTATATACGCTTTCGTCCGTTTTTTTACGCTTTCGACCATTTTTAGACGCTTTCGTATGTTTTCAGACGTTTTTTTACCTTTTTCATACGTATTTATACGCTTTTCATTCATTTTTATACGTTTTTGTCCGTTTCATACGTTTTTTTGCAGTTTTTATACGTAATCGTCTATTTTCATATGTTTTCATGCTTATTATTAAACTTTATTACATTACATGTCTAATATCAATTGTGATATTTTATTATAAAAAATTTAATGTCTAATATCACTTGTGATATTTCATAAACAAACAAGTATGTTTTTAACCTTTAATATCACCTGAGATATTTCATTGCTCTGTATATTTTATATATTATCACCTATGTGTTTTATAATAATTTTATAATTTTCAGTTACAATATAGTTTTTGTGCCTTTCATCGCAATTGACAAGCGCGTATTTTTTTAATGCAACCAATGTTATATATCACTTGTGATATTATACTCTTAGTAGAAATAAAAGGGTTAAAGTCTCTTTAGGTGAATTCTTATTTTGTTCAAGCTAATTTAATGTAACACTTGTTTGATTTTGAGAATATGTCAAGTCTCTATTTTCATAGTTTGCTTCTTTTTTATTCAATTTGATATTTTTAAGTGACACTTATTTATCTCTTGGGATATAACACTGTAAGAAATATGAAGTGTATTACACTCTTCATCATATATGTGTTATATGTTGTGATACTCAACTAAGAATGTGAAATATTAAATTCATATCAAATGTGATAAGAATTTAGTATTTTACCAAGTATATATATGAGAGAAATGATAATAAACATCACTTATTATATTCTTGTGATGATTACATTCATTTTCTTATTTGTGTTTTAAAATACTTAGGAAGATTTTTGTGTTTTATGATAATATGAAATATTAGAAAAGGTGTTTAATTGAAAACAAGAGATGTTATGAAACTTTTGTTAGAATTGTGGTGGATTTTTATTTAATGGATACATTGTGCATGTTTCGATGGGTTTTATAGCGAATTTAAAAATATCTATGGTTGAATCGACAAACTAAAGAAGTTATGGTTGAAGAAAGCACATCTTTATAAACAAGCGAGTAGCTCAAACACCGCGATATCACGGTGATATCACCTCACTTGTGATATCACATGATATCACGGTGATATCTAAGTGATATAAACTATGATATCACACATGCTATCACCGGTAATATCACAGGTGATATCAACGGTGTTATCACACATGATATCACGTGTGATATCAAAAGTGAGGTGATATCACATGTGATATCACAAGTGTTTGAGCTTCCTCAGTTTGTTTATTAAGATGTGTGCTATCTTCAACCATAGCTTATTTAGTTTGCTGATTCAACCATAGATATTTTCAAATCTCGCTATAAAATCTAACAAAACATGCACAATTTATCCATTAAATAAAAAAATCCACCACAAGTCTAACAAAAGTATCATAACATCTCTTGTTTTCGATTGAACAATTTTCTAATATTTCATAATATCATAAAACACAAAATCTTCTAAATATTTTCAAAACACAACCATCACATTCTTAGTTGAGTATCACGATGATAGCACATACATGATGAAGAATGTAATACTTTTCATCTTCCTTACGGTGTTATATCACAAGAGATAAATAAGTGTCACTTAAAATATCAAAATGAAAACGTCAAAACGGACAAAAGCGTGTGAAATCGAATGAAAAGCGTGAAAGCGTGTAAAAGCGGTTAAAGCGTCGAAAGCAGACAAAAGCGTCTAAAATGGATGAAAGCGTAAAAAGCGTGTGACAGCGTGTGAAAGCGGACGAAAATACATGAAAACATAAAATGTGACGCGGCGTCTAAAGCGGACGAAAATACATGAAAACCCAAAAAAGACAAAACATATGAAAATGGCGGCGTAAGAAAATAGACGAAACGTATGCAGCGTAAAACACGTCGAAACGTATGAAAATGGGCGAAACGAAAAACGGACGAAAACATATGAAAGCGAGCGAAAACGTAACAAAATGGACAAAAGCGGATGAAACAAGCGAAAACATAAGAAAATAGACGGCGTGTGAAAGCGGGCGTAAGCGGGTGGCGTAAGAAAGCGAGCGGCGTATAAAAGCGTGCAATGCAGGCGAAAATGTCTAAAATTGGACAAAAAGCGTAAAACGGCGGCGTATGAAAATGGACAAAACGTCTAAAGCAGAAACGTATATAAGCGTTTGAAAGTATGCAAAGCGGACGGCGTTAGTAAGCGGATGTAGCGTCATTTAAAACGGATGAAAGCAGGCGGCGTTTGAAATCGACGCGGCGTAAAAAGGATGAAAGCATATGAACACGGATGAAAACGTATAAAACGAGCAGCGTATGAATACAGATGAAAACGTATGAAAGGGAAAAAAAAACTTGAATAAATAAACGTTAATTTAAAATTAAAAAAAACGTGAACTAAAAAAAAATAAAAAAATAAAAAATTAAAAAAACAAACAGGAATTTAAAATAAAAACGTGAATTCCAATAAAAAAAAGAAAAAAAAAAGCAAAAAGAAAAAAAAATGTTACTTATTAATAAGAAAGACAAAAAGACAAAGAAAAATGAGAAAAAAACATGGACTTAGGTTTCCATATTTAATCTTAGGTTTATCCCCACCATTAGATCAAACTAGATGGATGGTGAGGATTTGTCCCTTGGTAAGCACCGAAATAGAAGTAAGCATTTGAAAATTCCTCATAGGAACTGTTAGCCTCGCTTTTTTATAAAGATAACGTCTCTTACGTGAATTGGACTAGATGCGTAGTATACTTTGCCCATAGGGACTAGTATCGTTTAAGTGGCAAAGTTATGGTTTGTTGAGCCTATAAATACCCCTCATGACTCTCCATGAGGGGTGAGGTGAAGCATTTGGTTAAGTGTATTGTGTGTTTTATTTATAAAGTTCATTTGTTTTCTCCTCCTTCTCACTACTTTCTCTCTTTAAACAAGATGAATTCTTTCATCTTCAATCATCAACCTCGACCTCCCGAACCACATAAATCTGAGTGTTAAACGGTCCTAACAATTGGTATCAATCGTCTAACAATGGTTTAGGAGGGTTTGTGTTACGTTTTTGGTTAGAACTCTACACATAAAGTTGCGTTTTTTACTATAAACGTAGGCTTTTTGTCTTAAAGTTTTGATTTTTACGTGGTTTTAAAGTTAAAGTTGTAGACTTTATTGATCATTAAGTGTTTTGGAAGAAGTTTGTGCAAAAGAAATCATTTGGAAACGTGTTTTTGGTCAAAACCCTCTTTTTACGCGTAACAAAAAGTCAAAACCCTAGTTTCCTACGCGTAAGAATTGAAGTTTACGCATAACTTTTTGGTGAACCATCTTCGTGCAACAACGGTTACTCAGTGTTTTCCTTGCTTGGATAAGCCCGAAAAACACTTCGACTTGTAGATATCTTTCACGCTTGGACGAGTGTGAAGGATTTTGGTTTTAAACCTAATCTTACGCCTAAGCAGAAAGCTTACGAGTAAGCACTCTACGCATAAGTTAAATCTTACGCGTAAGGTACTCTACTTCTAAGTATAAAGTTTACGCATAAGCTTACGTTTAACCTTAAGTTTACGCGTAAGTCTGGGTCTACGCATAAGCATCATCTTACGCCTAAGGAGAGTTACGCATAAGCAATCCTACGCATAAGCAAACCTACGCATAAGCACTGACTCCTACGCTTAAGAACAGGTTTACGAGTAAGATTTTGAGCAAAACTTCAAACGGCTATAACTTTTGAACCGTAACTACGTTTTCAGCGTTCTACCCATCAAAACGACCATGAGAACGAGGAGATTGGCACGCCGAATAAACTTAAGTTAATTCGGGTCAACCTTCGAGTCCTAAAAACGCTCCGATCAGAAGTTATTGAGGTTTTTAAGTTTTCAGACCCAATTTTCACTACAACAAACGAGCTTAATCTTCATCAAACACAACTCCTTTATCGTTGAATCGATCCTACATCAACTTTATCAGTAATACCTTCATCAATGGCAACTCAACAAGACATTCATGCAGCCGGTGCAGAAAACCGTCCTCCTATGTTGGAAAAAGGTGGTTATCTTCAATGGACAAGTCGTATGCTCCGCTACATCAAGACCAAGCCTAATGGAAAATTAATGATTCAATCCATTACGAATGGACCTTTCAAGCCTCGACAAGTCCAAGACCCTGGAAATGCTGATGCAACACCTCCCGTCCTACCATCCTTTCGTACTCAATATGAATCAGAATACACTGAAGAGGATAAGAAGCAAGTCGAAGCATATGACATGGCAATTCATATTGTCAAACCGGGTTTACCAAGAGACATCTTTCTTCTGTAGCAGGTTGTAAAAGCGCTTTCGATATGTGGGAGCGTGTTAGGCGGCTTTGTCATGGAGCGAAATTGGTCAACAAGATACGGAGAACAAGTCGCTAATTGCATGGGAAAATTTTACATCTACTCCGGAGAACCCATTGAATCCTACTATGGAAGGTTTTGCACTTTAATGAATGAGCTTATCGAAACAAGTTGGAACCCAAAACTATCGTGAGTAACATCAAATTCTGAACAATCTTCGGAAGAATGGGGCGATATGTCACTATTGTCAACCAAACAAAAGACTTACATCGGTGAAATTTGATCAACTCAACGATTTTACGAAACAAAACCAAACGAAGTGAATGAAGTCGGGAAAGAAAGATTGGCAAAGAATCATGATCCATTGGCACTAATTGCAAAGACTCAAACTACGGTGAATACACAACAACAAGCTTCATCATCTTCCACTAACAACAACTTGCGACAATACATTTCACAACCACAAGTTGTTTTCCTCAACAACAATTCTATCCACGAACAACAAGTCATTCAACAACAACGGTATCCACAATACCGGAACAAGGAATCACGATCCTGGCCCGAACAAGAAGAGGCTTTGTCACATGCATTTGCATTCTTGGGTAAAGCATTGATCGCTATTCCACACCAACTAACAACAACCAAAGTTTCATCAAACACTACGCGAGCAAATTGCACACCGGGTTTGAATATGGGTAATCAAGGAAAAATGGTTGGAGTTATTGGGAATCAACGAGGATATCTCTTGGATTTCGTATGGGTAATCAGGCGGTTCCGTGTCGAGGTGTCAGTTGGGTCGAATGTTGGAAATCGGATGGGCGTAATGTTGGGAATAGAGCGATGGTAATCGAATGGAATGATGCGGTTCGATCGTTGGGAATTATGGAAATCAAATCGGGCTAATCGGGTTCGTGTTACAAGCTGTCAAGGAGTGGGTCACATGGCAAGGAATTGTCCTACTAAGCCGAAGAAGAAGGATCTTGCGTATCTTGAAAGCTATCATGTTGGTACAAAAGGAAAAGCAGGACTTCAATTGAGTCTTGAGGAACATGACTTTATGGCTATTATGGATGATTTGGAAGACCTAGAGGAAATCAATCGAACTGCATCTTCATGGCAAATCTTGAGAGACCGAGTACGACATTGACTCGACACACCTCCTCGCTATGACGCCAATGCGATGTCGAGGTACCAATCATTGATCCATGCTATAACAATGTCATATTTGATGTGTTTACTCATGACGAACAACATTACGTGACACCAACACCTACTTATGATACATACGGACAATCCGAGTTGTAGCAATACTAACTCGAAACTCGGATGTGGATCATAATGGAGGCCGTGTGGCACAAAATCTTGAGGCCGATGAGGAAACACGTGCTTATTTTGAAACGTTAATCAATAATTGTGGCATTGAAATCGAGAAAGTTAAAGCGGTCAATCGCGAAGTTAAGGCGCGAATGCTAAATTATTCTTGAGCTTGAGAGTTACAAGGAGAGCATAAAGCTTTTGTAACCACCGTAAATTTCACCTCGTATTAAACTAATATAATATTCTAACGAAAGAATACTTATGCATTTTCTCGTCAAAATTTTTGTAAAGAAACGATATCTACTTATTTGATCACAACAACTAACTAATGTGACGTAACTCATATACATAATAAACATTCTTATTACCTCAAGTATAAAGGTTTTCAATTTGTCATTTGTCGTTATTACGTTAACGTACAATTATTAAACTTTCAAGTTAAACACTAACCATTTCTTTGAGTTTACATGAAACCCTAATTTATCATAACTACGCTTTTTCATAAATGGTAAAGTACAACATTTTATACCTAGAGTACAAGTCATTAAAGCACGGAACCTAGCTATACTTTAATTCCGTTACAAGCCCTAATATACAACTCTATGATTTTATGTACGTGATATATTTTCAAAATACTAATGTACAAGTCACTCAAGCATATGTACAAGTCTTTAATGCATACAAGCTTAATACTTATATAAATTATATTATAAACCTCAATGTACCTATTTTTAAGCACAAGGTACAACCCTATAATGCACAAGCCTTTAAATTTGATTTTCTTATAATTTACAAGTCTAAGGTACAACTCTCCAATGCTTGTGGTACATCTATCTTATGCATGTATACTAAATATGTCATTTACTTAAGCTAAACTAACCTTAACTTGTTTTTAATTTAACTAAACTATAATTATGATATATAAGAACACAATTTAACCACATCATCATGTCTCTTTTAATTTTCTACAACAAATCAAACTTGTCAAGCATCCATGTGGTACTTCCTAACCCATTCAATTTAAATGGAGCAAAACAAGTAAATGTGTACTATGTAAAAACCATTTGAAACAACTACTTAAAACATGAACATAAATTAGACACATCATCCTCCTCTTCTACCCTTGGTTAAAATGGAGATACATGGTGTCTTTTGAACCATTCGAACCAACAACCTAATGTATGGACATCTTATAAACACCATGTTCCATGTTCTTTTGAACAAGTGTTCCTATATGTAGCCATACAAACACTAATCCTTCACCTATATAAATCGACCCATACATTTCCCATTTTATCTCATCACCATTTGAAACACACAAACACTCTCACACACATACTTACTGATTTCTAAGTCTAAGAAAGGAAGAAGGAAGGGTACATTAGAGCACAGGAGGGGGAAAGATTCTTGTTCCATTTGAAAGCCAATCTAGCTCTAGTCGAATCCCAAGTTTGTAAGTCTATTAAACTCAACCTATTTCGTTTTAAATTTTAATATCAATTGCATCTTGTTAAAAAGATTTTATAAGGAAAACGTAGCAATTTGAATCACTTAAAATGAGTACACGAGTCAAAAGTTATGGTCTAAAGAAGTTCTTTGAAATTACATTGAAAACTTTCGTGACGAAAGTTAGAACACGCTAAACGAGGCATTTCTGGTCCGTTTCATGAAAAAGTTAAAACACGAAAGTTGTCCGAACGGCGTTTTCTTCAAAACTCAAAAGCACGGGTCTAGAAAACGCATATGAAGCCAAATTTTAATAAAAATCCGAACAGTATTAGGTATATCTTACAAAACAGGCATAACCCCTACTTGCCCTCATTTATCTACTTCATGTTAGAGGTGTTAGGGTCAACTAAGGTACCATTGTAAACATCACCGGATACTACAAAACGCCCCATAACCCGGTCAAAAAGCCTAGTCGTTATCTTTAAAAACAGCCATCATTTTGGTCAAAAGTCATAAATGCCAAAAAGCTTTTTACAACAAATATATGGGAAAACATGGGATTTTTGATAAATTTGATTAGGAACTGTATTTGAAACCTTAGAAATGGGTGAAACAATATTTCACAAGGTCGCATGTAAAAGGTATAGTTTAAAACTGAAATTTTCATAAAACGCGTCGTGACCAAGTGGCCATGTTCGTGGACTTGTATCTTTCTAATAAAAGAGAAATAGGACATGATACCTATACCATTTAGAAGAGCTTACAGCAAAGTGTTTAAAGGGTCAAATGCGATGTAGCTTGCCTCGTGTAAAATCTGCCTTTGTTTAGCCCTGTTATCACCCAAAAACAACAAAAGGCACATAACCCCCCTACTTTGGAAAATCATTGTGACCAAACCGTAAGAACTTAAGACCTATAGTTTGAACCATTAGAAAGACCACTATACAAACTCTTGTAAGGATCAAGAACGTAGTAAAAACCTTTTAAGGCCTCGCTTTTATTCACCCGCACTTTTGTCCATTTATGCCTAAAACAAGTGAATTTTCTTATAAAATTTCAAGCATAAATATTGTAATTTTTGTAAGATAAAGTTTCTCTTGGACTAAAAATGTAATTTCTATGAAGTTAATTATATAAGGGCTGATTTTGTCAATAACCCATAGTTGAGCGTTTAAAGTGTCATTTTTGAAAGTGCAAGGGTAAAAACTGTAAATATCTAAAATTGTAAATTATAACATTTTGGAAACATAAAATATTTAACAACTTGGATTTCGATAAAATTTATTAACAATCATCCGAGCCATAAAATAAGAATGATAAGTATTGTTAATTTTTTAAGAGACTTCATGTTACCTAACCATCGATAAAGCATTATAATCACATATAGATGAATACGAATACTCAAACTTGACATATCGATTCAGGTCACGTGTTGGAGCCATTTACCATTTCACTTTGAATTAACTTTTAACATCAATCGATTTCCATCCAAGGTGAGTTCGTAGCCCACTTTTACTCGTTGAATTGTTTTATAAACTCTTTGGGGGAGATACATGCTCAACTACTTGCTTATATTTTCACAAGTACTCTATACTTTTACATACTACTATGATTTCATAATCACACTTTATACGCTTTGCTACAAACTTGAACACAATTACTATCTGTATGCTATCCTAATTGTTATTGCCTAAGTTATACACTATTGCCACTAAAAGTCCCTCATATCATGAACCATTAATCACTTGCGAGTGAACGCGAATATAGTGAATAGATCTATTGGCAGTTGACGCCCCATTTGTGTTAGCCGGATAGGTAACCAAATGCACTTTATTTGAGAATACTAGGAGAATGGCAAACTCCTACCAGAGGGCATTGTTGCTCACATCATTATTATGATGTTTGTAACTTACGTCATTATTATGACACGTTCGTGTTAAGGTTTGCGTTCATGAGACTTATGGCAATATATACTGTGTTGCGATGATACAAATGCTGCAACTACTAAATTATATTGTGTTGCAATGATACAAATGCTGCAACTACTGAATTTATGGGTGCAACAACATGGCCCAACCTTGAAACTCGTGTTCAAATGATTACTAAACAAACGAACTATGGGTGTATATCAACGTAGCCCACTACTTATTTTATCGATATCTGTATTTATTACAATAATCGCTCAAATTCGAAACTATTGAACTCAAATGTTTTAATCATAAACTCTATGAACTCACCAACCTTTGTGTTGACACTTTTTAGCATGTTTATCTCAGGTCCATAGTTTACGAGGATGGCACGGAAGAACACGGATACTCGAGAAGGCTATATTATCATTCGAAACGTATTTAATAAACGTAAAACCACCGGGACCTCATTTTGTAAACTCTGATATTCATATAAATCGGATGATAAAACTTTTAAAACGACTCAATTAGGGTTCGTTTTCTATTGATATAACTGTTGAGCCATGAAGTAACACCCAGCTTGAATTCCGCTGCGTATCACGAAATTGGGGGTGTTGCAGATTGGTATCAGAGCTGCAGTTATAGAGAAATGGATCTAGTTGAGGTCCAAACTATAACTATTTTTACAAAGAAAACATTTTATAGCCTTTCACTCTCCGTGCCTTCCATCCTCTAGGTAATTATGTGACTTTTAGACAATTTATGCTATCCAAACACTTTAGTATACTTATATATACTTCTGATCACTTTATACAAAATAAACATACATGCATATGCCTACTCTATGGCATTATGACTTAATCACATTTCCCCGAGCATGTGCCTACTTTTATATTTTTCAAAATTTATGAAACCTTCTCAAGACATTGTAACCAATTACAATGGTCTCTCCTACTTATCTTATTTACACTAAATATATATACTCACCAACTATTTTGGCAACTTTCCTTGATATTCTTACTTCCATCTCTAAATAATGAGTGAAAACACTCAGTCTGTACTCCGAAAATACCTAAATCTTCTTGTAACTCATCAGTTAAGTACGAATGTTAAATCAGAAATTCTTAAGTAGGATGACTTACAATGTCTTTATTTAAATGGATTGGGACGCCTTTTTATTTAAATAAAGAAATTGTGAATCGCCGAACCATAAGTTTATATTTCTTTATTTACATTGTTTGGGGCGCTCTCTATGTAAATAATGAATTATAGATAAGTGGGCTTATTTGTATACGAAATGATATAAGTACAAACTCGAGGATCACAAAAATTCACAAAGATATATGGCAAAACAAATAACGTAAATTTTTATTACATTAGAATCCATAAATATTAATACATAATGATATAATTAGCATCGGTAGTGCTAATGTTACAAAAATCACCAAATAAGGTATGGTATCACCAAATGGTTGATCCGCCAAGTTAATGAAAAACACGATTACACCTATGAGAGCGAGAATCATGACTGGATGCAGTATCTTGATTACTCTGAATAACAAATATAAATGAGTTATTAAGCATGGTGAATGAAATAACAAGAGACGTAGCTCAATATATAAAACGCTTCCTTTTTATAATGAAAAGTGGGCTTCAACCCATTAGCAAAACAAACAAACACAACCCACATTTAGATTAAAAGGGCCTCGGCCTAGATTACATAAACAAACACACCATTAAGCATATTGGGTTTCAACGCAACAACCAACACAAGACCACAACTTAATACTAACGCGTACGATTACAAAATAACACAAATTAAACAACAATTTATTTCAAACATTCCTAACATAATTACCCCCATAATTTATCCACGCCGATGGCTAGGATCA
This sequence comes from Chrysanthemum lavandulifolium, assembly GCA_022545495.1. NCBI lineage: Eukaryota > Viridiplantae > Streptophyta > Magnoliopsida > Asterales > Asteraceae > Chrysanthemum > Chrysanthemum lavandulifolium. Next base: position 194,462,096 of record CM040241.1, on the reverse strand, counting down.
CTAGTGGTACGAGGATCACTAAGATCACGGCCAAGAACACGTAATCTTCATCCGTAACGTTGGCTAAATAGATAGCCGCGACAACGACGTAAACGAGTGCAATAATGGTAATAAAGTGCGGCATTTTGAAAGTATGATATGAGGAATGTAGGTGGAAAATTTAGTATGAAGGAATGAGGATTAAAATGGGGTATTTATAAAAAGAAAAGTGACCGTTGGGAGTACTGTTCCTGACCGTTGGGGGTACTATTCCTGACCGTTAGGGGATACTTTTCATGACCATTAAAAATTATTGTTCACATTACTAAGGAACAAACTAATTCATCATATACAAAAGCTGAAGTTCAACAACTTTTTCTACATTCAACAATTTCTCACCGGAAATTTTACTTATTAAAAGACAGTTTTCGATGTTAATAATTTGATTTTCACAAATCATTATGAACCATGTTATTTTCAAAATTTATTACTAAAACATGATGACCTTTATAACAATCTTCACTCAAAATAAATTTTCTTAAGTTTATATGACCTTTAGAATAATGTTATTCACATGTAAAAACAATAAATTTTATATAAGCTTTCACAAGCGAAACCACATTTCATCCTCATTACTTCAACATTTAACATGGACCGAATCTCGGGACGAGATTCAATTTAAGGGGGTGGGACTGTAACCACCGGTAAATTTCACCTCGTATTAAACTAATATAATATTCTAACGAAAGAATACTTATGCATTTTCTACGTCCAAAATTTTTGTAAAGAAACGATATCTACTTATTTGATCACAACAACTAACTAATGTGACGTAACTCATATACATAATAAACATTCTTATTACCTCAAGTATAAAGGTTTTCAATTTGTCACTGTACGTTATTACGTTAACGTACAATTATTAAACTTTCAAGTTAAACACTAACCATTTCTTTGAGTTTACATGAAACCCTAATTTATCATAACTACGCTTTTTCATAAATGGTAAAGTACAACATTTTATACCTAGAGTACAAGTCATTAAAGCACGGAACCTAGCTATACTTTAATTCCGTTACAAGCCCTAATATACAACTCTATGATTTTATGTACATGATATATTTTCAAAATACTAATGTACAAGTCACTCAAGCATATGTACAAGTCTTTAATGCATACAAGCTTAATACTAATAAAATTATATTATAAACATCAATGTACCTATTTTTAAGCACAAGGTACAACCCTATAATGCACAAGCCTTTAAATTTGATTTTCTTATAATTTACAAGTCTAAGGTACAACTCTCCAATGCTTGTGGTACATCTATCTTATGCATGTATACTAAATATGTCATTTACTTAAGCTAAACTAACCTTAACTTGTTTCTAATTTAACTAAACTATAATTATGATATATAAGAACACAATTTAACCACATCATCATGTCTCTTTTAATTTTCTACAACAAATCAAACTTGTCAAGCTTCCATGTGGTACTTCCTAACCCATTCAATTTAAATGGAGCAAAACAAGTAAATGTGTACTATGTAAAAACCATTTGAAACAACTACTTAAAACATGAACATAAATTAGACACATCATCCCTCCTCTTCTACCCTTGGTTAAAAATGGAGATACATGGTGTCTTTTGAACCATTCGAACCAACAACCTAATGTATGGACATCTTATAAACACCATGTTCCATGTTCTTTTGAACAAGTGTTCCTATATGTAGCCATACAAACACTAATCCTTCACCCTATATAAATCGACCCATGCATTTCCCATTTTATCTCATCACCATTTGAAACACACAAACACTCTCACACACACATACTTACTGATTTCTAAGTCTAAGAAAAGGAAGAAGGAAGGGTACATTAGAGCCTGGGAGGGGGGAAAGATTCTTGTTCCATTTGAAAGCCAATCTAGCTCTAGTCGAATCCCAAGTTTGTAAGTCTATTAAACTCAACCTATTTCGTTTTAAATTTTAATATCAATTGCATCTTGTTAAAAAGATTTTATAAGGAAAACGTAGTAATTTGAATCACTTAAAATGAGTACACGAGTCAAAAGTTATGGTCTAAAGAAGTTCTTTGAAATTACATTGAAAACTTTACGTGACGAAAGTTAGAACACGCGAAACGAGGCATTTCTGGTCCGTTTCATGAAAAAGTTAAAACACAAAAGTAGTCCGGAACGACGTTTTCTTCAAAAACTCAGGAGCACGGGTCTAGAAAACGCATAACGAAGCCAAATTTTAATAAAAATCCGAACAACTGTTAGGTATATCTTACAAAACAGGCATAACCCCCTACTTGCCCCTCATTTATCTACTTCATGTTAGAGGTGTTAGGGTCAACTAAGGTACCATTGTAAACATCACCTGGGATACTACAAAACGCCCCCATAACCCGGTCAAAAAGCCTAGTCGTTATCTTTAAAAACAGCCATCATTTTGGTCAAAAGTCATAAATGCCAAAAAGCTTTTTACAACAAATATATGGGAAAACATGGGATTTTTGATAAATTTGATTAGGAACTGTATTTGAAACCTTAGAAATGGGTGAAACAATATTTCACAAGGTCGCATGTAAAGGTATAGTTTAAAAGCGAAATTTTCATAAAGCGCGTCGTGACAGTGGCCATGTTCATGGACTTGTATCTTTCTAATAAAGAGAAATAGGACATGATACCTATACCATTTAGAAGAGCTTCTGACAAAGTGTTTAAAGGGTCAAATGCGATGTAGCTTGCCTCGTGTAAAATCTGCCTTTGTTTAGCCCTGTTATCACCCAAAAACAACAAAAGGCACATAACCCCCCTACTTTTGAAAATCATTGCGACAAAACCGTAAGAACTTAAGACCTATAGTTTGAACCATTAGAAAGACCACTATACAAACTCTTGAAAGGATCAAGAACGTAGTAAAAACCTTTTAAGGCCTCGCTTTTATTCACCCGCACTTTTGTCCATTTATGCCTAAAACAAGTGAATTTTCTTATAAAATTTCAAGCATAAAAATTGTAATTTTTGTAAGATAAAGTTTCTCTTGGACTAAAAATGTAATTTCTATGAAGTTAATTATATAAGGGCTGATTTTGTCAATAACCCATAGTTGAGCGTTTAAAGTGTCATTTTTGAAAGTGCAAGGGTAAAAACTGTAAATATCTAAAATTGTAAATTATAACATTTTGGAAACATAAAATATTTAACAACTTGGATTTCGATAAAATTTATTAACAATCATCCGAGCCATAAAATAAGAATGATAAGTATTGTTAATTTTTTAAGAGACTTCATGTTACCTAACCATCGATAAAGCATTATAATCACATATAGATGAATACGAATACTCAAACTTGACATATCGATTCAGGTCACGTGTTGGAGCCATTTACCATTTCACTTTGAATTAACTTTTAACATCAATCAGATTTCCATCCAAGGTGAGTTCGTAGCCCCACTTTTACTCGTTGAATTGTTTTATAAACTCTTTGGGGGAGATACATGCTCAACTACTTGCTTATATTTTCACAAGTACTCTATACTTTTACATACTACTATGATTTCATAATCACACTTTATACGCTTTGCTACAAACTTGAACACAATTACTATCTGTATGCTATCCTAATTGTTATTGCCTAAGTTATACACTATTGCCACTAAAAGCCCCTCATATCATGAACCATTAATCACTTGCGGTGAGCGAATATAGTGAATAGATCTATTGGCGGTTGGCGCCCATTTGTGTTAGCGGATAGGTAACCAAATGCACTTTATTTGAGAATACTAGGAGAATGGCAAACTCCTACCAGAGGGCATTGTTGCTCACATCATTATTATGATGTTTGTAACTTACGTCATTATTATGACGCGTTCGTGTTAAGGTTTGCGTTCATGAGACTTATGGCAATATATACTGTGTTGCGATGATACAAATGCTGCAACGACTAAATTATATTGTGTTGCAATGATACAAATGCTGCAACTACTGAAATTATGGGTGCAACAACATGGCCCAACCTTGAAACTCGTGTTCAAATGATTACTAAACAAACGAACTATGGGTGTATATCAACGTAGCCCACTACTTATTTTATCGATATCTGTATTTATTACAATAATCGCTCAAATTCGAAACTATTGAACTCAAATGTTTTAATCATAAACTCTATGAACTCACCAACCTTTGTGTTGACACTTTTTAGCATGTTTATCTCAGGTCCATAGTTTACGAGGATGGCACGGAAGGGCACGGATACTCAAGAAGGCTATATTATCATTCGAAAACGTATTTAATAAACTGTAAAACCATTGGGACCTCATTTTGTAAACTCTGATATTCATATAAATCGGATGATAAAACTTTTAAAACGACTCAATTAGGGTTCGTTTTCTATTGATATAACTGTTGAGCCATGAAGTAACACCCAGCTTGAATTCCGCTGCGTATCACGAAATTGGGGGTGTTACACTTTTGAATTTCACAAAAACAAAGAATCAGAATTAGAAATTGGTTATCGAGACTCCGTTTTAAGAGAAAATCAATTGCGAATCAAGTATAACACACTTGATGTGAATTTGAAATTGAAAATAAAATCTTTAAACAAGGAAATTTCTGATCTAAATGACCAACTTTCTAAACAAAAAGAAATGTTTTGTGATCTTGAAAAAGAGAAGAAACAGTTGATTACTGATTTTTCAAAACGAGAAGATTCTCTTCTTGATGAAATTCTTGATAAAAATGAAAAAATCAAAAATTTGGAAAATTTGCTTGTTACAACGGGTCATTCAGCCAAATCAACCAATATGCTGATTAATCAAGTAAATTCGTATTATCATACAACACAAAAAATGGCTCTTGGCAACACACCTCCTTGTTTCCTCAAGAAAGCTCAGAAAGAACATAATGTTTTGAACAATGGAAATTATTTGCATGAACCCATAATTGTTCATGATTCTCATGAAACGTTGGAACTATCTGATGAGAGTAGATCAAAAATGAAACAAAAGAATCCAAATCTAAAACCAATTGATTATAACAAATGGAACAAAATTAATGGAATTACTTTTGTTACACAAAAAGAAAAGTCAAAGTTTTCCATCACACCAAGTGTTTCAAACAAAGTGTCAACACCAGTTTCAAAATCAGTTTCAAAACCAGTTGTTGTCTCAAAATCTCTTTCGAACATTGAACAAATGTCTTCAAACAATCCTTTTAACACAAGTGATGCTAGAAGTATTTTAGACAATGTGAAAACTAGAATTCGGGACTTCAAGAGATCATAAAACTAAAACCCATATTACAACTAACATATGGTTTTCTAGTTTTGATAATGAAAATAAAAGTTTTTGAAGCAGAATTGCCCTCAATGAATAACATCAACTCAAGGGTAATTCATTTGAACAAGCATTTTGAAGGAAACAACCGACTTTGTCAAGGACCATAAATCCTGGTAAAGCAAACAAATGAAAGTGTTGAACACATCAAAGTTTTGGAAAACTTAAATGATTCTCTCTTCAAGATGTTCGACTCATCGATATTATGTCCATTGTTTTACAAACATATTCTGTTGAAGATCATGAAAGACTCCAGTCTGAGACCTCCAAAATTGTTTCAAAATATGAAAAAGCTCTTGAAAAACTTGAAAAAGAAAATGTATCATATTTTAAACAACTTGATCGAAAAACTGAGGAATATAAGTATGACAAACTGTCGTATGAGCGTGCCTACAATGAAATGAAAGCGAAAAATGATCTTTTGAGGACTCAGCTGGAATGTCAAAAAGGAAAGGCAGTGGATACTAAGATTACAAAACCATTGACTGAGTAGAAAGCAAATGTTCCCAAACCGGTTTTCAAACCAAAAATTCCTGTTTCTATGCCTCCTCCTAAAGTCAATGAGAAAAATGATTTATCAAAACCAGTCACTCCACCTGCCTTGCCTAAACAAAATGTTGAGAAAGGAAAAGCGGTTATCGAGACACCAAAAGTTTTAGCACCTGGCCTTTTTAAGATGAGTACCACTAATGCGTCTGCCTCCACATCTAAACTGTAAGATATTGGATTTCACATACACATCATAACATTAACACTTTAGGCGTATAGATGATTTTAGAGAGAGAGAAAGTGGGATATTCTAGAAAGAGAAACTTGTGGAATATTAGATTACCAAAGAACATCCAACCCTCTACCTTGCAAGGTAGAGGGTATTTAGAGGTTACAATCTAAACGACCTCCTAACGGCCTGTGGATCAGGGATACAATGGGTAAAGACCCGTCCTTCCTCCACGGTGAAGCACTAAACTACTCTATGATACTAATTAACTACTAAATAACGTAAATAATGACAAGTCTACGAGCTAACTTAGGCTAGATATCATTTGGGGTGACCGACTCTTTAACTTATGGAATTTCCAATTCCTAACAATCTCCCCCTAAGGGAGGTCACCCCATAAATTACATTGTGAATCCTAGCTTTCTAATAAATCTTCATTCTTGAGCTCGTGACTTCTCTTCAACAAAGTAATCAAACTAAGTGCATCCGTGGAGAGTACATTATTGAACAACGAAATGAATAATTCGTGGAGGTTGAGTGTCGATCCACGATGATAACCTTTGAGCATTATAAGAGATCATCGACCACAAGAAAGCTCGGCATCATACATTGAAGTGTTGCCAACATGTGATAAAATGACAAATCGGACCGACATGCTCACATTACGGATCATGAAATCTTCTTATCGAGTAGCGGAAGCTTCGTTGATTCATGATATTGGCAACAGCGTAGCGAAGCATGGAGTGAAAATATCGAGTCATTGATGCACTAATCATGATTTCTTTTGAGATGAATGTGTTAAGTGAGCATCCGATATGGATTGACCGCTTCATTCGATCACCGCAAGCGTGGGGCGACTGCATACAACGATTAGCAATAAATCGCACGAAAGTGTCTTTGATCACTTCGTTGAATTGAGGTACCGACCACGGTTCCCGTTGATCGATTACAAGTCTTGCTGTGATAAGGTATAATTCAAGAATTTCCTTGACGGGTTTCGCAATGCTCTAGTCGTTCTCAAACCGAACGTCTCAAAGAAGACAACACGGAGTGAGTGAACCAATGAATAGAAATTCAGCGATTGATGAAAAGATATTTGAAAACAATCGTGTATTACTCAATAGAAATTGTTTTGCAATACAACGAAGGTTTTAATGAACATCAATTATCAATCATAAAACACCTTTTGATTTGAAATATCCGTTACCGGTCGATTTGCTAAAGAAAAGAGTTTTAAGCACAACGACCGGTTTTTCAAAGGTATCCGTCAATCCATAACTCGAACGGTGATTGATTCAAAAGATTGAATCTCCCATTGTTTCATTCGGTTGTCACATGGTTGATCTATTGGGTAGATCTCACATGCCACCCACCGTGAGCTTGTTTGATGTTGGCTCGAAGGCTTTCCATCTTCATTGTGAATATGTTTGCATATCACTCGGATGTTACGCAATACCACAAGGATAATCGTGGGACTCAAGATATAATCTCTCTTTCCACATTGTGTGAAGCAGAGAGTCTTCATTGAAAGTGTCCTAATGAGATTTATAGATGATCTCGTGGCTCTAGACTCAATTTGTGCATATTTGGTTCTGTCTTGGGAGACTGGGGAGGTCTCCTTCTTCAATATCAACAATCTCTAAGAGAAAGTCGATAGATTATGTAGGTTCCCGTGAGAATGAAACAAGCCCTTTAAGAGGAACTTGAGTGGTTTGGGAAGTTGTAGTTCGAGCGTCACCGAGTCCATGACGTCTTGTCTTCAATACCGATGTTACCATCGGTAGCATATGAATTGTACCGGTTTACGCCCTATGGTTGAACAAATGGAGGCTATTTCTTTTCACCCTTTTCTCATTCAATTCTTTTCATTCTTCACCCCTTCATGCTTACCGAGACTTCATAGCTAGAACCTTGTTGGGTTTATTCCATTACTAGCTCGTCTCGATCGCACTCTTCCCATATCTCATTTTCTCCTTTTATCATCATACCTAAGGACTTCTACACTAACTAGTGGATTGTCCTGGTAGATCCCTCCGATTACGGCGGATCATGGGAACAAATACCTAACCTTGTCATCCTTATATCACCATACATAAAGTAAAGTTGGTCGGTCTATTTGGTATTGTTCATACGCCATTGGAACCAATTGAAAACCATTTGAAAATCAATCCGGATACTTGTGATATATTATCAAAGCATTTTGTACTGAATTGTTTTGATATTTTTAGAACAAGTGCTCCCCCTCAACATGTGCATCAAATGTTTGACATCGTTTTGCACACGGAGGCAAGAGGAAGAATTAACTTCTTTGATTACCATTTTCTAAAAGATATCAACATCACTTCCCAAATCAAATCAAGTAGATAAAGCATTTTGGGGAAGGATGAGGTTTTCATAATTTTGCTCCCCCTCAATATGTGCCTCGAGGTTTGAAAAGAGTTTTGCACATACTAGAGGGAACCTGCAAATTGATCACATCCCCATACAGAAACCAAATGAAAGTCAATCAAGGTATTTTATGATGAAACATATAAATCTTTGTACCTTGAAGGTTTCTTTTCGATTTGAAATGCTCCCCCTTGATATATGCTTTGAGATTTTGAAAATAATTTAGCATATATGAGAGAGCGATATGCACATTGAAATGGTCATCTTTATCATCTTTCATATTTATATCACATTTTCTCCCCGATCAAAATTTCAAATCCTTTGAGATTTTGGATCTCAAGTGATTTAAATATGTATGAAACAAAACATTTGTTGGAGAAAAATGTGTCTGGTTTAATAAGATTAAAGTGGACAAGACTAAAGTTCCCTTTTTGTACAAAAGGGAAACCACAAAACACAACCTAGCACTATTACATTCATTATAGTTGTTCATAGTTTGTACACCATATTATACACAAGATCAATACAAAACAGAAACTACTTCTAGAAGATGTCTTCATTCAGTTCTTTGAAGAAGTTTGTAATGACCATCACGAAGTCTACCACCAACAAAACTTTCAAGGCTGCGGAAGATCCTTCGAGTCTTGAGTCTTCGCTTGATTGCAACAATGAAATCTTCACACCGCTTTAAGTCATCATCAATCCAGAATTTAGTCTTGTTCCACGGCTTCAGATCAATTCTGATTTCTTTCACTCTGTTGTTCAGTTCTTCTTCGATCATCTTGAGAGTACCATCACTGAATTTGTAGAGGTCGCACAATCTCATCAGCATGCGAGTCCCATATCTGTCGTGGAAGAGGACGGCTCTGGGTGTGTCAAGCACTCTATAGTCATGACGAAATTCATTTCCTGAGGCATCCCATTGTGGCCTTGTTAAGTTTGTTGGGTTTTAGGTTCCTTGGATTTGATGAGACAAAATAAATACAAGAATGAAACAAAGGGACTTAAAGTGAAAGAGATGAAACCTACAAAAAGACGGAAGGATTTGCTTGCAAAAGAAGATTTACTTATTAGTCCTTCGTAGTATTTTGTAAACCCTAATCCTGTAGTATATAAAGAGGACATGGGGTGTAGGTTTTATATATAAGTCTTCCATAATGTAGTCTAAAGGTGTGTGTGTGTGTGTAACCTAGACGTTTTTCTATAAACGTCTAGGGTTAGTGTTTGTTTAGTTTAGCCTCAAGGATCTTTGATCCCTGTTACAAGTTAAGTGTAACAGTATTATTCCGATCAAATAATATTTGAGGCTTGGAGTGATTATAAAGAAAAACCTTGTGTCAATAACTTTGATTTGTTTTATTCCGCTGCATGTACAAGTTTATTATCATCGTTATTGTTAACCCTAGAGGCTCAAAACGATCTCAAGGAGTCATATCAAACTTCACAATTGGTATCAGAGCTTGGGGAGCTCGTTACCTAGGGATTCACAAGGTTTTATTGGTCTGATACCACTTGTTGATCCCAGTTGAGATAACACCTAGTGAAATTGAGATAACACTAGCTCTGATACCACTTGTTGATCCCAGTTGAGCAAACGATCTAATATAGAAACTGACTCGTAAAAAAAGCTTATCAAGTATTACGCAGAATTTAATACTTAATCTTAAGAAGAAGAACAGTAAACATTCAACACCTCAATATTATTTATTAATATGTATACTCTTACAGTATTACGGTTTTGCAACCTTGAAGTGTATCGACCTTAGATATAAAACATACGTATATCTATCCTAACCTAGGACCTCCTTTTATAGGCTAAGGAGTCCTATACAATATACAATACGTAACCTACAAGATAAATATCTTTTCCATATTTATCTAATACAATAAACAAACCGACTATACAAAACTAGCGATTACTTACTATATATTATCGGTGGTTACACAATACTACTAGCATGGTTGTCTTCATCCGTGGTTACACTCTTCGTCCTTGGTTATATCCAACTCGTCCGTGGTTCCAAGATTTTAGAATAATTCTTGATCCAAGGAACCTAAAACCCAACAATTCTCTCCTAAACTTGATAAATTCAATAGAATTCTCAAGTTTTCTTTAACACAAAACATCCGAATTGGAGGATGTAGCCAAACACTTACTAGCTTTAAGTATCTTCTCATACTTGACAACAAATCATAAGCTTGACCATCATAAGATACTAACATCTTGATACAACCAAAGCTTCAACATCGAGCAATTATTCACGGATGCTTATTCGGTTGAGGATAATCACCTTCTACAAGCATATGAATAACCTTTCGAAACAGTTAAAACATGAACTCCACAAGTTTGATATAAAAACCATCTAGTAACTTGTCCATTGTAGAGTCCTTGCCATTCGGGTTCATCATGAGTAGGTTCAAATAGAATCTTCAAATTATGATAAACCGACCTCTCATGATAATCATTTGGATGTACTTCACCAAATTTATTCTTGTAAAGTATCCAAAGATTCATCAAATCATCTCTATCAAAATCTTGAAGCATTTGTGAAAATTTATTATACTCGAAACTTCATTGTTGAGTCTTTGAATTTTCCAAACTCCTTCACTTCAACTAAAAGCTTAAATTCATAAGAAATAATTTGATTTTCATCTACAACAACTTTCAATCTTTTAGAATCGATGTCTCTGAACCTCGATTTTCTCTTTCTTTTACTTTGAATCCATTCATCATCCTTTTAATCCACTCTTCTTCCTTTTAGAATTCATCGGACGAAATCATCTTTATTAATCCTCATACATCTCTTATGAATTTCCAAAATTCTTTCAAATGAGCATCTACTAAGATTATCGAAACATAAATGCACGAATTCTTAATAATTTTCATCAATACATTCCTAATCGAGCCATAGTAGGAGGTTTCTTTCTTATAACTGTTTCTTTGTTTTGCTCACATTCCTTGCCCATCCATTCATCAGTCTAGCTTTCTCCTCATCATCCAACAGTTTCCATTCTTGCGCAGTAAACTCATCAAGTATTTGTAAAGAAGCTTGAAGATAGTTTTGTGATTCATACCATATAGCTAACCATTTCTCACTAGCTTCCTCCTCTTCTTTCTTTCTTTTATCCAAAGCTGCTTGATCTTCAGCCAACAAGTTTCTTCCATATTCTTCATCATAAGCTTCTTGTTCTGCTTTATTTTTAAACTTCAACACTACCTCTTTACCTTTTCCAACATCAGATTGAACCACTTTCTTCTTCAAAGGTTCACCAATAACTAAACTTTTTCCTTTAGGTTTGGTTGCAGTAGATAAAGCATGTGCAATGATTGGTGTAGAAATAGATGATGTTTTGCTCAGATTAATCAATGTACTTGCAGCTTCTTTCTCTACTTCTTTAGACTTAGGTGGTAAAATGGAGAGTTGTGACAACGATGGAAGTGGTTATGATAGCGATGGGTGTGACGATGGTAGGAACAATAGCCAAGTCCGAAGCGCATCGGTGGTTACAAAAGTACTAACCATGGTTTCGGATATACTATCGCTTGTTGTGTTCGCACTACTTCAACATTCTTCAATTTTTCAAGAACAACCTCATTCCCATCTTTATCGAAACCAAAAATCTTGATCTCCACTATCAATATCTTCTTCCATAGGTACACTAACGGATGCATCCACGACTTCCCACGAATTCATGCCATCACTCCTCCCTGTTTGGATCTGACCTTCACATTCGAGAGCGGTAGAGGAGTTCGTCGTCTTTTTCTCATGTCACAAGATAGCTTTCAAAGCAAGAACCCTGGTCTCCGATTTTCTCCAAAAGAACACCACGTGCTTCAACCTCCGAATATCATTACCTTGAAACACAATCAACTTCAGACACGAAATTTTATCCTCCATTTTAGCACACTTAACCGTCAATTTATTTAAACGTTCAAGAATATCCTCCCACTTCGACTCGTGTTAAGCGGTCCGAGAGGTGGTTCATTGGAAAAGTCATCATGTACAAAGTCATTAACCGTCAATTCAATGTCGGGTTCCAATCTATCCTCATCACTTGAAGTGTGTTAGCGCTCAGAGAGTGAATCCTTGGATATAGAAGACATAGCACCGACCGATCCCGATCATCTATATACCACAGTGTCGCCGGTTGGCTAGGATTCCTCCACATGTGTTAAGTTCCAAAGAACTCTCCACATTAGGAGTTGCCAATGGTTGGGTCTTAGTGATGTTTCCACTATCGACCGACATCAAAGCATGAATCGATGGTGGAAGCCCTTCCAATCATGTCACCTCCACTCCATGTGACCCTCATTAACTATACCACTAACACTAGCTTTGAGGAAGCTTAGTGCCTGTGTTCTCCTAGTCCATGATGCAAGACCTTCATTAAACTCGAAATCGGTGGGCAAAGTAAGCATGTGAGGAAATAAAGGAACATCTCTAATGACAACATTCGTGGTGATTCCTCATATGTGCAAAAACTCTAGGAAGCATATGATGTACTTCATACTCTCTAGCATGTTCAACGTGTTCCACTATTTGATGTTCCAAGCGGTTGAACAAACCTAGAGACAAATAGTATTTACTCTTCTTCCTAATATTCATACTAACCCCTCATATATCATCCTTTTCACCTCGTGTGTATATCCTAATCTTTCTAAACCAAAGAACAATCTCAACATCGAAGATTATCAACACCATCGGCATCATCAAGCCTTAAAACTTCTCTAATGATCTCCTCGAAAGCGAAATAGCATTCTCATCCACAACGATTACTAAACACCTCCAGCCATCAACCTCTTCAAGTTTAGCATTCCTCCAAAGCGATGTATGTAGGCTTTAAGAATGGTAGGTTCAACCGTTAAAGCATAGTGAATGGGACTGTGAACTAGGAAATCAATCATTTGATGAAACCCTTCAGATCGTGCATCCTTAGTGAGTACAACAACAAGGTTATGTGAAGTGGAATACGTCTCAGCCATTGGGATTAAGGATGGATATGAAGTGGGTTTTGTGAATAAACCAAAGAAAGTGATTAGGGTTTAAGTGTATTGCCAATTGGAAGTGGTTAGAAGATCAAATAAATTGACCCATCCGTGATTTTGGGGAGAGATATATACTTTTGCCAAAGTGTCGAAACAACCCCTGTAGTATCCAAAACACAGGATAATACTATCTGCGGTTCCATAACCGCTATCCATGATTGTAACAAACCATCGGTGGATCTGAGATGATTACTCCTCCAAATATCTAAGAGATAGAGCAAGTAAAGGCGTTGAAAGAGCACACACAAATATGAAGGATTACACTTTTTTTTTTTTTTTTTTTTTTTTTTTTTATCAAACACAAGCAGCTCACACACCCGCTCCTATGTATACACATCCTTCATACCTGCAAGTCAAAAACACAAAACAAATACATAGACAAAGATTATGGTTGTCAGTGGTTAGAAATAGCCAGAAGTGTTTACAAAAGACCTATCTGCTGTTTAGAACAGGTAAGTCAATATAGTCAACTTCTAGAACTTATCTCAGTCCAATACCCAAGAAACTCATTAACTCTCCAACCACATTTAACCTACCCCATATTTACTTCAATAACCCTAAACTTCACTTATAAAAAGAACCCTTAATCTCTTATAACGCACACACAATCCAAATCAAAACCCTAATTTCTCCGAAAATCCCAATAATGAGCAGCTCCAACCCAATCAATCTCTCATCAAATGACAATACCTCCTCCAACAGCAGTCTGGAGAGATGGAAAAAGAACTATTTGGCAAGCAATCCAAGCGAAGGAGAGAATATCTCTTTTTTAAGTTCGTATGTATCACCCTATGAAGATACAGACGAAGAAACATCTCCCATGGTGGTCAGTGCACCTCCACAAGAATCCCAGCCATGGAGATTTGACATACCCCCACAAGATCCACGACCATTAAAATCCCCATTTCTTCCATCATCAGAAGATGATAGTGTAGTGAATCCAAGTGATGCCTCTGAAGACTCTTCTAAGAAGAGAACTTCAAACCCCAAACCTTCATCATCTAACCCCCAACCAAGACCACAAGCAAGAAACCCACCACTCCCTAAGGTCAGAGAGGTGGTTCTTGGTCTTAGTGTACCAAGTCATGGTGCTTCTTCCCACATCGTAACAAGGAAGGGAAAAGGAAGATGGAGTAAGTTCTTTGAATGGTGGAAAGAAGATGGAGCACAAGAAGAATATCATATCATCCATCTATCTCGCCACAATCGACTTGACTTCTTCGTTTGCATCAATCCATCCTTTCCATTTTGATCCTTAGTCGCTTGTCGTCTTGGTCATGCATATGATAAATGCATATCCAACATTCAAACGATATAAGCAAGGATAGTAGTAGTAGAAATATTAGTAGAAAATCATGTATAGATGTAGTCTTTAATTAGCACTTGAAGTTTCATTGTGTCGTAAGATGTAAACTGTTTTGTTGAATGAACAATATAACTTCGATGCTTCTTGAATCTCTATAATGACTTGTCTTTTATCTGCACGGTGGTTAGTGGAAACACGAAACAACTAGCGTGGATAGATCAACTCTATCGGTGGTTAGAAGCAACACTATCGGTGGATATAAGCGAAATAGCAATACTAAGATTACATAATAACGGCCAATACTTTTACAAACTTATACAAAACAATTTGAGAGTTTAGAGATTAATCATTCCAATACTAACTACAAGATCTGAAACCTCCCCACATCAAAAGCTTTGGTGAGAAGATCGGCAACATTGAAATCGGTATGGATTTTTACCATTTGAATCAACCTTTTTCATTACAATCTCTAATAAAGTGATGTCTTATCTCAATATGTTTAGTTCTAGAATGTAAAAGCAGGATTTTGATAATGCAAATTGTCTTCGTTATTATCAATGTAAATCTTAGTATGCATAAATTGTACCAAAAATCCGACAATTGATTACGAATCCAAAGAACTTGACCACAACAACTAGCAATGACCACATATTCGACTTCGGTTGTAGAATTAGCCACAATAGTTTGCTTTTACACCGCCAAGAAATTAATCTGCTTCCCAAGAACCGACATCCTCCGGTGGTAGACTTCCTATCCGGACTAGCTCCGGCATAGTCACTATCGATGTAGGCCACCAAATCAAAGGGAATCCTTAGAATACCAAAGGCCCAATTTAGGATGACCTTTCAAATATCTAAAGATCCTCTTAACAACATTCATGTGTGAGGTATTTGGTGTTACTTGAAATCTTGCACACACACATCGAGAACATAATGTCGGCCTAGATGCGATAAGATACATCAAAGATCCAATCATGGATCTGTACAACTTCAAATCAACTTTGGGACTTCCATCATCCGGTAGCATAGGTTTACGAGTCTCCATAGGTGTACTTGCACTCTTTACATCTTGAAACCCAAACTTCTTCAACACATCTCGCTACATACTTGTCTTGACTAATGAAGATACCATCATCCTTTGTTGAACACAGTAGCCCCAAAAGAAAGTGAGTTCTCCCATAGAACTCATCTAAAACTTATCATGCATAAGTTTCTCAAAATCTCTGCATAGCTCCTTGTTAGTAGAACCAAAGATGATGTCATCTACATAAACTGAACCAAGAAAATATCATCTTTGTGCTTTCTAATGAACAAAGTTTTATCAATCGATCCTCTTTTAAACCCATTGTCCATCAAATAAGTAGATAGGCATTCATACCATGCCCTAGAGCCCGATGCAATCCATACATAGCCTTCCTCACCTTTGTAAACCATGTCGGGATGATCGGGATCTTCAAAACCGGAGGTTGACAAACATAAACCTCCTCATCAATAGTGCCATATAAAATGCACTTTTAACATCCATCGATACACAACAAAATTCTTGAATGAAGCATAAGCCAAAAACAATCTAATAGCCTCTATCCTTGCAACTGGTGCAAATACTTCATCATAGTCCAAACCTTCAGTTTGTGTGTATCCTTGAGCAACCAACCTTGACTTGTTCCTCACAACAATTCCTCTTTCATCCCTCTTGTTTCTGAACACCCATTTAGTCCCAGTAGCCCTCTTCCCATTTGGAAGATCAACTAATGTCCAAACCTCTTGAATTTTGAACTAAAGAAGCTCTTCTTGCATTGATTCTACCCAGCCTTCTTCGGATAAAGCTTCTTCCACTCTCTTGGGCTCCTTTTGAGACAGAAAACAAGCAAACAAGCAATTTTGTAGATCTTTATGACTATTTCTTTTGTGAAGAGATCTTGCAAAGAACCCATGTTCAGGAAAGGGTTCTGTGTTCTTTATCCACCTTCTTTTTGAACAAGAGTATTCAAATTTCAAGAATACATTCCTTGGGATGAATCTTGTGAATTCGGTAGTAGTAATTGGACTTTCATTAATTACGCCCAAATTAGACAAATCAGCATTGAAGAATTCATCCATGTCTTCATCATCAGTAGGAGTATCAATCTCTTTCAAATCAGGCATATTAGGTTAGGCGGTAAGCGAAGGAACTGTAGGGCTTAGGGCAGCGAGTGAGCCTCGGATCATGTGGATACTCCTCATCACCAAATAGTGGCTTTGGATGTGGTCCAAAGAAAGTACTATCACCAGTACTTGTAGCCGGAATTTCACTTGAACTATCAGTGGTAGAAGATGGCTTGTCGTGATTCTGATTGGCCTATCGGTGCTTTCGGTGAAGCTTAGCGATGCTTCAGATCGCTTTTTCTTCTTTTAATTTCTTCTACCGACACCGAGTTATCTTTCAACAACTCATCCTTATCTTGATGATGATCAACATTGCCTCCAATATTCAACATCATCATCGATGGGACCTTGCTTGTGAATGATGGAAGGAACAGAACCGACTTTCCACTTTTCAACAAAATAGAACTCCTTTGGAGAATCGGCTTCTTTTGAAGATGTATACGCCTTAGAATCCTTTTGTGTTCTTGCATCGGCATTAGTGGAAGTTCACGCAATGATAGGCTCATAATTCATAGATTTGGTTAGCATATCAATGTTAAACAACCGATCTGGTCCTTTGGTCTCAACACTAGAGTCTTTTCCTTTGAATTGAACATGTAAGTTCTCTTCAACAATTCTAGTCCTCCTATTGTATACTCTAAAGGCTTTGCTATTAGTGGAATAGCCTAAAAGTATCCATCATCGATTTTTCTTGAAACTTGCCTAGGTAGTCTATGGTATTCAAAATGGTAACAGGACACCCAAAAGGTTTTAGGAATGCAATCATTGGCTTCCTATCATGTAACGACTCATAGGAGGTCTTGTTATGAGGCTTCACTACCTTACTGCTTTTGCACATAACATGCAATTCCTACTGACTTGACCCAAAGGTAGTTGGTAACTTAGACTCGACAACATTGTCCTAGCGACCTCAATTAGTTTTCTATTTTCCTTTCGGCACACCATTACATTGTGGTGTTCTAGCAACACTAAACTGTCTTTCAATACCTTTAGCTACAGGCGATTCATCACATCATTCTTAAACTCATTTCTATTATCACATCGATTACTTTGACCTTATGATTTACTAGATTTTCTATCTTAGTAATGAAACTCTTAAGAATCTCACTAGTCTCACTCTTAGCGACCAAAAAGTATACCCAAGAAAATCTACTATAATCATCGGTGATAACTAGGCAATCGCTTATGGTTCAAGCTTCTAACAAAGGTAGGGCCAAATAAGTCCATATGAAGCATAAGCAGTGGTTGTATTATGGTGTTTACGATTTTGGTCTTACAAGAGGCTCTATGTTGTTTTCCTTTTGACGAGCCACACAGTTCCTTACAATCAAAAACCTTTGAAGGTAACCCTCTCACCAAGTTTCCTTTTACGGTTTATTGATTGTTTTGTAATTTAGATGACCTAGCATTCTATGCCACGTTTTGACTCATCTACGGATGCTTTAGCAAACAAACATAAGGACCTATTAGGAAGAACATCTTTAAGATCAAAACAATATATATTTTCCTTCCTAGGTACCCTAAGTTGTATAAACTTCTCATCGGGCATCTTAAACTCGGGAGACAACACCACACACTCGGTTTCCCAAAAAGTACCCGTTTTTCTTATCACACATTTGAGAAACTCTTGAATAAATTGTACTTAAGTCCTCAGACCAAATAGACTTTTCAAAGTCTAGATTCCTGCTCGATTGTGCCTCGCCAAGTATCTTTCCTCCCTTTGGATCATTGCCAAATGCCACATATCCTCCATCAAAAGCTTCAAACTCTTCCAGTTACTTCCATCCCATGTCATGTGCCCGAGCAACCACTATCAAAAACTCCTTTATCTTTTAGCTCGGTTTGGAGATTGCCCGCACATAAAATTACACAAGTTAGTTCCTCTTGTGGACCCAAGCGATCTTGACTTGGGTGCCGCCTGCATCAAAATATTCAAATTTCTTTAGGTCCATTGATGCACAGTTGACATGTGGTAAAACCTTGGTCTTAGGCTTCCATTGCCAACTTCTTGAGGCCTTATGACATAAAATGATTTCCAACCACCGTATCGCTTATCAACTTTGGAATTTTTAAAACTTCTTTTGAATCGGTGGTGATATTTTGCTTATGATGGTTTGATTACGCTTAGCCGTTTTACATTTTGCTTAGCGATGGTTGGAACCCATTTAGGTGTAGCGATGACAATAGATTTTGTATTCCCATTCCTCATCAAGACCGCTCTTGGTATCATATTCTTTATTAGGATGAGGGTTTGTTTTCTTGAAAATTTTTGATGATTTATCCTCCTCCAATGATTCCAAACTTGTGGTCTGCTTTTATGACAATTTCTCGTAAGTGTTCAAAACTACCACACACAAAACAAGCATTTTTAACACATTGAAACTCATCACCTAATATGTTAGAAATTAGACCATTTAAGCTTCTTTGATTACCCCTAGGTTTATATTGTTTCATCGGTCCCTAGGAATTTCCACATACTCTACAACTTTCTTGGTAACTTTAGCTCCAAATCTAGGTACAAGGTTGACTTGCTTAGAATCAACTTTCTTAAATGTCTCTATCTTTTCGGACTTAGTTGATTCGGTTCTATCATCCTCGAATCGATTCCCAATCTTCTATTATGGGAGCATCGGATAACTTATCGAACTTATCTTAGGTGTTTGATCTTATTTATCTCTTCAACGGGTTTGTTAAAGCGAATTCACTACTAAATGACAATTCTTTAGCGGTGGTGCATGTTTCATCAAAGGGGTGGTGGCATATCATTGTATCCTAAACCGGTACCATCTTTGAGCAGTTTTGACCTATTGGCTTCTTTACTAGATCGAAGCATATTGTGTTTTAGCAACCCTAACAACATGTTTTTCTTTTTCATCTAGGGCCTTTAGTTTTACACTTTCTGCCTCTGCTAGTTTATCTTTAAGCATTTTAATCTCTCTGTTTTTAAGATCAATTTCACCACCTAGTATATTGATCTTTTCTATATACTCAAACTCACATTTAATACAAAATTTTAGCTTCTCTTCCACACCCTCTAGACCAACTCTATATCCTAAGTTATCTAGAGTCAATCTCTCTACTTCTTTTCTCATACTCTCAGTGATAGCCTTTTGAGATTCTAATTTATCAGAACATGATTTAAAAGAACAAGTAGATGTTTTAGAATCATTAGATACCTCAGAATCTGAACCAGAAGATGAAGCATAGGCCATTAGAGCAAAGTTATGCTCTTTTGAAGCTTCACTAGCAAGAAAAGTCGCATTTGGACCTTCTTCAACTGATCACTCCAATCATAATCACCAAGCCCATCCCGAGCAACCAAAGTCAAGAAGCGGCGGGCTCTTACGTAGTCTTCTTAATGCTTTCAATTCTTTTAGGAGCTCGACATTCCCTAGCAAAATGACCTTTCTTCTTGCGGTTAAAGCACTCCATCTTGCTTTTGTCGAATCCGACTCTCCTTTGACCATCATACCTAACATGTCTTCCAGTCCTCCTCAGAAACTTCTTTGCTTGAAGAGTCAGCATTGCCATTTGCCATTGAAGGTTAATTTCATCAAGATCATCAGGATCAATTTGATCTAGATCTTGATTTAAAACATCAACACTAGTAGTTAAATCTGACAGAAAAGCATAAATTGCACCATCACTGACATTATCACTAACAGTGGTATTGTTTGCAATAGCCGTGGTTATACCATAAGCGGCAGTGGATACATCTTGTGGGCTTTTGTGATTAGTGGATACAAAAGCAATGTTTTGATTAGAAGAAGACGAGGGAGCAAAGTTATTCTCAGACTCATAAACCTTTATTGAAGAGATTGTCTAGAGTCATTGTAGCAAAGTCCGTCTTATTTCTCCACACAATTGTATGAATAGCCCAATCAGATGATAAACTCCTAATGAACTTCAAATTAATATCTTCTTGAAGGAACTTGTAACCCACCGCCTTGATTGGTGATAAGTTTTGAAGTCTATTGTATGTTCCATCAATCTTTTCTCCACTAAGAGCGATGAAGGTTTCAAATTGATGCTTGAGCATATTCATCCTTGACTTCTTTGTAGCTTCATTACCAAAGAAACCTTAATTCAAGAGCATCCAATAATTCTTTAGCGATTCATATTGATCAAAGTCCAAGGCAAACTCATTTGGTATTCCCATAGAGAATCTTGTGAGCTTTGATCTCCACTTTCCTTTAGCTTTATCGGGTTCACTAATAATAGCAACCTCCTTTCCATCCACACCCTTCAAAGGAAGAGTGTCTCCTTTTCAACAACATCCCGAGAGCATAATCAATCATACGAATGTATTGCCTCATTCGCATCCTCCGGTTGATACTCACCATGTTTGAGCATGGGCACTTTTGAAGCGATTACCATGTGAGTTTCGTCGGACATCTTAACTTACTTGAATAAAGATTAATGACTTCTTCTTGGTTACGGTTTCTAGATCACAAGCTCGATACCATCGATAGTGTATTCTCGAAACCACTCTAGTGTTTTCTCGAAACCACTTGCTAGTGTTATCTCAATTTCCTTCTTGGTGTTTCTTGCGTTATTCGTTCTACGATTAGGTTTTGGAATTGAGGGAAGCCGTACATGTTTTTAGTCTTGAGAATTTTGGCGACACACACGGAGATTGATTCACACACACAGGAGTTTGGTTTTGGTTATTTGTTCTTAAAGGATTTAAAAGCTCGTATTTGGTTTATTGGATTAGTTGATTCTGAAGAAAGTTGATTATCACTAATTTGATGTTGTAGTTAAGTTTCACGTGGTTGTGTTCTTATCATATCTCAAAGTGGGTGTTACACTTTGGAGGTAACTGTTCGTGCTTCAATGATTGTGACGAAGAATTAACATAACACTTAAAGGAGTGCGTTATTGTGCTCGATGATTATTGTCAAGAGATTGCGGTCTCCTTATACATTGTTTAGTATACGTTCGAGTCACGTGGATAAACAAGACATAAGATACAAGTTTGGGTTATTTTACTTCTTCATCAAATTCGTTATACTTGGTTTTCTTCACAAGTGATCATTACATAGAGCTTCTTGATTTGAAGAATCATTTTCATGCACCACTCAAGGGAAGTTTCTAATGTTTACATTCTCTATTTGTTGATAACAAAAGGGAAGAGATATTGGAGTGTGATGGCATGGATTAAGGGAAGACAAAGGAAGACAAGAATGTTTCATTCACGGAGATGTTTACATCTCAACTTCGCTACTTCGTCTAGGGAAGTTCGTACGACTTTGTTTGTTTTGTCATCATCAAATAGGGGAAGATTGTTGGGTTTTAGGTTCCTTGGATTTGATGAGACAAAATAAATACAAGAATGAAACAAAGGGACTTAAAGTGAAAGAGATGAAACCTACAAAAAGATGGAAGGATTTGCTTGCAAAAGAAGATTTACTTATTAGTCCTTCGTAGTATTTTGTAAACCCTAATCCTGTAGTATATAAAGAGGACATGGGGTGTAGGTTTTATATATAAGTCTTCCATAATGTAGTCTAAAGGTGTGTGTGTGTGTGTGTAACCTAGACGTTTTCCTATAAACGTCTAGGGTTAAAGTTTGTTTAGTTTAGCCTCAAGGATCTTTGATCCCTGTTACAAGTTAAGTGTAACCGTATTATTCCAATCAAATAATATTTAAGGCTTGGAGTGATTATAAAGAAAAACCTTGTGTCAATAACTTTGATTTGTTTTATTCCGCTGCATGTACAAGTTTATTATTATCGTTATTGTTAACCATAGAGGCTCAAAACGATCTCAAGGAGTCATATCAAACTCCACAAAGTTGACCCGAGTCTGGTAGCTTTCCATTCCAAGTTGAAAGTCCTCAACCCTTTTTCAAATGACTAAGCCCCTGATCCAAAGGTTGACTGCAGCAGAGAGGGCCTTTTTCTCACGGACAGGAAAATGCTCAAGGTGTCCTTGGAGATTCAAGAGATAGAGATCTTCGAAGTCATTTGGCAGCAGATGTTTGAAGTCGTTTTCTTCAATAATGTACTCTTTCAAATCTGCTCTTTTAAGAACTACCTTCTTCAAATACTGATAGCCGTAGATTGGGAAGATCTCTTCTCGTACAACACTTAAGATTTGCAACTTGGATCGAACATCTTTGCGTCTTTTATCAGCACCATGTCTCTCGATGTAGAAGTTCTTCTTTTTATACCACCAGTGAGAAATACCATAAGAAGCGGCAATGTCATACTTTTGTTCTTTGTCAGCCCAGAATTGATCAGGAACCATCTGTTCAAGTCCCTGATCAGAGTAGGTTGCAGCTTTCATCTTAGAAATCGATAGAACAGGTCTTCTTTCAGTTGAACGAGCACACAGATAATCCAAGTCATGATTGAAGAAGAATTCAGCCTGTATGGTCATCTGACCAGGTTCACCGCCTAGAGGAAGAGGCTTGTTGACATCGAATCGACTAATTTGCTCACTGACTTAGTCATTCAGCATCTTATGGCATTCTTCCATCTGGTATTGAAGTTGGTTGGCATCTGAGTGGAAGACTTTGACAACTTCATAAGCTTGTCCTTCAAGATCTCTTAGAGTTATGGATGAGATACTCTTCCGTTCACAAAACCATCTAATGAAGCTTCCCATATCACCAGTGAAGTGCAGAAGAGAGTCTTCAGCTGGAACTTCATAATCATTGGTGATAATTGATACCCAATTGTCATCAGGGATAATCGTGTCAGACTCTGGGATGAACCATGTAGGTTCTGGAGTAGGAGGTCTCTCCTAAAAAATACAGCTTTGAATTGTGTCCCTTGAAGGTGCTACTCTGGATGTGCTAGTGCGTTTACCTACCATATATGCATCAAACCAATCTTATTCTGATGGCTTAGGAATATGCTTGGTGGATGCGTCATCTTCATCAGATTCTGACTCTGCCAAGACATACGACTCTTCATGAACCATTTGATCCTCAGGAGTTGAAGAGATTGTGGGTGTGAACCTTGAATCAACCGTCGTCCGAGCGTGCAGACTTCTTCCGAGTTCCACTGTTCTCGGTAGGACTAGATTGATTGGAAGGTTTTGGTGGTGATGAAGGTGGAGGTGGTGGAGGTGTAGAGGTTGTCTTAGAAGATCCACTAGCTCCGAGTTCCAAAGCACCCCAGTTGGAGGTGGAGGTGGAGGAGGATCTTTAGGACCTTTACGAATGTTTCCAACAATGTGGTCCTCCTTTTCTTCTTAGCTTCCTTTTCTCTGATGTCAATCAAGAACTGTTCATGATTGTCGAACTTAATTGATTCTTCGAGAGCCTCATAAAGCTTCGTGTGGACCTCATGCTTATGCTCGTCAGCATCATACATCTTATCTGAAAGTGCAGCTCTCATATCTGCAATAGGTAGATCCTTGAACCGTCTAAGAAGTGGAGCTTCCATTGCCCATTCCACAACATTCTTAACTTCGCCTTCAATGGCTTATGCAACCCCTTCATCAAAGTTGAGGTGCTACAACCTATAGACACGATCCTCAAGGGACTCAACAGATTTTGGTAGTTGCCTTTCAAGAGCTTCAATTCTTTTTACTGCTTTGTCAAGCAGTTGATCTGAAGTAAGAATTAGAGGTGGTGAAGCAGGTGGAGTTTCCTTATCAGCAACTATAACCACTGGTTCAAGGGATAGATTCTTTGCAGATTCAGGTGGTGAAAGTGTGGTTACTTGAGCAGGTTTGGGAGGTGGAAGTGCGGTTGCAAGAGAGGATCTTGACATGGGTGGAATGGTTGATGAGTCTTGTTTAATAATGACGAGAAACATGGATTGTGCATCCTCCTTGTCATTATCTTGCTTAGAAGATTCGATATCAATGGGTTTGTCGTTTAAGAATTGGTCGTGAAGTGAAGTCTCGTATCAAGGTTCTTAAGGGCGATAGAAACCAGTGAGATTTGGTTCTTCCAAGGGCATAGTCTCATCGATTTCGACTCGTGATTCTCCTGTGAGTCTTTATGCACTATTTCATCAACATTATGGTCATACTGAGTATCACGTGACGCAAGAGTTTCTTCATGAGCTACAGATGTTTCCTTTTCCAATCCAGATGGCTCCTGAGTTGATGAAGATTCAACACTTCTTTTCTTTAGTTCGAATTGAGTGGTGGTTCTTGATGGTGAAGAAGAGAAGGTGAGGAGTGTGTGAGCAGCTTGTTCTTCGCCAACAATCCCTTTTCCCTTGTCTTGTGTGATTGGTGTTGTTTGTTGAGGCAATTGGTCAGTCTCTCTTATCACTACTCCTCCAACATGTACTCTCACATTCTGACTTTCTAGGCTTTGCTGGATTCCAAGTTGGAGTGCAGCATCATCTTCATCAGTTAACCTTGTATTATCCCTTGAAACCTCAGTATCTTCACCAATTTCCTTTTCCACTTTCTTCCTTTTTTTCTTTCTGCTTCTTGGATGCGGTGTCTGAATGTTGTGACCTTTCACGTCTCATTTTAGGAAGAGAGGCATAGGATGCTTGTGAGGCTGAAGTGGACTTGGGAGCATTGGGTTGTGGAGGAGTGGGTGTGACATCTTCAGAGGATCTGGTAGCTCTTTTCTTGTATTGTTTGAAGTAGTCCTTCTTCTTGATATCGTCCGTGAATAGAGTATCAGGAATTGTCAATCCAAAGATTTCTTTGTCCATACCTCTAGGAACATATTTAAGATTACCCAGAACGAATTCATCTTCTGCTTTATGTAGAGCTGAGTCAATCCTGGGGTTGAAGTTGTGAGTCTGTTGCAAGTACTGGATAACAAGTTTTGAAAATCGATCTTGGAATCACAAGCTTGTTCGGTTTCTTTCGACCACGAGCTTTATTCGAAAGTTTGTTCTATCGGATATGAATGTGTTCATTGACAACGAAAATTCTTCCCAAATCGTTACGAGATATTCACATTCACTCCATTGACAATACCCCATAGTATTTGCAAGATGGAATTCTCACTTTATCGAACCACGAGGTTTTGCGGATAAGCACAAGTTGAGAAGCTGTTGTCATTGCTCTGCGGGGTTGATACATGTGTCCAATGATGATGTCGGAAGCCCTTAATATCTTTGATGCGATATCCCAAACCAATCGAAAGACAATTAGATTGTCGACACGGTGGAGGTTCGAGATAGTATGTTGGGGTTACTGAGGAGTGATTCCTAGAGCCTTGCTAAGAATGTCAGAGTCTATCACAAATTCCCTATCATCCAGTTTGCACGAGTATTTAGCTGTGATTTTGTCCCATTGAATGGTGTTCCAGAATTGTTGAATGTAAATGGTGGGAATTGTGCATTGCTTGGTAATGGCACCGAAGAAGTTAGTGTTCTTAAGGATATCAATAGATACTTTGAGTATAGGATTTTGTTGCAACTTTTGTAAGTCCACATAACAGTTACTTTTTCCAATTTCTGCCCATTGACTTTTAGGAAGGATTTCTTCGTCTGAGAGAACATTAGGTGGTGCAGAAGAAGTAACGTTCTCAGCTGAGATTGTGCTTGCCATTGAAGATCTGAAGATAAATTCAACCAACAGCAATGATTGGGAACGAGTTAGATTATAAATGGTTAGACAGACAGCATAGAGTACACCCTTATGATATAATCACTCAGACTTATAAGCACAAACAGGGTTCCTATAAGCATATAGAGAAGGATTGAGTGGCATTCGCGAGACATTAAGGATAAAGATTTCACGAGACGAGTTGATTTGGAATTAAAAGGTTAAAACGCACTGATGAGTGTCTAAATACTCATCATTTTTGTACCATTTAAACTGCAAAAACATCTGAAAACACTCAGAAATGCATAAAAATGATAAAAATATCACAAATAAGTGTTTTATGTGTTTTAAATGCAAAATATCAAAATCGGTGAAAAGCGTATCAAGTTTGCATAATTGGCGGTTTAGTCCCCAGTTTCAAAAGTTGTCAAAAAGCAGTCCACGGTAAAACAAAATAAAGAAAAAAATATCATTTCAAGTCCCTAGGATTCATGAGTTGTCAAAATTGGTCCTTGAGATTTAAAATTGCAAATTTACAACTTAGGTCCCTAAACTTTCAAAAATGTCAAGTTTGGTCCCTGGAAGTTTGAAAATGTCAAAAATAGTCCTTGTACTATTGAAACTTGTCAATTTTGATCCCTTGAAACAACTTTGGAAAATGGCAGAATTGGTCCCTAAAAAAATCAGAATTGCACAAATGGTCCTTGAAATAATAACTAAGCTTTGACCCCTTTTGTATTTTGATCCCCTGCCAAAACCATTGTGACCCCTGCCATTCCCTTGACCCCTCCCTTTTGGACCCCTGGTCAACCCCAGTCAAACCACCCTTATCCCGCCACTGTCCACCTTTCTTCTCCACTTGCCTGCAACCTCTCACCCATCACCTCACCTTATCCCTCCCCCCTCATCATCATATCTACCCACTTTATACACCACAATTAATGCCACCCCCTAGTTGCAAATTCAGAAGCCCACAGGTCAAAACCATCTTTCCGCCAATTTTGATCCAATGGCCAAATGCACTCGGGTCATCCAATGGTGAAAAGAATAGTGGAATTGATCGGAGGAGAGAGAAAGCATTTGGTGTATAAAGAAGAAGAAACAATAGAACAAAGGCGGTACTTAGTTTTTAAATTTATGTATGTCGTTTTATTAAATTGTCTTAGCTAGTCTCCTAATTTTGTAAATTAAAGCTTTCTTGTATTAAACTCAAGTTGTTTGATCATTATAATCATTTTCAAGTGTTAATTCAAGGCTTCACTTAAGTTTTATATTTTCATGTTCCTTTGTTGCAAAATCCGGTTTCAAAATCTTATGTCCAAGCTTCAAATAGCTTATTTTTAAGTTCAAACAAGCTTACTTAGGCTTATTATAGCTTTTGGTAAACTTGGAAAGCAGTTTTCATCAAAAGTGCTAAAAAGTCAACAAAGTCAATCTGTAAAGCTCAAATGGACTTGGAAATGGTTTGGGGTGTTCGAGCTTGGATTTGGGTTGGAATAACCCAGCTTAGCATAGTTATGGGTGCAGTATGAGTGGCTAATAAAATTTGGACCGCTTGTGAGTGTTTTACTCATTTTCATTAATAGTGTATTTTTTTTTGCATAATCTATCTCTGTCTTGATTTCTTTGTTATCTTTAGTTTAGTTATGCTCATTTAACTGTTATTAAGATAACTTGATTCAGTTTCAGAGTTAGCTTAAGCTAACTCAGTTGTTAGCTCAGTTTAAATTGCAAATCTGTCTTAAAATAGTGTTTGGGTCTGCTGCATTGTCTAAGTTAGAGGATTTGGCTTAGGTTACTTTCTATTGCAGTTGTTTCTAATAGGTCTATTAGAGTCATTGAGATCTTATATTTACACCTTGGAACTTCAAAAGTCAAAATCATCTTTACACTGTCCTAAATTCACAACTGTTAGAAATTAGTGATATCAAAAGTTTGATTTGTGTTCAAATATCATTAGAGTAGCTTAATTCGGTTCCATTTCATAATAAAACATCAATCTCGGTTCATAATTTGGTCTCAAATCTCATTAAAGTCAAACTCTCAAACGCTCGATGAAGTCAAAGTTGAAAATTCGGTTTCACCCAACCTTGGGTGATTTTAATTAGTTCATCATTGGATCAATTTAAGTGAAACTGGTGGGTTTATATACTTGATTGGTCAAGTCTATTAATATGATTTTTGTAGATTTTTAGAAATTTTGTAAAAGCTTCAAAGTAGCTTGTCAAAAAGGTCAAAAGTGCCTTGTGCACAGGGAACTGAGTCATCACAGGTGTTGTGCAGTTCTTGCAAGGCTTGTCAAAAGCTCATAAGAGCTTGTCCAGGTCTGGTTTTTGGTTTATAGGTTCCTATCCAGGTCTACTTTAGGTCCCTACTTTTGGTTTTGAGTTTAGCTTATTGGGTAGCATATTCTTAAGCTACAAAGTAGTAGTCCAAAATTTGTTTTTGCAATTAAGCTCAAATCATCAAATCAAGTTAATCAGTATTATAGAGGTTAAGAGTAGTTGATATAAGTTGATTTTGAGTAGTTTTAGCTTATTATAGCTTTTGTAATCATTTGGTGGTCTTTTGTGCCCATTTGCTTATTCCAAGTGCTTATTTATAAGCACTTGTAACTGCAGTTTCATTTTATCCCACATAAGCCACTGTTTTCATATTTTTCTTAGATTCATAATATTATTTTAGACTTTTCTTGAATTTTTCATATTTTTTCATCACTTGTTTGCTATTTTCTTCATTTAAAAGCAGTTTTAGGCAATTTTAATTAGCTTTTAATACAATTAATTCGAAAAAGTTTCAAAAATAATTTTCATTTTCCTAGGTTAAGATAAATATAAAAGTCAAAAATTATTTTTCAGATTTTTCATAGTTTAATTTGTAATTTTAGCAATTTAAGTAGTTTTAAATAGTTTTTAATTCATAGAAAATAGAAAAATAATCAGAAAAATACAAAATTAGTTTTGAAAATTCTCTTTAGTTATTCTAGATTTTTCTAAATCATAATTTAATTTTTCAAGCTTTATTTCATATTTTCTTGTATTTTAGGGTATTATTAAATAAGTAAAAATAGTTTTTAATTAATAATAATTAGATAAATAGTTTTAAAAATAATTTTCTTTTTCTAAAAATTTTCTCTTATCATTAGGTTTGTAAAATGTCATTTCATATTTTTAGGATTAATATTGCTTCAGGTTTCACATTTTCTTTTATGCGTCGCGTAGTTTTAATTTAAGTTTTAAAAAAAAGAAAAATCAAAACATCGGTTTAAATATAGTGATAGCGTTTATTTAATATAATTTCTCTTTTAATTTTCTTTAATTTGCATTTAAGCCCTGTAATTTATAAACTTTTCTTTTAGTATAATTATAATCAATCACAATCCTTTTCCGCTCAACTCCTCTCGATCACTATTCGTTTGACTATTCTCGCACATTCGTTGGGACATAACGACTGGGAAACACTATACTATCACGGACTTCATTGCATTGGTGTTCGAATCTGTTTTAAGTTTCTCACGGTTAGCCATTCACAGTGGCTAGCTTGTGTGAGATAACTTGACGGTTTAGCACGAATCAAATTTTAGGCGCCATTCTTGGAGTCAGGCTAATTATCTTACGTTTAGCGATTAGTGATTTGAATATTCACTCCTTGTTCATACCATCTATCTATATCTATATATATTTTCTTATAAAAATCCAAAACCCAAAACGACTTAAAGCGTATAAAACACAAAAATATTTTTCTTTAGTTTCTATATATATATCAAAATAAAAATACAAAAGATTTGTCGTTTTCTTTGTTTAATAATAACAACATAAAAGATTACCACCGCAAACCAAGGCGATTGTACTACCTAGCTGAAGTACGACCATAATAAGTTCCAGAACCAAAGATTTAAAACTTGCCTTTGTGTCCTTGTGGTGGTGTACCTTTTCAAAAAGCCATTCATCTTGTGATTATTGGTTTAAGTTCACCGTTGTTTTGCCTCGATATTGTTTTAATTGGATTTGTTGTTATATCTACTTGTCAAAACCAGAAAACCCAAAAAGATTCTTCTTACCCCATTTTCACCATTTTCATAATTCACTTTCCTAATTCTCTTCCTTAACTCTGAGATCCCTTAGAGTTAACTCTAGTGTATGCGCACTCACTCTTCTAGATCTGTAAGCCCATTTCGTGAGCTTATCGAATTCCAGAAGCGTGTTCGTGAACTTTCGCCCCATCGATCGGATCGAGATCCGGATCGCTCACACTACTTCCGTTGTCATGGCGGAAGAACGTCTGTTGTGAGCTTCTCCAGCACCCATCGGCGGGTATGGAGATGCCATTGTTATCCCACCATTGTGGTGAAAATTTTGAACTCAAACCGGGTTCTTGAATCTTGTAACCTCAAGTCAATTCTATGGTTTTGAGCGGGATGATCCTCATGCTCATATTCGATGGTTTAACAAGATTGCATCTACCATCAAATACAAAAATGTCCCCACAGATCTTGTTAAGCTTCTTCATTCCCATTTTCCTTGAGGGCAAGCCGGTTTGGCTTGAAAACAACCCCTAAATCAATCGAAACATGGGAAGACACGGTGAAGAAATTTGTGAGCGAGTTTTATCCACCTTCCAAAACCACGAGTCTTAAAAATGAAATCATCAAATTCACACAAAGTTTGATGAACCCTTGATGAATCGTGGGATCGATTTAAGGAATTGCTCGCAAATGTCCTCACCACGGTTTCTCCGAGTTGATGCAACTCGATACTTTCTATAATGGGTGAGTCAATCGATCAAGATTCTCTCAATTCCTCCATTGGAGGAAATTTCTTGAGCAAAACCGTAAAAGAAGCTTTGACAATAATTGAAAACAAGTCTAAAGTCCGCCCGCATTTAAGCAAACCGGTTGTTTCCAAAGTCGGTGTTGGTCCTTCTTCTTCATCACCGTGAGTCAATCTAGCACCGATGCTAAGATTGACAAACTCATGAAGCAATTCAAGCTTTGGTTCTCTCCAACCAAAAGAAAGTTTCTTTCCACAAACTTCACCTCCTGCTGAAGTTAAGAAAGTGGAAGTCTGTGTTACTTGCGGTGGCGCCCATGCCTATTACGATCAGTATGGCCACCGATGGTAACCCTTTGAAACAAGCGCGTGGGCGGATTTCCAATTCAGAGGCAACCAATATCGTGCTCCTATGGACCCGAACCACCGTCCTAACCACTACTGGACCACCCGGTTTCAACCAAAACCAAAACCGTAATCAAAATCGAATAGACCAAACCAAGGTTTTCAAAACCAAGGTAATTTTAGTCAAAATAACGGTTTTCAAAATCAAAGTCAAAATTTCCAACACCAAGGAAATTTCAATAGAAACCAAGGTCGGGAAATTTCAACCACAGGTACTTTCATGGCAATAATCAAGGAAATTTCCAAAATCAAGGCCCTAATCCAAACAATAGAGGCGAAATTTTCTGTGCAAAATCAAGCCATTGTTCCAAGCTGGACCATCATCGATGAGTTGTTGAAGCAATTCATGAAATCCCAAGAGGAAATGAATATGTTGTTGGTTAGCCGATTTACGACATTAAGAAGTCTTTAAATGATCGACCCTCGGGCTCGGTACTTTACCTAGCAACACGATCGCTAATCAGGGGTGATGCAAAGCGATCACAACCGAAGTGGTGCTTCAGATGACGGACCAGCTATTCCTACTACCTCTTCTTCTTCTCTCCGAAGGTAGTGGAAAGTGAACCCGAGGCGACAAAGGACAAGGAACTTCCTACTAATAACGGAGGTACCAAGACATCCATCCTCGAGTTGTCCGAAACCCAAAACCAAACACAGAGTTGTTTTGAACCTCCGTTGACAACCCCATATCCAAAACTTCTATTCCTTACCCATCACGTTTAAATGAGCAAAAGCTCATGAAAAAGCCGGTCATCAAATGGAAAAAAATTTCAAATTTTCCAAGAACTTCATTTTGACATAAGCTTATGGATGCTATCATCTTGATGCCCAAGTTTGAAAAACTCTCAAACACATGTTAAGCAATAAGGAAAAAGCTTTGAAATGGCTAAAACTCCTTTGAACGAGCGCTCGTGAGTTCATTAAAAAGCTTCCCGAGAAGCTTGGAGATCTGGAAAATTTCTTCTTCCTTGTGTTTTCGGGGATGATTGAATGCTTTGCCCTTGCCGATCTTGGTGCAAGCATCAATCGATGCCTTATTCGATATGGAAGAAGTTTTCTCTTCGAACTTGTTCCTACCGCATGACTCTTTAACTTGCGATTGTTCTATATCGCGTCCTCTTGGCATCGCCGAGGATGTATTCGTGAAAGTAGGAAAGTTCCATTTTCCGGTGATTTTGTGGTTGTTGATTTCGATGTTGATCCTCGGGTTCCCTCATTGTTGGAAGAGGATTCACGAGAACAGGCCGTGCTCTCATTGATGTATTTGAGCAATAAATCACGTTACGTGTGGGTAATGAAGTCGTTACCTTTAACCTTGATCAAACTTCGAGGTACTCCTCAAATTATGATCTTGAATCAATTAATCGAGTCGATTTAATTGAATTATAATCATTAGATTAATTAATTTATTATTTAATTTTGTTATATATTATTAGTTATTTCTTTTAATTTCTTATTATTCATTCAATAATTTTCGATAATTTAATATTCTATATTATATCTATTTCAATTTAATCTAGATTATCTTATAAACTATAATTATTTAAATTTATAATTATATTCATTTTCATTATATATCTTATAATTTTAAATTTTAAATCTAACAATTCAGACTTTCTTGTTTGATTTTTACATATTCTATGTTTAATTAATTCTTACATATATTATATTCAATGTCATTCATATATTTAACATGTATGTTTGTCTTTTCATATATTTCATATTCACTATCTATACTAATACATCGATATCTAAATATAATCTATATCATAACTTGTTAATTTTTACATTTCATATTACAATTACAGTTACGATAGATTCGAATCAGACATAATTTGTATACTTCTGATATTTCAGTTACGTATGATTGCTTAAATTCTTTAATCTTACGTTATCTCTTAGATTTAAATCTATTAAATACAAATTCATTTTCATTATCTTCTACTCAATTCACCACAGTATCTAATCTTATTCTTCACCATAGATTGTCGATAACGTATTCTCCTACATCAGGTCTTTAGCTCATCGACCTTCAATCATAGAACTTTTAAACTAATTTGTCGCAAATTTATTTAATCTAATTAGCATTTCGAAGAATGTATCTAATTCAGAATTCTAAAGTTCGTTACATTCAACATGATCCAGTGATTTAGATCTTCACTTACAATATGCGAACTTCATCTTGAATTCAGCAAGTTTAACATCAATCAAGAATTATCATAACTCATCGAATCTCGATCGTACAATTCCGTACTGAATCCCATGATTGTCAATTAAATTCGTCAGTAAGTTACTTATCCAGAATTCTAGACTCAATCTCATAATTAAATATAACGTCAGTTTAGCCGTATGATCCAGTCGTCATTTCTCATTCAGTCAGACTTCTCATCATGAGTCAGTCACATCATAGTCCAGAATATTCAATCGTTAAGCTCCATGACATACAAGACGTGCAATCTAAATTCAGAACATGTCATACATTGTCAACTGTTACCATGAATCCAGCATGTAAACTGATACATGTAACTGATCAACACATGGACAATAGCCACTAATCCTCGCCTACAGCTTTACATCGACTACGCAGAACCTATAAAGTCATCATAAGACTTAATCATACAGTCAAATCATAAATCGAAAATCAACACATCAGTTTCACAAGAACGTACAAAGTAATATCAGACAAACATCAGTTCAAAGATTCCAAACGTTTAACTCACATGCAATAATATCAAAATCAGCAATCAACCAAGGATCTAACAACTCACATAATGCAAACTCTAATGACTGCATAAATATCATGGCTATACAAAAGCTACAATGTCAACATGGCATACATCAGCCAATCACTAAACATCCTGAACAACCAGTAAACGACGTTTTTCATGAAAAAAAAAAAAAAATCTTGCTAAATAATGGCGTAGTATTTCCTTTTCGTTCTATGTTTCGGCATAACCGCGTACTTTGAATATTGAGGGCAATATTCATTTCTAGTGTGGGGAAATTCTCAAATTTTATCATGTAATTATACCACCCAATTCCCGTTTTGGCCAAATTTTTTTTTGAGTAAGTGTTTTGCACTTACTCGGATTATGGTTATCGATCCGCTATGTCTAATAAACAAAAGGATTGGCTAATCCGAGAGCAAACGACTCTTGGTAAAGATATCTCAAATCCGTTGACGACTTGCAATTTGCCCAAAATTGTATGGTATTCATTCACCATACCCTT
Organism: Chrysanthemum lavandulifolium; assembly: GCA_022545495.1. Lineage (NCBI taxonomy): Eukaryota > Viridiplantae > Streptophyta > Magnoliopsida > Asterales > Asteraceae > Chrysanthemum > Chrysanthemum lavandulifolium. The sequence continues at coordinate 194,427,280 of CM040241.1, read as the reverse complement.
AAAAGTGAAGAGTTGGCTAGCCCATGAGTTTATGGCTTGTGGTAAAGGCGGTGGAAATCCATAATTGGTAATCACTCACCAAAGATAATATTGATAATTTATCTAAGAGTTGGCTAGTCCGTAAGCAAACGGCTTCGTAAAGACAAATCAAATCCGTTGGAAGTCGGTGGTTTGCTCAAAATCACTTGGTTATCGGTGTACCAAGGTTCTTACTTGAATCAAACATTTGGCTACTCCGAGTAATGGCTTTTGGTAAAGAGATGAAATCCATTAATTTTCTCAAAACATTGCTAGGGACTAGCAATATCTTAGTGTGGGGATTGATGAGTGTCTAAATACTCATCATTTTGTACCATTTAAACTGCAAAACATCCGAAAACACTCGAAATGCATTAAAATGATAAAATATCACAAATAAGTGTTTTATGTGTTTTAAATGCAAAATATCAAAATCGGTGAAAAACAAATCAAGTTTGCATAATTGGCGCTTTAGTCCCCAAGTTTCAAAAGTTGTCAAAAGCAGTCCTGGTAAAACAGAATAAAGAAAAAAATATCATTTCAAGTCCCTAGGGATTCATGAGTTGTCAAAATTGGTCCTTGAGATTTAAAATTGCAAATTTACAACTTAGGTCCCTAAACTTTCAAAAATGTCAAGTTTGGTCCCTGGAAGTTTGAAAATGTCAAAAATAGTCCTTGTACTATTGAAACTTGTCAATTTTGATCCCTTGAAACAACTTTGGAAAATGGCAGAATTGGTCCCTAAAAAAAATCAGAATTGCACAAATGGTCCTTGAAATAATAACTAAGCTTTGACCCCTTTTGTATTTTGATCCCTGCCAAACCATTGTGACCCTGCCATTCCTTGACCCTCCTTTTGGACCCTGGTCAACCCAGTCAAACCACCCTTATCCCGCCACTGTCCACCTTTCTTCTCCACTGCTGCAACCTCTCACCCATCACCTCACCTTATCCTCCCCCCTCATCATCATATCTACCCACTTTATACACCACAATTAATGCCAACCCCTAGTTGCAAATTCGAAGCCCGGTGTCAAAACCATCTTTCCCGCCAATTTTGATCCAATGGCCAAATGCACTCGTGTCATCAATGGTGAAAAGAATAGTGGGAATTGATCGAGAGAGAGAGAAAGCATTTGGTGTATAAAAGAAGAAGAAACAAGAGAACAAGGCGATTACTTAGTTTTTAAATTTATGTATGTCGTTTTATTAAATTGTCTTAGCTAGTCTCTAATTTTGTAACTTAAAGCTTTCTTGTATTAAACTCAAGTTGTTTGATCATTATAATCATTTTCAAGTGTTAATTCAAGGCTTCACTTAAGTTTTATATTTTCATGTTCATTGTTGCAAAATCCGGTTTCAAAATCTTATGTCCAAGCTTCAAATAGCTTATTTTTAAGTTCAAACAAGCTTACTTAGGCTTATTATAGCTTTTGGTAAACTTGGAAAACAGTTTTCATCAAAAGTGCTAAAAAGTCAACAAAAGTCAACTGTAAAGCTCAAATGGACTTGGAAATGGTTTGGGGTGTTGCAGAGCTTGGATTTGGGTTGGAATAGCTTCAGTTAGCATAGTTATGGGTCTGGTATGAGTGGCTAATAAGCTGGACTGCTTGTGAGTGTTTTACTCATTTTCATTAATAGTGTATTTTTTTTTGCATAATCTATCTCTGTCTTGATTTGTTTGTTATCTTTAGTTTAGTTATGCTCATTTAAGCATTATTAAGATAACTTGATTAAGTTTCGAGTTAGCTTAAGCTAACTTTCGATTTGTTAGCTCGATTTAAATTGCAAATCTGTCTTAAAATAGTGCTTGGAGTCTGCTGCATTGTCTAAGTTAGAGGATTTGGCTTAGGTTACTTTCTATTGCGCTTGTTTCTAATAGGTCTATTAGAGTCATTGAGATCTTATATTTACACCTTGGAACTTCAAAGTCAAAATCATCTTTACATCGTCCTAAATTCACAAATCTGTTAGAAATTAGTGATATCAAAAGTTTGATTTGTGTTCAAATATCATTAGAGTAGCTTAATTCAGTTCCATTTCATAATAAAACATCAATCTCAGTTCATAATTTGGTCTCAAATCTCATTAAAGTCAAACTCTCAAAACTGCTCAGTAAGTCAAAGTTGAAAATTCAGTTTTCACCCAACCTTGGGTGATTTTTAATTGGTTCATCATTGGATCAATTTAAGTGAAACTGTGGGTTTATATACTTCAGTTGGTCAAGTCTATTAATATGATTTTTATAGATTTTTAGAAATTTTGTAAAAGCTTCAAAGTAGCTTGTCAAAAAGGTCAAAAGTGCCCTGTGCACAGGGAACTGAGTCTGCACAGGTGTTGTGCAGTTCTTGCAAGGCTTGTCAAAAGCTCATAAGAGCTTGTCCAGGTCTGGTTTTTGGTTTATAGGTTCCTAGCCAGGTCTACTTTAGGTCCCTACTTTTGGTTTTGAGTTTAGCTTATTGGGTAGCTTATTCTTAAGCTACAAAGTAGTAGTCCAAAATTTGTTTTTGCAATTAAGCTCAAATCATCAAATCAAGTTAATCAGTATTATAGAGGTTAAGAGTAGTTGATATAAGTTGCTTTTGAGTAGTTTTAGCTTATTATAGCTTCTGTAATCATTTGGTGGTCTTTTGTGCCCATTTGCTTATTCCAAGTGCTTATTTATAAGCACTTGTAACTGCAGTTTCATTTTCTCCCACATAAGCCACTGTTTTCATATTTTTCTTAGATTCATAATATTATTTTAGACTTTTCTTGAATTTTTCATATTTTTTCATCACTGTTTGCTATTTTTCTTCATTTAAAACAGTTTTTAGGCAATTTTAATTAGCTTTTAATACAATTAATTCAGAAAAAGTTTCAAAAAAATAAGTTTTCATTTTTCCTAGGTTAAGATAAATATAAAAAGTCAAAAAATTATTTTTCCAGATTTTTCATAGTTTAATTTGTAATTTTTAGCAATTTAAGTAGTTTTAAATAGTTTTTAATTCATAGAAAATAGAAAATAATCGAAAAATACAAAATTAGTTTTGAAAATTCTCTTTAGTTATTTTAGATTTTTCTAAATCATAATTTAATTTTTCAAGCTTTATTTCATATTTTCTTGTATTTTAGGGTATTATTAAATAAGTAAAATAGTTTTAATTAATAATAATTAGATAAATAGTTTTAAAATAATTTTCTTTTTCTAAAAATTTTCTCTTATCATTAGGTTTGTAAAATGTCATTTTCATATTTTTAGGATTAATATTGCTTGATTTCACATTTTCTTTTACGTCGCGTAGTTTTTAATTTAAGTTTTAAAAAAAAAAGAGAAAAATCAAAAACATCAGTTTAAATATAGTGATAGCGTTTATTTAATATAATTTCTCTTTTTAATTTTCTTTAATTTGCATTTAAGCCCCTGTAATTTATAAACTTTTTCTTTTAGTATAATTATAATCAATCACAATCCTTTTCCGTTCAACTCCTCTCGATCACTATTCGTTTGACTATTCTCGCACAGCTCGTTGGGACATAACGACCTGGGGAAACACTATACTATCCTGGACTTCATTGCATTGGTGTCTGAACTGTTTTAAGTTTCTCACGGTTAGCCATTCACAAGTGGCTAGCTTGTGTGAGATAACTTGACGGTTTAGCACGAATCAAATTTTAGGCGCCGTTGCTTGCGGTCAGGCTAATTATCTTCGTTTAGCATTAGTGATTTGAATATTCACTCCTTGTTCATACCATCTATCTATATCTATATATATTTTCTTATAAAAATCCAAAAACCCAAAAACAGCTTAAAACGTATAAAACACAAAAATATTTTTCTTTAGTTTCTATATATATATCAAAAATAAAAATACAAAAGATTTGTCGTTTTCTTTGTTTAATAATAACAACATAAAAGATTACCACCGCAAACCAAGGCGTTGTACTACCTAGCTGGGGTACGACCATAATAAGTTTCCGAACCAAAGATTTAAAACTTGCCTTTGTGTCCTTGTGAGTGGTGTACCTTTTCAAAGCCATTCATCTTGTGATTATTGGTTTAAGTTCACTGTTGTTTTGCCTCGATATTGTTTTAATTGGATTTGTTGTTATATCTACTTGTCAAAACCAGAAAACCCAAAAAGATTCTTCTTACCCCATTTTCACCATTTTCATAATTCACTTTCCTAATTCTCTTCCTTAACTCTGAGATCCCTTAGAGTTAACTCTAGTGTATGCGCACTCACTCTTCTAGATCTGTAAGCCCATTTCGTGAGCTTATCAGAATTCCAAGAAGGCGTGTTCGTAGACTTTCTGCCCCATCAGTCGGATCTGAGATCCGGACTGCTCACACTACTTCCGTTGTCATGGCGGAAGAACGTCCTATTTGTGAGCTTCTCCAGGCACCCATCGACGGGTATGGAGATGCCATTGTTATCCCACCATTGTGGTGAAAATTTTGAACTCAAAACCGGTTCTTGAATCTTGTAACCTCAAGTCAATTCTATGGTTTTGAGCGGGATGATCCTCATGCTCATATTCGATGGTTTAACAAGATTGCATCTACCATCAAATACAAAATGTCCCCACGAGATCTTGTTAAGCTTCTTCCATTCCCATTTTCCTTGAGGGCAAGCCGGTTGGCTTGAAAACAACCCCTAAATCAATCGAAACATGGGAAGACACGGTGAAGAAATTTGTGAGCGAGTTTTATCCACCTTCCAAAACCACGAGTCTTAAAATGAAATCATCAAATTCACACAAAGTTTGATGAACCCTTCATGAATCGTGGGATCGATTTAAGGAATTGCTCATAAATGTCCTCACCACGGTTTCTCCGAGTTGATGCAACTCGATACTTTCTATAATGGAGTGAGTCAATCGATCAAGATTCTCTCAATTCCTCCATTGGAGGAAATTTCTTGAGCAAAACGTAAAAGAAGCTTTGACAATAATTGAAAACAAGTCTAAAGTCCGCCTTGCATCAAGCAAACCGGTTGTTTCCAAAGTCGGTGTTGGTCCTTCTTCTTCATCACCGTGAGTCAATCTAGCACCGATGCTAAGATTGACAAACTCACTGAAGCAATTCAAGCTTTGGTTCTCTCCAACCAAAGAAAGTTTCTTTTCACAAACTTCACCTCCTGTGAAGTTAAGAAAGTGGAAGTCATGTTACTTGCGGTGGCGCCCATGCCTATTACGATTGTATGGCCACCGATGGTAACCCTTTGAAGCAAACAGCGTGGGCGGGATTTCAATTCAGAGGCAACCAATATCGTGCTCCTATGGACCCGAACCACCGTCCTAACCACTACCTGGACCACCCGGTTTCAACCAAAACCAAAACCGTAATCAAAATCGAATAGACCAAACCAAGGTTTTCAAAACCAAGGTAATTTTAGTCAAAATAACGGTTTTCAAAATCAAAGTCAAAATTTCCAACACCAAGGAAATTTCAATAGAAACCAAGGTCGTGGAAATTTCAACCACGGTACTTTCATGGCAATAATCAAGGAAATTTCCAAAATCAAGGCCCTAATCCAAACAATAGAGGCGAAATTTTCTGTGCAAAATCAAGCCATTGTTCCAACTGGACCATCATCGATGAGTTGTTGAAGCAATTCATGAAATCCCAAGAGGAAATGAATATGTTGTTGGTTAGCCGATTCGACATTAAGAAGTCTTTAAATGATCGACCCTCGGGCTCGGTACTTTACCTAGCAACACGATCGCTAATCGAGGCGATGCAAAGGCGTTCACAACCGTAAGTGGTGCTTCAGATGATGGACCAGCTATTCCTACTACCTCTTCTTCTTCTCTCCGAAGGTAGTGGAAAGTGAACTGAGGCGACAAAGGACAAGGAACTTCCTACTAATAACGGAGGTACCAAGATCGTCCATCCTCGGGTTGTCCGAAACCCAAAACCAAACACAGAGTTGTTTTGAACCTCCGGTTGACAACCCCATATCCAAAACTTCTATTCCTTACCCATCACGTTTAAATGAGCAAAGCTCGCGAAAAAGCCGGTCATCAAATGGAAAAAATTTTCAAATTTTCCAAGAACTTCATTTTGACATAAGCTTTGCGGATGCTATCATCTTGATGCCCAAGTTTGCATCAACTCTCAAACACATGTTAAGCAATAAGGAAAAAGCTGTTTGAAATGGCTAAAACTTCTTTGAGCGAGAACCGCCGGCGATTCATTAAAAGCTTCCCAGCTTGGAGATCTGGAAAATTTCTTCTTCCTTGTGTTTTCCGGGGATGATTGAATGCTTTGCCCTTGCCGATCTTGGTGCAAGCATCAATCGATGCCTTATTCGATATGGAAGAAGTTTTCTCTTCGAAACTTGTTCCTACCGCATGACTCTTTAACTTGCAGTTGTTCTATATCGCGTCCTCTTGGCATCGCCGAGGATGTATTCGTGAAAGTAGGAAAGTTCCATTTTCCGGTGATTTTGTGGTTATTGATTTCGATGCGATCCTCGGGTTCCCTCATTGTTGGAAGAGGATTCACGAGAACGGGCGTGCTCTCATTGATGTATTTGAGCAATAAATCACGTTACGTGTGGGTAATGAAGTTGTTACCTTTAACCTTGATCAAACTTGAGGTACTCCTCAAATTATGATCTTGAATCAATTAATCGAGTCGATTTAATTGATATTGCTTCGAGGAGTACTCTCGAGAGTTTCTTGGTTATCTTCATAATTACGTGAGTGGGGATTCCACCACATCTTCTCAACCAATCATTGCCGACTCTTCCCCTCTCTCACTCCGTTTGAGGAGGTGACTTCTTTCTAGAAGAGATCGATGAGTTTCTTGCTAGTGATGAATCAATTCCACGGGAATTGATGGTGTTTATGATTCGGAGGAGATATACTTTATCTTGAGCAATTGTTAAATGAAGATCCATTACCTTCACTCCTCCGAAAGAAATCACAATTGAGGAAATCAAATCGGTTCAAACATCTCATCAAGAATTTCCCGAGGTTGAACTTAAGGACCTACCTCCTCATCTCGAGTATGCATTCTTGGAGGGTGATGATAAATTACCGTCATAATTGCTAAAGACTTAACCGAGGAGGAGAAAACGCTCTCATAAAGGTCTTGAAGTCACACAAGCAAGCGGTTGCTTGAAACTCTCCGACATTAAGGTATCAACCCCGAGTTTTGTACTCACAAAATCTTAATGGAGGATGACTTCAAACCAAAGATCCAACATCGAGAAGGGTGAATCCTAAGATTCATGAGGTTATCAAACAAGAGGTTCTCAAACTTCTTGATGCGGTTTAATTTACCCGATCTCGATAGTCCTTGGTTAGCCCAATTCATCGTGTTCCAAAAAGGGTGGCATAATGTTGTCACAATGAAGAAAACGAGTTAATTCCAACTCGATTGGTTACGGATGGTGTGTGTGTATTGACTATCGCAAGTTAAACGAAGCCACCCGTAAAGACCATTTTCCTCTACCCTTCATGGATCGGATGCTTGAGAGATTAGCGAGGAACGAATACTATTGTTTCCTTGATGGTTTCTCGGGTTACTTTCAGATCCCCATTGATCCGCCGGATTAAGAAAAGACCACATTCACTGCCCATACGGAACTTTTGCCTACGGGGCGTATGCCTTTTGGCCTATGTAACGCTCCCGCACGCTCCAACGATGTATGATGGCAATTTTCCACGACATGATCGGGGAAACAATGGAGGTGTTTATGGATGACTTCTCGGTCATTGGGGACTCATTTCAGACATGTCTCTCCCATTTAGACAAAATGCTAAAACGGTGTGAAGACACCAATCTTTGTCTAAATTGGGAGAAGAGCCACTTTATGGTCAAAGAAGGCATAGTCCTTGGCCATAAGATTTCCAAAAACGGGATTGATGTAGATAGAGCAAAAGTTGATGTTATTGCTAAATTGCCTCATCCTACTACCTTCAAAGGTATTAGGAGTTTTCTTGGTCATGCCGGGTTTTATCGCAGATTCATACAAGATTTTTCTAAAATCGCTCGGCCTATGACCCGTCTTCTTGAAAAAGATGCTCCTTTTATCTTCTCACCTGAGTGCGTCGAAGCTTTTGAAACATTAAAGAAAAAGCTTACGGAAGCACCCATTCTAGTTGCCCCCGACTGGGATTTACCCTTTGAGCTCATGTGCGATGCAAGTGATTTTGCTATCGGTGCGGTCTTGGGGCAACGAAAACCAAGCATTTTCACCTATCCACTACGCAAGTAAAACTATGATCAAGCTCAAACCCATTACACCACTACGGAAAAAGAATTATTAGGCATGGTGTATGCGTTTGAAAAGTTTCGCCATACCTTATATTGACCAAATGCGTGGTGTATACGGATCACTCGGCTCTCAAATATCTCTTTGCAAAACAAGATGCAAAGCCGAGATTGCTCGTTGGGTTCTCTCTTGCAAGAATTTGATATCATTATACGTGATAAAAAGGAGCCGAGAACACGGTGCGATCATCTATCCCGTCTAGAAAACCCTCACCAGGATGTGTTCGAGAAAAGGAAATAAGCGAAACATTTCCTCTTGAAACACTCAATGTGGTTTCTTTTCGTGGAGACTCTTCTACCCCATGGTTTCTTGACTTTGCAAATTACCATGCGGGTAACTTTGTGGTGAAAGGGATGTCGTCCCAACGGAAAAACAAATTCTTTAAAGATGTGAAACATTACTTGGGACGACCCTACTTGTTCAAAATTTGCGCGGATCAAGTCATCAGCGATGTGTGTATGGTCGGGAAGCCATTGACATTCTCAAGGCTTGCCATTCGGACCTCTTGGGGACATCATAGCCCCAACTACACCGCCACGAAGGTGTTTGATTCCGCATTCTATTGGCCCATTTACAAGGATGCCCACGAATTTGTCAAAACCTGTGACGCTTGTCAACGTCACGGGAATATCTCACAAAGAAATGAAATGCCGCAAAACGCCATTCAAGTGTGTGAGATTTTTGACATCTGGGGCATTGACTTTATGGGGCCATTTCCATCATCTCGAGGAAACAAATACATACTCGTGGCCGTTGACTATTTGTCAAAATGGGTTGAAGCTAAGGCTTTGCCTACCAACAATGCCCGAGTTGTTGTGAAATTCTTGAAATCTCTTTTTGCTAGGCTTGGAACTCCATGAGCTATAATCAGTGATCGTGGTACGCATTTCTGCAATGACCAGTTTGATAGAGTCATGCAAAAGTATGGTGTAACTCACCGTCTCTCTACTGCGTACCACCCCCAAACAAGTGGGCAAGTGGAAGTTTCCAACCAAGGGATTAAAGAATTCGGAGAGGACGGTTGGCGAAAACCGTGCCTCTTGGTTGGATAAGCTAGATGGCGCACTGGGCCTTCCGTGCGACTTATAAAACACCCATCGGGTGTACTCCATACAAGCTTGTATACGGAAGGCATGTCATCTGCCGGTTGAGCTTGAGCACAAGGCATCTTGGGCCTTGAAACATGCCAACTTCGATATTCAGACATTTGGTGATCACCGAAAATTCAAATGAATGAATTAAATGAACTCCGTGATCATGCATACGAGAACTCTTTGATCTATAAAGAAAAGACAAAGAAGATTCATGACTCAAAATCAAGAACCGCGTTTTCAACGTCGGTGATCGAGTCCTTCTTTTCAATTCAAGATTGAAGATTTTCTGGGAAAACTAAAATCCCACTGATGCGGACCATTCACCATCACTAAAGTATTTCCATATGGAACCATTGAGTTATCTCAACCCGATGGTCCAAATTTTAAAGTGAATGGTCATCAATTGAAGCACTATTTTGGAGAGGACATTCCCCATGGTTGTCCCGGATCTACAAACTTTCCCCATGAACCAATGAATGCGGGATCGAGTCAAGCTAGCGACTCGGGAATCAAAACAAGAGCATGCTACATGGGTTTTCACCGTGTGTACCACCTAGTGTGGGGAGTTGCCCCATTGTTGTATATAAGAGTTTCATGAAAAAAAATCTTGCTAAATAATGGCGTAGTATTTCCTTTTACGTTCTATGTTTCGGCATAACCGCGGTACTTTGAATATTGAGGGCAATATTCATTTCTAGTGTGGGGAATTCTCACGAATTTTATCATGTAATTATACCACCCAATTCCCGTTTTGGCCAAAATTTTTTTTGGAGTAAGTGTTTTGCACTTACTCGATTATGGTTATCGATCCGCTATGTCTAATAAACAAAAGGATTGGCTAATCCAGAGCAAACGACTCTTGGTAAAGATATCTCAAATCCGTTGACGACTTGCAATTTGCCCAAAATTGTATGGTATTCATTTCACCATACCCTTAAAAGTGAAGAGTTGGCTAGCCCGCAAGTTTATGGCTTGTGGTAAAGGCGGTGGAAATCCATAATTGGTAATCACTCACCAAAGATAATATTGATAATTTATCTAAGAGTTGGCTAGTCCGAAGCAAACGGCTTCGGTAAAGACAAATCAAATCCGTTGGAAGTCGGTGGTTTGCTCAAAATCACTTGGTTATCGGTGTACCAAGGTTCTTACTTGAACCGAAATATTTGGCTACTCCGAAGTAATGGCTTTTGGTAAAGAGATGAAATCCATTAATTTTTCTCAAAACATTGCTAGGGACTAGCAATATCTTAGTGTGGGGATTGATGAGTGTCTAAATACTCATCATTTTGTACCATTTAAACCGCAAAACATCCGAAAACACTCGAAATGCATTAAAATGATAAAAATATCACAAATAAGTGTTTTATGTGTTTTAAATGCAAAAATATCAAAATCGGTGAAAAACATATCAAGTTTGCATAATTGGCGCTTTAGTCCCCAAGTTTCAAAAGTTGTCAAAAAGCAGTCCACGGTAAAGCAGAATAAAGAAAAAATATCATTTCAAGTCCCTAGGATTCATGAGTTGTCAAAATTGGTCCTTGAGATTTAAAATTGCAAATTTACAACTTAGGTCCCTAAACTTTCAAAATGTCAAGTTTGGTCCTCGAAGTTTGAAAATGTCAAAATAGTCGTTGTACTATTGAAACTTGTCAATTTTGATCCCTTGAAACAACTTTGGAAAATGGCAGAATTGGTCCCTAAAAAAAATCAGAATTGCACAAATGGTCCTTGAAATAATAACTAAGCTTTGACCCCTTTTGTATTTTGATCCCCTGCCAAAACCATTGTGACCCCTGCCATTCCCTTGACCCTCCTTTTGGACCCCGTCAACCCACCAAACCACCCTTATCCCGCCATCGTCCACCTTTCTTCTCCACTGCTGCAACCTCTCACCCATCACCTCACCTTATCCCTCCCCTCATCATCATATCTACCCACTTTATACACCACATTAATGCCACCCCCTAGTTGCAAATTCGAAGCCCACGGTCAAAACCATCTTTCCCGCCAATTTTGATCCAATGGCCAAATGCACTCAGTCATCCAATGGTGAAAAGAATAGTGGGAATTGATCGGAGGAGAGAGAAAGCATTTGGTGTATAAAGAAGAAGAAAGCAAGAGAACAAGGCGTTACTTAGTTTTTAAATTTATGTATGTCGTTTTATTAAATTGTCTTAGCTAGTCTCCTAATTTTGTAACTTAAAGCTTTCTTGTATTAAACTCAAGTTGTTTGATCATTATAATCTGTTTTCAAGTGTTAATTCAAGGCTTCACTTAAGTTTTATATTTTCATGTTCACTGTTGCAAAATCCAGTTTCAAAATCTTATGTCCAAGCTTCAAATAGCTTATTTTTAAGTTCAAACAAGCTTACTTAGGCTTATTATAGCTTTTGGTAAACTTGGAAAACAGTTTTCATCAAAAGTGCTAAAAAGTCAACAAAAGTCAACTGTAAAGCTCAAATGGACTTGGAAATGGTTTGGGGTGTTGCAGAGCTTGGATTTGGGTTGGAATAGCTTCAGTTAGCATAGTTATGGGTCTGGTATGAGTGGCTAATAAAATTTGACTGCTTGTGAGTGTTTTACTCATTTTCATTAATAGTGTATTTTTTTTTGCATAATCTATCTCTGTCTTGATTTGTTTGTTATCTTTAGTTTAGTTATGCTCATTTAATCATTATTAAGATAACTTGATTCGGTTCGAGTTAGCTTAAGCTAACTCAGTTGTTAGCTCAGTTTAAATTGCAAATCTGTCTTAAAATAGTGTTTGGGTCTGCTGCATTGTCTAAGTTAGAGGATTTGGCTTAGGTTACTTTCTATTGCAGTTGTTTCTAATAGGTCTATTAGAGTCATTGAGATCTTATATTTACACCTTGGAACTTCAAAAGTCAAAATCATCTTTACACTGTCCTAAATTCACAACTGTTAGAAATTAGTGATATCAAAAGTTTGATTTGTGTTCAAATATCATTAGAGTAGCTTAATTCAGTTCCATTTCATAATAAAACATCAATCTCAGTTCATAATTTGGTCTCAAATCTCATTAAAGTCAAACTCTCAAAACTGCTCAGTAAGTCAAAGTTGAAAATTCAGTTTTCACCCAACCTTGGGTGATTTTTAATTGGTTCATCATTGGATCAATTTAAGTGAAACTGTGGGTTTATATACTTGAGTTGGTCAAGTCTATTAATATGATTTTATAGATTTTTAGAAATTTTGTAAAAGCTTCAAAGTAGCTTGTCAAAAGGTCAAAAGTGCCACATGCATTGAGGCCGAGTCTGCATGTGTGTTGTGCAGTTCTTGCAAGCTTGTCAAAAGCTCATAAGAGCTTGTCCAGTCTCAGTTTTTGGTTTATAGGTTCCTAGCCAGGTCTACTTTAGGTCCCTACTTTTGGTTTTGAGTTTAGCTTATTGGGTAGCTTATTCTTAAGCTACAAAGTAGTAGTCCAAAATTTGTTTTCGCAATTAAGCTCAAATCATCAAATCAAGTTAATCAGTATTATAGAGGTTAAGAGTAGTTGATATAAGTTGCTTTTGAGTAGTTTTAGCTTATTATAGCTTCAGAATCATTTGGTGGTCTTTTGTGCCCATTTGCTTATTCAAGTGCTTATTTATAAGCACTTGTAATCGCAGATTCATTTTCTCCCACATAAGCCACTGTTTTCATATTTTTCTTAGATTCATAATATTATTTTAGACTTTTCTTGAATTTTTCATATTTTTCATCACTTTGTTTGCTATTTTTCTTCATTTAAAAGCAGTTTTAGGCAATTTTAATTAGCTTTTAATACAATTAATTCGAGAAAAGTTTCAAAAATAAGTTTTCATTTTCCTAGGTTAAGATAAATATAAAAGTCAAAAATTATTTTCCAGATTTTCATAGTTTAATTTGTAATTTTAGCAATTTAAGTAGTTTTAAATAGTTTTTAATTCATAGAAAATAGAAAATAATCGAAAAATACAAAATTAGTTTTGAAAATTCTCTTTAGTTATTTTAGATTTTCTAAATCATAATTTAATTTTTCAAGCTTTATTTCATATTTTCTTATATTTTAGGGTATTATTAAATAAGTAAAAATAGTTTTTAATTAATAATAATTAGATAAATAGTTTTAAAAATAATTTTCTTTTTCTAAAAATTTTCTCTTATCATTAGGTTTGTAAAAATGTCATTTTCATATTTTTAGGATTAATATTGCTTCAGTTTCACATTTTCTTTTGTACGTCACGTAGTTTTTAATTTAAGTTTTAAAAAAAAAAGAGAAAAATCAAAAACATCAGTTTAAATATAGTGATAGCGTTTATTTAATATAATTTCTCTTTTTAATTTTCTTTAATTTGCATTTAAGCCCCTGTAATTTATAAACTTTTTCTTTTAGTATAATTATAATCAATCACAATCCTTTTCCGTTCAACTCCTCTCGATCACTATTCGTTTGACTATTCTCGCACAGCTCGTTGGGACATAACGACTGGGAAACACTATACTATCCTCGGACTTCATTGCATTGGTGTTCTGAACTGTTTTAAGTTTCTCACGGTTAGCCATTCACAAGTGGCTAGCTTGTGTGAGATAACTTGACGGTTTAGCACGAATCAAATTTTAAGCCATTGCTTGGGAGTTGTGCTAATTATCTTACGTTTAGCAGATTAGTGATTTGAATATTCACTCCTTGTTCATACCATCTATCTATATCTATATATATTTTCTTATAAAAATCCAAAAACCCAAAACGACTTTTAAAACGTATAAAACACAAAATATTTTCTTTAGTTTCTATATATATATCAAAATAAAAATACAAAAGATTTGTCGTTTTCTTTGTTTAATAATAACAACATAAAAGATTACCACCGCAAACCAAGGCGTTGTACTACCTAACTGAATACGACCATAATAAGTTCCCGAACCAAAGATTTAAAACTTGCCTTTGTGTCCTTGTGGTGGTGTACCTTTTCAAAGAAGCCATTCATCTTGTGATTATTGGTTTAAGTTCACCGTTGTTTTGCCTCGATATTGTTTTAATTGGATTTGTTGTTATATCTACTTGTCAAAACCGAAAAACCCAAAAGATTCTTCTTACCCCATTTTCACCATTTTCATAATTCACTTTCCTAATTCTCTTCCTTAACTCGAGATCCCTTAGAGTTAACTCTAGTGTATCTTTTTCACTCTTCTAGATCCGTAAGCCCATTTCGTGAGCTTATCGAATTCCAAGAAGGCGTGTTCGTGACTTTCGCCCCATCGGTCGGATCCGAGATCCGGATCGCTCACACTACTTCCGTTGTCATGGCGGAAGAACGTCCCTATTGTGAGCTTCTCCGGCACCCATCGGCGGGTATGGAGATGCCATTGTTATCCCACCATTGTGGTGAAAATTTTGAACTCAAAACCGGTTCTTGAATCTTGTAACCTCAAGTCAATTCTATGGTTTTGAGCGGGATGATCCTCATGCTCATATTCGATGGTTTAACAAGATTGCATCTACCATCAAATACAAAATGTCCCCACGATCTTTGTTAAACTTCTTCATTCCCATTTTCCTTGAGGGCAAGCCCGGTTGGCTTGAAAACAACCCCTAAATCAATCGAAACATGGGAAGACACGGTGAAGAAATTTGTGAACGAGTTTTATCCACCTTCCAAAACCACGAGTCTTAAAATGAAATCATCAAATTCACACAAAAGTTTGATGAACCCTTCGATGAATCGTGGGATCGATTTAAGGAATTGCTCATAAATGTCCTCACCACGGTTTCTCCGAGTTGATGCAACTCGATACTTTCTATAATGGAGTGAGTCAATCGATCAAGATTCTCTCAATTCCTCCATTGGAGGAAATTTCTTGAGCAAAGCCGTAAAGAAGCTTTGACAATAATTGAAAACAAGTCTAAAGTCCGCCTTTGCATTTAAGTAAACCGGTTGTTTCCAAAGTCGGTGTTGGTCCTTCTTCTTCATCACCGTGAGTCAATCTAGCACCGATGCTAAGATTGACAAACTCACTGAAGCAATTCAAGCTTTGGTTCTCTCCAACCAAAAGAAAGTTTCTTTTCCACAAACTTCACCTCCTCTTGAAGTTAAGAAAGTGGAAGTCATGTTACTTGCGGTGGCGCCCATGCCTATTACGATTGTATGGCCACCGATGGTAACCCTTTGAAACAAGCGCTGTGGGCGGGATTTCCAATTCAGGAGGCAACCAATATCGTGCTCCTATGGACCCGAACCACCGTCCTAACCACTACCCTGGACCACCCGGTTTCAACCAAAACCAAAACCGTAATCAAAATCAGAATAGACCAAACCAAGGTTTTCAAAACCAAGGTAATTTTAGTCAAAATAACGGTTTTCAAAATCAAAGTCAAAATTTCCAACACCAAGGAAATTTCAATAGAAACCAAGGTCAGGGAAATTTCAACCCTGGGTACTTTCATGGCAATAATCAAGGAAATTTCCAAAATCAAGGCCCTAATCCAAACAATAGAGGCTAGAATTTTCCTGTGCAAAATCAAGCCATTGTTCCAACTGGACCATCATCTGATCGACCCTCGGGCTCAGGTACTTTAGCTAGCAACACGATCGCTAATCCATAAATTCATTTATACATAAATAATACGCTCTCAACTTCATTTATACATAAATTCATGAGACTTACAACAACCCTAGTGCATCCAAACTACCCTTAAACCATTAACATATATCCCAAATGTTCCATTCAACAAATCCAACAAAAAACCTCTACGAGGGAAGCGAGGGATGATTATCAAGGTCCGTGGAATCTGTTAAGGAATAAGAGTTAGGAAACGCATATATTGTTCATATTTGGAGACAAGAGACAAGTCAATAATGCCTTACCACACGTAAGTCGCTATGAAGAATCGAGAGAGAAAGAGATGATTATTTTAGAGTTTTTGAGATATAAAATGGCAAGTCGCTAAGGTATAAGGAGGGTTTAAGCAAGATAACCAAGTTGTCAAATTTAGTCCCTGTAGTTTTGTGAGAGATTAGCAACTCGCTATCCTAGAATCATAATAAGTTGCTAACCTCAACTTTACCAAACCAAGTTGCTAAGACTTTACAAAGTAAGTTCCTAGAATCATAATAAGTTGTTACAGACTCATTAGTTTCATGAACTTATCAGATCGCATAACTAGCACATATAGCACACTAACACAATGATCACCATGAAACAAATAAACATTCAATACATGGGAACACAAAGATTACCACAAAGGCAAGACAAGACAACAACCTTCAACTGAACACACACCATAACCAGCACAGAAGCAGATATAAGCAAGATATCTTGAAACAAAAAAAATCTCCCCCTCAATCAATATCAGCAAAGACCATTGATTGACTTTAACCCACCCGTTTAAAATAGGAAAATATCAGTTGTTCGAACTTCATCTATGATCCCGTATCATTATTGAATGATATTTCTAGGATCGTAGATGTTATCGATTCCAATGAATATATCCTTTATTAGATGGATAAAAATAACAAAAAATATGAACTAAAAAGAATGAAATATTAAGACAGTATTAATATTAATTTTTTTTTCTTTTTTTTTAATAAAAACTAGATTTGTACACAGATTTAATAGAGCGAGTCCTGATTCAAGATGAATAGGAGTCAAAGTAAGAGGTACATCAATTACGGCAAGCTATAGCTCTGAATGAGCTATATTCATTTCGATGGGAACCAAGTCATGAAGTTCTGATTAAATTGAGCATTGTACACGAAAAGGCGAGAGCACATTGTACTAGAAGCACATGTAGAATTGCAATGGATGGGTTAGTAACATGAATAATCTCACTATTTGATGTAACACCGTTAATACAGACGTATCAATATTAGAGATCTTTTAGGCTCAATATACTTGAAGAGTTTTCCTGTGGGCATCCACTTAAGGCAAGATCTAGGTATGTAAGTCCGTTTGGATTCTGTGAACTTAAATAATCTGCCAGTGGGAATTCATTTGAAGCAGCTATTAGTATATTTGTATGTGTGCACTTCCCTGTTTTGACTATTGGTCCTTTTCTGTTTTGTTGGTTTCTTAGGGGATTGATCAGCCAAATGATGTTTCTTATGCGAGCTAGTCATACTTCTAGTATTTATGAACTTTGAGCTTTGAACATTTCCCTGGAGTTTGAGATTCATCATATCGGAACGACGCAATGAAGTGACTGGATTTTTCAAAACAACATTCTCATCAACTTGGGAGGCAAGCCTAGATTTTGATGGTTTAATTCTTTCATTTCTAAAGGCATTAGACTGCTTAACTACTGTACGTTTAGATTGGTTCTGAACAGTTGACTTTCCCAAGGTTGATGGTTTTGCAAACTTAGTATTCATCCTATTTCCAATAGATTTCCTAAGCTCATTTTTTAAAGCAAAAATATTGAAGCTCTTATCCTTAATTCTAGATTCAAGTGTATCACTCATCTCATGACAGTCATATTTCTGCACATCTGAGATGAGTGATTTCAGAGTGCATATGGTTGAATCTTTGTCCTGAATCTGGGTTTTCAATTGATTAATTTCAAAAATTCTCGAAATTAAAATTCACGATTAATACGATTTTTTGCATAAAAGCTTTCATCCTTTTGTTGTATTTCAATTTCCAATGAAATACAATGTTTTTCAAGAATTGAGTATTTGTTTGAAAGTTCATCATATACCCTTTTTCAATCATGTCTTTAGCTTTAATAGTTTTAGATTCGGGCTCAATCAAGATCAATTTCATAGTGTTATGTTCGAGTTAGAGTCGGTACATTAACATATGAATTACTATGATCAGTTAAGTGTACCTCATCACCTGAAATCTTTTCTAACTCTGAATCATTGAGATCATTACTGTTGTCTTCATCCTCTTTTATTGCAATTGAACTTCTGCATTCGGTATCATTCATTGGTTCAACTGGTTTATTGCATGACCTATCACAATCTTCCCATAGCATCACTTGACATTCATCCACTTCATTCAGCATGTCATTCTTTTGAGCAGCTTCCTTAATGTATAATTTCACATTATCTATGAGTTAAATAAAGGTGTTTCTGAACTCATGAATTTCCATTCCAGTGTGTTTCTTGAATGAAATCCCAGTCATGTCATCATCAAAATCTGAGGAATATTCCCCTCGGATAACTGGCTGAAATTGATTGAAGATTACTTGAAGAGCTGCATTAGACTTATCAGTTGTGAACTTTTCATTTGTAATTTGAAACCTCAGTTGTTCTAAGTTAAGTAACACAGTTCTAGTCAAGGTGGGAAAGTCCTGACGAAGAATAGCACTGCTTGTTCGATCCATAGCTGTAGATAAAAGTAGATTGAGATGCTGATGAAGTAGTTGAAAGGGTTCACTGTTGTATTCCATTTGCATTGCATCATTTGCCAGTATTAACACAGAATTGTTTTGATTATAAGTTGCTAACTCATTCACTTAAGGGTATTCTGGGAGGCAGTCTGTATCATTATTCTGCGAGGTATCATATAGTGCAAGTACTTTGGTGATTAAAGGATCAGTGATATAAGACATTTTGTGGAAGAGTGTGTTTATGGGAATTAGATGTAGGTAACTTGCTTCACTTCACCAAGGTATTAAAGACCAAGTAGCTAGGCACCAAATTGCTAAGAATATTAACTGTAAGTCGCTAAGCACCAAATCAGAGTACCAAGTTGCTAGCAAAATTTTGACAGCAAGTCGCTACAAACCAAGTCGCTAATTTATCAAGTCGCTAAATAGCAACTCGCTAGGCACCAAATCGCTAACACCAAGTCGCTAACACACAAAGGTACAAGTCGCTAACTTTCACCAAGTCGCTACCCGTAGTGGAGAATCCACTAAGTGTACTATTTGTCGGCTTGTCTCACTAGACAAGTCGTTAAGCCTAAATCACTAAAAACTTCAACTTTAACTCGCTACCAATTTGCAAAGCAAGTCGCTAACAAGAAAGTCACTCCGTGGGTCAAGTCGCTAGGTAGAAAAAAACTCACAAACATTACTTATTAATCCAAAAACAACCCAACCACGATGATTCAAGCTTACCAAATCAAAACCTAAACACTTGTGATGATTCTAAACCCAAAAGTACTAACAAAATCCAAACTTTAACACTAGAAATCAACCAAATGATGCAAAAACCACTAAACTTTTTCAAACTCAAAAACCACTAGAAATCCAAAGATGTGTAAGAGATGATCTAACCATGGCTCTTGATACCAATTGTAAGATATTGGATTTCACATACACATCATAACATTAACACTTTAGGCTTATAGATGATTTTAGAGAGAGAGAAAGTGGGATATTCTAGAAAGAGAAACTTGTGGAATATTAGATTACCAAAGAACATCCAACCCTCTACCTTGCAAGGTAGAGGGTATTTATAGGTTACAATCTAAACGACCTCCTAACGGCCTGTGGATCAGGGATACAATGGGTAAAGACCCATCCTTCCTCCACGGTGAAGCACTAAACTATTCTATGCTACTAATTAACTACTAAATAACGTAAATAATGACAAGTCTACGAGCTAACTTAGGCTAGATATCATTTGGGGTGACCGTACTCTTTAACTTATGGAATTTCCAATTCCTAACATAAACCATATGGAACAAACGACATAAGTTTAAACAAGCACTCTAAAGAGACTAGGAAAGCTGAAACCACTTCTGTAGATAAAAAAGTGAATCCTAATGCGTGTGCCTTACCTTCTACAGGACTAGAAAGCACCTCTAGGAGCTGCAGACTAAAGCCTAAGAGTAATACAATAAACAATAGAGTCTTGCATGCCTCTAAGAGTAGTAGCTTGAATAAAGAGAAGAAAGTAGAAGACCACCCTAGGAATTTACCGCTTTATTATAAGAAAGACATTTCATCTGAATGCAATGAACCTTTCAAACTTGCTAAGTCTAATGAATGTGTTGAATTTCTTTGTTTAACTTGCAAGAAATCTTTAATTAATGTTCAAGATGATTGTATTTCTAAGAATGTGAATGATAAGCCTGTTAAGAAGAACGTTCCAAAAAGAACTTATGCTAAACGAATAGGAAGACTAGTGGCAAGACTTAGGCTTTACACTACTGATAAGAAGCATAATGTTTACTTTAGGGATGACATTTGGAAACCCACGGGTAGAATTTTCACACTCCAGAATGGTACAATGAGTGACCAACCAGAATACCCAGTAGAAAACTTCTTTGAGTGTGATCAGGATTTTACCTCTAACCCAAAGGAACCAAAATCAAAACGGTTTCTGAAATCTTCTTCTTCAGTTATTGGCAGGTTATCGAAATATGTCTTTGGATCGTTGACTCGGGTTGCTCCAAGCACATGACCGGAAATATGAAGTTGCTGATCAATTTCGTCTGGAAATTCATGGGAACCGTACGTTTCGGAAATGATCATGTAGAAGCTATCATGGGTTTTGGAGATCTACCTTTTGGAAATTATTTGATCACTCGGGTTTACTATGTCAAAGGGTTGGGACACAATTTGTTTTCAGTTGGGCAGTTCTGTGATGCAGATTTAGAGGTTGCTTTTAGGAAAAATGCTTGCTTCGTTAGTAACTTGGATGACACTGATCTCTTAATTGGGAATCGTGATACAAACTTGTATGCTATCGACATAAACCAAATGGCCTCTTCATCACCAATATGTCTTATGACACGCGCATCTGGAACAAAGTCCTGGTTGTGGCAGAAACGATTATCCCATCTCAATTTCGATACAATCAACAAACTTGCCAAAGACAACATCGTCAACGGACTTCAAAAGTTCAAATACACCAAGGATCACTTATGTCCATCATGCGAACAAGGAAAAAGCAAAAGAGCATCATATAAACCCAAATTCGTACCTAGTTCGGAAGCAAGGTTGCATATGTTGCACATAGACTTATGTGGCCCAATGAGAGTTGAAAGCATTAATGGGAAAAAGTATATTCTTGTTATCGTCGATGATTATTCAAGATATACATGGGTTAGGTTTCTGAGATCAAAAGACGAAGCACCGGCATCATCATCACCTTTACAAGCGTATTCAAGTACTTCTTCAAGCTCCGATAAGGGTAGTAAGAATGCACAACGGCACATAATTTACTAATCGGAGTTAAGAGCTTATTTTGAAGATGTTGGAATCACACATCGACATCGATTGTTAGAACTCCACAGTGAGAATGGGGTAGTTGAAAGAAGAAATCGTACTCTTGTGGAAGCTCGCCGCACAATGCTAATCTATTCAAGTGCACCGTTATTTCTATGGGTCGATCTTTGTTGCCTTTGCTTGTTTCACTTAGAACGATCCTCATCCATCCAAGATTCAATAAAACCCCATATGAACTAGTGAACAACGAAAACCTGATATCTCTTACTTTCACGTGTTTGGCACTTTGTGCTATCCGAAAAACGACAGAGAAGATCTAGGAAAACTGAAAACTAAAGGTGATATTAGAATCTTCATTGGATATTCAGATAACTCGAGGGCATTCAGAGTGTATAACAGAAGAACTAGGAAGATAATGGAGACGATGAATGTGAATTCTGACGAACTTTCTCAAATGGCTTATGAGAGACTCGCTCTAGAACCCGTGCTAAATCCGATGGCTTCTGAGAGACTCGCTCTAGAACCCGCACCAAAACAGCAGACTTCTGGACACATCAGTTCAGGACTCGTACAACAAAGAGCTCCATTAACTTTTGCTGACACACCTCATGAACAAGAATGGGATAATTTCTTTGAATTAATGTTCGATGAATACTATGGTGGAACCTCGACAAATGCATCAAACCATTATTCCGCTGCACCCGCTCAACATCATCTACCACCACCAACAGAAGATGCATCTACAATGATCGAAACCAATGCACTAACTCCATCAACATCATCTACATCTACTCCAGCAACTCCAATTCTTCAAACAGTTTTACCAGCAGTTGATGAGCAAAACCAAAACATATCATTTCAAGAAGAACCTACTCAAAACCAGAATGATGCAACGTTAGATGAAGACTTATTTGAAAACCCGTTTGCTACGGCATCAGCTGAATCATCTTCATGCTTACGAGAACCATCTAACTCGCATACGTTTAACCAACGGTATCCTTCTACTTTGAAGTGGACAAAAGACCATCCAATTGAACAAGTTATTGGTGAACCTTCACGGCCAATTCAGACGAGACGCCAACTTGCCACCGATTGCGACTTGTGCATTTACCTTTGCTCAATTAGCAATATTGAACCGAAGAATATTCGAGAGGCAATGGCAGAACCTGCATGGATAGAAGCGATGCAGGATGAACTTCTCCAATACCGTCTACATGACTCTTGGGATATGGTTCCAAGACCAATTAACATTCGAGTCATTGATCTCAAATGGTTATGGAAGAACAAAAGGGATGAAGAAATGACTGTAATTCGCAACAAAGCTCGTCTTGTGGCCAAAGGATATAGACAGGAAGAAGGAATAGACTTTGAAGAGTCATTCGCGGTAGCGGACTTGAGGCGATCAGATATTCTTAGCCTATCACTTCACAAAACATCATGGTTTATCGGATGGACATTAAGACCGCATTCTTGAATGGAACTCGAAAGAAGAAGTGTCGTGAGTCGACCGAAGGCTTCATAGACATGGAACATCCGGACTCGTCTAAAAACTCAAAAGGCAATCTATGGATTAAATCAAGCTCAGAGGCGTGGTATGACGAACATCTTTTTCCTTATCCTAAACAATTTCACCAAAGGAACTGTGATCCTACCTTGTTTACACAAAATGCAAAACGACATTTTGATTGTTCGATTTACGTGGGCGACATCATTTTGGGTCCACTAATCCGAATCTTTCAAAACATTTTGAAAATCTCATGAAAAGCAAATTTGAAATGTCCATGATGGGGAACTAAAATTTTTCTTGGTTTACAAATTCATCAATCCCACGTGGAATTTTTATTAATCAAGCTAAATATACAACCGAGATTTTGAAAAATCATGGTATGGATAATTGTGACTCGGTCGAACACCAATGGTAACTTCACCAAAAATTGGAGCCGATTTATTTGGGAAACCCATCGATCGAAGAAATATCGAGCATGATTGGTTCTCTCATGTACCTCACCGCTAGTCGACACGATATTCATTTCTTTGTTTGCTTATTAGCACGGTTTCGCAAAGCTTACGAATCGCACCTCAAAGAGGTTAAAAGGATCTTCGGTACACCAAGAGATCCATTCACATGGGACTTTGGTATCCGAAGGAATCGGTTTGATCTAATTGCCTTTTCGGATCACGGACCACGCGGTGACCAAGTTACAACAAAAGTACATCGGGAGGAGCACAATTTTGGGTGAAAAATTAGTCGGTGGTCTTCAAAGAAACAAGATTGCCTTTGCACTTTCAAACGCAAGCCGAGTATGTGTCTCTATCTGCGTGTTGTGCTCAAGTTCTATGGATGAGAACACAACTCACAGATTATGGCTTTACTTTCGATAAAATACCTATGTATTGTGACTCGAAAAGTGCCATAGCCATATCATGCAATCCTGTTCATCACTCAAAGACTAAGCATATCAGAGTCCGCTATGACTTCATCAAAGAGCACGTAGAAGAGGGTACTGTTGAATTATTCTTCGTAAAGACAGATTACCAACTTGCCAATCTATTTACTAAAGCCCTTCCAAAAGAAAGGTTTGACGATTTAGTTCGACGAATTGGAATGCGAAGCCTAACCCCTGAAGAGTTAGAACATCTTCTTGAATCTTCTTGAAAATGATTTTCCAAAAAGCTTCGCTGTAAATATTTTTGAAAAACAAAATACAAAATTTAAAAAACCAACAAAAGCAAAATATAAAATATAAAATGTTTCAAAATACAAAAACAATATAAAACAAAAATCCAAAAATATTCTTCTCACGACATGTCTCTTGTATAATCGATATTCATGCGTTTCTAGAAATGTCATTCAACAATAATCTGAGACATGTACGGATGCTTGAGCGAGAGTTCTTTAAATGTTTTCTAAAACATGTCGTTTCTTAAAAAAATTCTTCAATAATGGCTTTCGTATACTTGATGACGAAACCGGACAAAAATGATGATTTTGATTATTTTCAAATCAAAACTCGTGTTTTTAACGAAAAATCAAGTGTACGCTTGATTGCACTACATTTAAAAGCGGTGAGAATCATCATCATCTTGAGCACCTTTTCAAGATTGTTCAAAAAGATTTTCAAAATCTTTCAAAATATTTTGTGCTCAAGATAACTCCCTCTAAAACCCTTTAATTGATTATGCTTTATTAAAGGGGAGTATAAAACAAAATTTTTCCAAATTCATGCTTAAATCAAATCCGTTTGTCTCCCCAAAAGATTCTATAAATGATGTTTAATCCGTTGATATAAAAAATATCACAAATATGCTATTTTTGAGGGGGAGAAGACGTGATTAAAATGTGATCAAAATGTTTAATGATCGGTGTTTAAATCTCAAAAGAGCTCGACTCAGTTGAAACCATTGAATTGACGAGGAATCAAAGTCAGTAAATGTACCATTTCGAGAAACTCGTGATAGACATGCACTTTCATGGGTCTAACCTTCTTTTCAAGAAGTGTTTACAACTTCAAGGTAATTATTAGAGCTAGTTGTCACCTAAAAACTGAAAATGGAACTCTCCACTAAGCAACATAACCGTGTCTCATGGGGAAGTGTCTATCATGAGCCGATCAATTCAAAAAGTGCGAACTCTACCCTCTATGTGCAGATTTTTGTCAAAACTTATAAGCACATGTGAAGGGAGAGTGTTTCTGAAAATATAAAACTCTCAGAGTGTTCCAAACATGTTTTCCATCATAAACACTTTGAGATATTTTCAAGAAAAATGGTTTTATGGCAACATGGGATAGTCATGGAGTTATAAGGTGACTAAGGATAGGTAAATCCGTCCTATGATCCGCCAGATCCGGAGGGATCTACCCAAGGACATAAAAAATAGTTAGTATTAGAAGTCCTTAGGAATGATTGAAAAAAGAGTAATGTGAGAAAGGAGAAAGAAGGGGTTGAAGAATTAAAAAGAAAAGTAAAAGAAAGGGTGAAAAGAAATAGCCCTCCATATTCAACCTTAGGGAAGAAACCGGGTTCAATTCATCTACTACTGGTTGTCACTAGATGACACTGGTATTGAAGACAAAGACGTCATGGGCCCAGTGACGCACTGCACTAAACCTTCTAGCCACTCAATTTCTCTTAAAAGGGTTTGTTTCATTCTCACTGGGAACCCTACGTAAACTATCGGCTTTCTCTTAGAGATCGTTGGTATTGAAGAAGGAGACCCTCTCCCTAGTCTCCGCTCAGGAAAACCAAAATGCACTATTGAGTCTAGAGCCACGAGATTCATCAAAAGATCTCATAGGAACACTTGACATGACGTCGCTTGTTGTTCATCAATAAGGACACAAGTGATATATTCTAGAGTCCTACGTTGATCTTAGAAATCTACCAGAACATTTATGAGAAGTTTCACATCTGTGATCTTCAATGATTGAATGGAAAATCCTGCCAGGGTCAACAACAAGCGACCACGACAAGCAGTCACTGGTAACTCCCGTGGATTACGCTTAGTGTGTCTCAAACGGTCTGATCGTGGGGTGATGCTTGATGTACCTCGCGACTCACCGAACTGTAGGTGTACTTTGGTACATCGCGTTATCTCCTTGTGGGACTCCAGGTTCGAGAGCGGCCTTTGTGAGAATTAGAGGCGTGTTTTCACACTATCTTTGTTAACACACTCGAAATTCAAACTTGTAAGCTACTGGATTATTTCTAACCCATGTTTTATGTTTTCTTCTTATGGATGCTCGCAGGAGGAAGAGATCGTGCAGATTCTCCACATGCTCATACCAACAACACATGAAAGTTCTCATCAAAATCAAAGGCAACACAAAGTTAAAGATGATTCTTCGTCAATGTCAAAGAATCTACAAAGTATAAAGACTCGAGAACTACATCATTGGCAATTAAAAGTCGAATAGAAGTGTGAGCATGGTGGAGAAAGACGTGGAGACACCTAACCAATGAAGTTGACAACGGCAGACAACCACATTTATTGATCACAAAGCATGATGGAACAAAGAATCAAGACTATTCTATATCTACACGCAAAGTTCAAGCTCAAGGAAAGTAAAGACCTAATCAAGTGGAGCATCTTTTGAATGACCACACCTTAGGGGGAGATTGTTAGCCGTAACATTTTTATTAGAAGTGATGGTAATTCACATTTAGGAACTTTGTAACGTGTGTTAGATATCGTGCTAGAATAGTCGACGGGCTCATGGATTGGGCTAATCTAAATGGGTAATAGTTATGATAAGCTAGCCTTATATAAGTTATTATCCAATCCAACCCAATCCTAGCCCATACAAGGCCCATGGCCAAGCCTTATGGCATCTAGTTACTTGTACTATAAATACCCCTCAAAGTGTCATTTGGGGGGTGTGCTTGAGTGTGTGTGTGTGTGTTTTCCTTTGATATTAAAGTTCTTGTTTTCATCTTTCTCTTTACACATACGCATAATATCAACATCAAGTCACCTTCTTTCCATCTTTGTTTCTACGCATATCTTATCTTTGTGGTTTAACGTGTTCTACGCGTAACGTGTTTGTTACGTGTACGCTTGTGTGGTAAAGCTTGGTATACGCGTAAAGTTGAATATATTTAAGGTCCTACAATTGTCTAATTTGTAACATGGGCCGCTCAATGAAACTAATTGGAACGTTTAATGGGCTCGTAATGGACTCTATCTATTCGATCCGGGCTGATTTGGATATTGATATATATACATTTAAGATTGAATGAGATATAAAAATTGTTACCAAATTTTGTTACTAAAATTTTGGACACAATTTTTTATATAATGAGTGGTATTTTGGAATTAAATTTCACGGAGGGATACATATATTCACGGCTTAAGCAAAGATTTGAAAAAATGATCACGGGGTTTTTGTACGGTACTATTGATGCGAAATTGAAGTGACATTTTACGGGTGATCTTCTTTATCTTTGAGACGATGGTTGGTTGGATGCATATCTCAAGATAACTTGTTGGGCTATTACTGTCACTTTAAGTGATTTTGAATTGACAATCTGGTTATAACTGATGTAAGGAGTTACGTTGTAGTGCTCACAGTGTGTAACCATCACTTTAAGGAGTTACGTTGTAGTGCTCAGTGTCACACGGCGTTGTGGATTGTTCAAGAATTTAGAACAAGCAGTAAGTCACAAAGTTGGGTTGTTTACTTCCTTTTCAAGTTAGTCGTATCGGGTTATCTCCATATGTGGTCATTACAATTAGCTGGTGAATTCAAAGGAGGTTCGTTTTCAGGTTGGTTTGAGAGAATTATTGAGAGTATTTTGCGACATATTCTCACAGAATTTTGATCAAGCTATGATGTTAATATTGTATCAAGAAAAAGGTAATACGGTATGTACGCAACATTATGATGATTCCGATAGCTCGCAACCATCAGGAGGGAGAAGTTGCTATTTCATCTTCCATGATTGGATTACGAATGGATTTGTGCTTAAGACCGAAGAAGGAGAAGTAGTGTGCGTACATCGGGGCTTTTTACCAACTTGGATGCAATACTAAGTGAGTTATGTTGTTATGATATTGGTTTAAAATTTCGTTTTGCGTTCCGATGCGCTCAATCTTCCAAAGGCGGATGCGTAATGCGTAATGCGAATGCGAGCGCAATTTAGACACGATGCGTTTAGTTTTAAAAAAGTGAAAAAAATATTTATAAATATTATATTTTTACCAAGTACCAAGTAAATGCAACAAACTTATAAATAAAACGCTAACATAATCAAAAGTAGATGATGACATGATGTTAAAAATATATTAAAATATACTTACAAGATACAAGTTATATCAGTAACAAAGAATCATAATTAAATCAATAGTAAAAGTTTGTATTATAAAGTTTAGTCAATGATAAACAATATATGAGTTCTAGCGTTGAATCAAACAAATTAACTCACTTTGTACCTAATAAAATAACATATGTGATTATTATAATCAAAGAAGAACATATGAGTTTTACAACTTGAATCACATAACATAAAGAATAAAACTATTCGATTATGCATTAAAGTAAATCAAAGAATTTTCTCACTTTGTAGAATCAGTCGCACCACCAGGAGCTTAAATGAAATAAAAATGAGGTAATTTGGATGTAGGGTAAGAAATATGGTTGTCAATGTGTATTTTTATGGACGTCATTTACTAGGCCTTTATTAAAATAGTTGGGCTTCGTCAATTAGCCAAAATTCCAAATTGCACTAATTGCGACTATTGCTATCATTACACAAATGCGATAAATTGCGGTCAAATGCGAATGCAATCTGGAATGGCCTCGCACTAGGTGTCATCATGCGAAATTCCAAATGCAATGCAATAATGCGTGCAATTTGCGCAATGATGCGAGCATTTTTAAACCAAGGTTATAATGTTCCCAGAACGACAAACATTGTGCTACAATCAAGAGTCTACTTTCTCCGCTGCGTGTTGGAAGAGAGTTGTCGGTTCAGGAGGGAGCATAGAAAGAAAAAAGGCTCACTAGTTAGGAGGGAGTAATAACCTAACTAGACCGTTACGATTGAAGTTCGAGCTACAAGGATTTGTGCGTCGGCGCCAAAGATCAAATGCCGAGATCGTCGGAAGGAGAACTTCAAGTTTGCCTCAGTATCTAGACTACAGAGACTTTGCGCTTCAACAAAGTTAACATTGTTCATTACCATTGTAATTTACTTTGTTTTGTATTTATAGGTCTCATTGTAACCATTCACGTGTGACGATATCTTGGAGGGAGATTGTTAGCCTCGCTTTTTTATAAAGATAACGTCACTTACGTGAATTGGACTAGATGCGTAGTATACTTTGCCCATAGGGACTAGTATCGTTTAAGTGACAAAGTTATGGTTTGTTGAGCCTATAAATACCCCTCATGACTCTCCATGAGGGGTGAGGTGAAGCATTTGGTTAAGTGTATTGTGTGTTTTATTTATAAAGTTCATTTGTTTTCTCCTCCCTCTCACTACTTTCTCTCTCTAAGCAAGATGAATTCTTTCATCTTCAATCATCAACCTCGACCTCCCGAACAACATAAATCTTAGTGTTAAACGGTCCTCACAGGAAGTACTTCCATATACAAAATGATCAAACACACGTAAACATTTTTGTGATCAAGCATGAACGTACCCACACACAAACAACAATACATGATACTTGACGGACACAGAACTTTCGTATGTATGTCCGTATATGAAACATTGTAAAAATTGTTGGTGGAAATTGTGAAAACTTAAATTTTAGTTTCAAAGATATGTCTGATATTTCGGTTTGTGTTAAATGGTAGGGCAAATGATTGAAAAAGTATCATACTTGCCATAATTTCTTTTTGTGGGTAGCGAACAAATTTTTTTGCTTTTGTGGGTAATTTTCTTTCAAATTTATCCTTTTTAGGGTATTTTGCAAAATTTTTGGACATTTTTGCCCCTCTTAGCTAATAGAAAATTTTTTTTCCCGAAGGGGAAAAATGTCACATATTACCCTAAAAAGGATGAATTTGAAAGAAGAGTACCCACAAAAGCAAAAAAATTTGTTTGCTACCCACAAAAGGAAATAGTGGCAAGTATGATACTTTTTTTAATCATTTGCCCTACCATTTAACACAAACCGAAATATCAGACATATCTTTGAAACTAAAATTTAAGTTTTCACAATTGCCACCAACAATTTTTGTAAGAAGTTTCTATTTGTAACTAGGTTTAAATCCTTTTGTATGTCTCTAGGCTTATAGATTCGGCCGTGATCTCTAACCTTGTCTACAAGTAGACCACTCAATATATTTTCCGTAGCATTACGATGATTATTAGATTGGAGATGCATCCTAGAACAAGTGTGAACGTTGTTAACGGTTGTGAGGTAAAATTTATCACCAGATGGATACTTACGTGCTAGTATTGACCATTTGCTTTCCTCTACAACGCATACTATATCAGCCCTTATTTTATTAGTAGATGTCCTTTTAAATTCAAAACCTTCATAAAGTGTTCTTCTACCGATCTCATGTATCCATTTGTTTTTATTATCAAACTCATCAACAGTTCAAAGTACACACTCACGATCGAATGGTTTTTTTTTATCAGGCTCAATATCATGGATAGGAGCATTTGGTGGTTGAGGCATATGGTCAAATGTATTTGCTTGCCATGCATGCTTATAACCCTTATTGACATCTACTTTCGAAAAATTATCACGATTTGGCGAAACATTTAGATCAAAATCAAAAGGCTTTCTAGACGAATGATTTACCTCTCTACTTCTGTAGAATTGCGTGGACTAGGTGTAATGTTTTGAGGACTCTTATTGTCCTTTTCTTAGTCTTAGTAATGACCAATTTTTTCACTTTTTCCTTTGGACTAGCCACTTGTATTTTAAAAAATTCCAGATCACCGTCACCGCTTAATGTGAAATTTCTCTTACCGTCACCGCTTAAACGTCAGTATAGAAATCATCTTCAATGATTAATTTCTCATTCACGTATTTAACTAGCTCATCATAGATAATAGTTTGGTTAAGTATAACTCCATGACTTAGGTGTCGTTTGTTTTTTCTCAATAAACATTTTTTTCTTCTTTTTACTTATTTTGTTTGCAGGAGAGCAGAGGTTTTTATTTGTTTTTTCGCAGACATAATTGCTTCTTTTCACTTCTTTCCTCTTCTAAAATTCAGACATTATCTTTCACTACTTACCTCTTCTTGCACGCACCATTCATGTCTTTCTCAATATCTTACATCTCTTTTACGTTTCGTCCGTTTTTTACGTTTTTGTTCGTTTTTTTGCGCATTTGCCCCTTTTTTTACGTTTTCTCCATTTTTTTTATGTTTTCATCCGTTTTCTTACGTTTCCCCCCGTTTTCTTAAGTTTTCGCCCGCTTTATTATGTTTTCATTCGATTTTTTACGTTTTCTTTCGTTTTTTCACGTTTTCATATGTTTTTTTACGTTTATATCCGTTTTTTTTACGTTTTCGTCCGTTTATTTACGTTTTTGTCCGTTATTTTACATTTTCGTTCTATTTCTTACGTTTTTGTATGTTTTCTTCTATTTTCTTACGTTTTCTACTATTGTTTTACGTGTTTACCCGTTTTTTTTTACATTTTTGCTCCTTTTTTTACGTTTTCGTTCGTTTTTTTACGTTTTCGTCTCTTTTCTGACGTTTTTGTCTATTTCCTTACGTTTTCCCCAGTTTTATTACATTTTCGTCATTTTTTACGTTTTCATCAACTTTTTTACGTTTTCGCCCAATTTTTACGTTTTTGTCCGTTTTTACGTTTTTGTCCGTTTTTATGTTCATCTGATTTTTACGTTTTCGTCTGCTTTTTTATAAAGTCGCCCTTTTTATGTTTTTTTCCGTTTATACGTCTTCACCTTCTTTTTTCGTTTTAGTCTATATTCGCCCCCCTTTTTTTTTTACGTTTTTGGCCATTTTTTGCTTTTTCTTTCGTTTTTTACGTTTTAGTCCCTTTTTTACGTTTTCGTATATTTCTTTTACGTTTTCATCCGTTTTCATATGATGTAAAAAATTATGTACAAAAAATACGAAAACGTAAAAAAACGATCGAAAAATACGAAAAATTTCGTATATTTCTTTTACGTTATCTTATGTACAAAAAATACGAAAACGTAAAAAAACGATCGAAACATAAAACAACAAGAGAAAACGTAAAAAACAGACTAAAATGTAAAAAACGGTCGATAATTTTAAAAAACAGACGAAAGTGTAAAAAGCGGATGAAAACGGACGAAAACGTAAGGAAACAGACGAAAACGTAAGAAAACGGACTAAAACCTAAAAAACGGAAAAAAACGTAAAAAAAACACACAAAAACATAAGAATACAAACAAAAACGTAAAAAAACGTAAAAAGTAGACGTAAACGTAAAAAAGGACAAAAACGGGAAAAAAGTCAAAAACGTAAAAAAAACAGACGAAAACGTTAAAAATGAACGAAAATGTAAAAAAAGCACTAAAATGTAAAAAACGGACGAAAACGTTAAAAACAGAAGAAAATATTAAAAATGGATGAAAACGTAAAAAACAGACGAAAACGTAAGAAAAGAAAAAAACAGACGCAAACGTTAAAACATATATGAAAACATAAAAAAATGACAAAAACGTAAAAAAAAAACGGATGAAGAAGTAAAAAAACAAACGAAAACTTAAAAAAACGGTCGAAAACGTAAAAAACAGACGAAAACGGTAAAAAACAGACGAAAATATAAAAAACGGTCGAAAATGTAAAAAAAACGTCAAAGTAACTAACAAAACGTTAGGAAATCATTGACCCATTTGACCCATATGACAAAAGGATTCATATAAAAAAAATAATAATAAAAAAAAAATGTACTTCAATAACAAAAAAAACAAACAGTATTCTTGTATGCAGATGAAGACTTTAGATGTGCCTCTTTTTCTGCAGACATGATTTACAGATGAAGAAGTAAAATCTTTGAAAAAAACAAACGACACCTTAGACTTCCAAAACCAAAGCAAACACAAAATTTTGAGTTAGGAACACTCATAATTTTTTTATTTTGATAAAGTTTAACCACATAGTTCTTTGCCTTAATTAAGAGGTTTAATTAAGTGGGCACATTTTTTCTAGACTTACGTATTTAATATTGCGTGAATTTTGGCTCAGGTGAATTTTATTGATCGATTTGTACTTGTTGTCTAGGTTTGTGTGCAATTAATTTAGAAGAAAGTGTAAAGGCCCGTTTGGTTTATAGATGAGTTTAGGATTTTGTTAATACAAATAAACCGTAAAAACGTTTATTAATATTTTGCGATCTCTTTGTGTTTTGTTGATAACAAATATAATGTTATCTTAAGTATAATTATAAAGATACATGTTATTTTTGTAAAGCATTTACCTATAGCCATTTAAATACAAAAATGTAGTAATTAAGCATTTGTTGTAATAGTTTATTAGGATGGGTAAAAACCATAACCCATGGACCATAACCCATGGATCATAACCCATGGATCATAACCCATACCCAAGTTGGCTAGATACAATGTATACTTAGATACATTGAATCTAAAGAAAAGCCATGGACCAACCCATAACCCATGACCCATAACAAAAAAACCCATGGGCAAAGAGGAGCGTCACACGGATCCCTAGGATTATACTAGATGGATCCCAAGTGGAAGGGATCCGTGGGATCTGTGGAACAGAGGAGAAATTTGCCTATAAATAGAGAGCCATTTCTTCATTCTAACTTACCATTCTTCTTACTAAATCTCTCAAACACTCTGATTCTCTTCTAACATATAGATCACTTGATCTAGAGAGTTGTTCTTCTTTCTTTCTATTGTGATTCTCATATATGTCCTTCTTTAAGGCGAGATCACGAGCATTCTACAAGTCATCCAAGCAAGGGGTCCTTGATTGATTTGTCACTCCGCAAGATTTCTGTAGCAAAGATCTTGTATTTGATATTTCACATATTTGTTGTGTAATAGTCGTGTTGGTTTGGTCCACCGTGCTACGGACTCGGTATCTAGCTTTGTACCGGAAAAAGTGTAAGCAACGTTGTGAAGGCTTTTCCGCCAAGTGAAGGAGTTTGTTGACATAGTGCTTGAACTCTCAAGTAGGTGACTCGGGGAGTGGAGTAGGGCAAGAAAGGTGTCCTTGTAGCCGAATCACTATACATCGGTTGTGTCTTTTCTTTCCCTTCGCTTTACTTTATTTACTTGCTTTATCATTAGATATATACTTTCTCTACATCCATAAGATCTCACATATTAACGAATCTAAAGTTTTTTGAAACTAACTTAAAATCGGCAAAACTATTCAACCCCCCTTCTAGTTTTCCACAATTGGCATCAAGAGCTAAGTTTATAAAAGTTTTAAAGTAAAATTGTATTTTAAAAACTTTTCGATCAGTATGGGTTCTGAAAATTATAAGGAAGGGCAATCTATGCAACGAGCACCACTACTTGAAACTAATGATTTTATATATTGCAAAAAATAGATTCGAAACATATGTGAAATCTAAAGATATTGATCTTTGGTACATTATTGTTGAAGGCAATTTTGAGGCTACCTCAAAAGATGATAAAGGGAATGTAGTTAACATACCTCATGATAAATTAAGTGATGAATTGAAGAAAAATCTTTCTAAAAATAGTGAAGCAAAAATGATTTTATATAATGCTTTACCGAAAAAGGAATTCGAAAGAATTTCTATGCTTAAAACCTCTAAAGAAATTTGGACTTCTTTAGTTGTAACTCATCAAGGCAACCAACAAGTTAAAAATAATAAAATTGATTTATTTGTTCAACAATATGTACAATTTTCAATATCGGATGAGGAAACTATAGATCATTCATTTGCTAACTTTAATACTATTATTACATCTTTACAAGCACTTGATGAATCTTTTTCTAGCCGTAACCATGTTAGAAGATATCTAAGGGCACTTCCATCGAAGTGGAGATCCAAGGTGACGGCGATCGAAGAGTCAAAAGATTTGACAATCCTCACCCTCGATGAACTCATAGGCAACCTAAAAGTCTACGAGCTTGTCCTTGCTAAAGACTCAAGCCTCAAAGGTAAAGAGAAACACAAATCTCTTGCCCTTAAAGCCAAAAAGGCTTCAAGCGATGAAGAGAACTCCTCTTCGAGTAGTGACGACGAGGAGTACGCTATGGCGGTAAGGGACTTTAAAAAGTTCTTTAGAAGAAAGGGAAGATACGTCAAACAACCATATGACGATAAGAAAGGCTTTCGGAAAATCAAAGAGGACGAGAAGCCAAAAGTTGATCGTACTTGCTTTAAATGTGAGGACCCAAACCACTTTATTAGTAAGTGTCCCAAACGGGATGATCAAAAGGCGTTCGTGAGCGGCACGTGGGGAATGAGCGACGAGGAGGACGAAGAAATTTGTCTCATGGCAAATGACGAGGCATGTCACGAATACTATAGTAGTTCATCACTTGATGACGACTCATTGCATAATGAATATGACAAACTATGCAATATTAGCTTAAAACTAGTTAACAAAAACAAGCGTTTAAAGAGTCAAAACCAACGTTTAGATAAAGAAGTCATAGAATTAAAAACAAAACTAAAACGCTTAGAAAAGGGTAAAATAGCAAGTGGTGAATGTGAACTTTGCGTTCAACTTCAAACACTAGTTGATCATCTAGATTCTAAAATTGCTAGAATGAGTACGAACACTTTAGATACGATATTAGATGGTGTTAAAACCGGTAACAACCAAAAAGGTTTAGGTGTTCAATAACTTGATCCATCAACTAGTGAAAGTAAAGAAACAAAATTTGTTGAGGCACTAGAAAAACCAGCCACTGTTGTGGCGGATCCCATGGATCCCTTGATAAGGGAACCAGCTAGTGTACAGCCAGGGATCCGTGGATCTGCTGTAGCGAACAATAGCAATAACGTAGCTTCTTCATCTAGAACTGAGTTTGTTATAGTTAATAGGAAGAAACCAACTTATGTCACCACTAGACAACCACCTCCAAAATATAATCCTACTTTTGCAAGAAACAAAGCTCCATCTTTCTCAAAACATAATCCATCTAGGAGACCTAATAACGTTTATCCAAGAAGTAACCATCAAATGGGATGGAACCCAAATATGCAAAATGGTTTTCCTTTTCAAAACTTTGCTCCATGGAATGCATACTCATCTCATCCATACATGTCTAACATGAATGGAATGTTTAACACTAATGGACCCATGAACAAATGGGGACCAAACTTTTGAGTTTATTATTGTCTTAGGTATGCTTAAAGGTCGACCTAGACCCGGATGAATGGGTCAAGGATAGCGGGTGCAAGAGGCACATGACCGGCAATAGAGATCTATTTTCCACATATGAATCCTTCAATGGAGGTAATGTGGTGTTTGGAAATAGCAAAAGTAGAATCATCGGTAAAGGTACGATTTCTAACAAATCTCTAACCATTAACGACGTGTGTCACGTAGAAAACCTAAACTTTAACCTCTTAAGTATAGGACAAATATGTGATAAAAAGTGCAATGTACTTTTACCAAACCGTAGTAAGATATTAAAAATTGGCATAACCATAGGAAAAGGAATTAGGAAACATGGAGTCTATGTCATTAAAATCGGTAATGAACCTAAAGACAAACTATGTCTTACCTCTATGGATGATACTTCGACCTTATGGCATCGAAGATTGGGTCACGCCAACATGCGACTTCTTCAATCGCTATCATCCAAAGATCTAGTAAGAGATCTACCTAAGTTAAATATGAACATCACTTTTGTGATGCTTGTAATGTAGGAAAACAAGCCCATTCTAGTCAAAAAGCTAAAAACATGGTGTCTACAACTAGGTGTCTAGAATTACTACATATGGATTTATTTGGTCCATCCGCTATCCAAAGTTATGGAGGCAACTACTACACTTTGGTCATAGTGGATGATTACTCTAGGTATACATGGACAAAATTTTTAAAGAACCAAACGGAAACCTTTAATTATTTTGAAATATTAAGCAAAAGATCCAAAGGCAACTAGGAAGTCCTATAGTGTCTATTAGGACGGATCATGGTAGGAATTTGATAATGAAGTGCAATTGAGCCTTTTGTGGCGCTAATGGTATTACTCACAACTTCGTCTCCACGCACTCCACAATCGAATGGGGTAGTAGAAAGAAAGAATAGAACCCTACAAGAAATGAGTCGAACCATGCTTAATGATCAATCCATACCTCAAAAGTTTTGGTGTAATACCGTTGATACTTCAACGTACATACTCAATCGAGTCTTAATTAGACCAATCTTAGGTAAAACTCCATATGAGTTACTCAGAGGCAAAAGCCTCGTTAAATCACTTTAGAGTCTTTGGAAGTAAATGTTTCATTCTTAACACTAAAGATTACCTCACAAAATTTGATCCTAAATCAACCGAAGGTATCTTTCTAGGTTACTCTCAAATAGCAAAGCTTACGTCATATTAAACAAAGAAACAATGAAGGTAGAAGAGTCATTAAATATAAAATTTGATGAAAGTCCACCCAAAGCCTCTCCACCTCTTGTCGATGGCGAGATTATAGAAAGTGAAGCTATAGTAATAAAGAAAAGATAAATGAAGAAGAACCTTTAAATGATGAAGTCATAAACATTAAAGAGTCCAAAGATCACCACGTAGATAAGGTCATAGGAAAGCTAAACGAAAGAACATTAAGGTCACAAGTTCAAAACCAAAGTAGCTTGTTTTGTTTCGTTTCAACCATAGAACCTAAGAATACACAAGAAGCCATAAAAGATGAGAGTTGGGTAATGGCTATGCAAGAAGAATTGAATCAATTTGTTTCTAATGATGTTTGGACACTTGTCCCTCCACCTAGTAATCAAACCATAATAGGAACCAAATGGGTTTATAGAAACAAATTAGATGCAAACGGAGTAGTGTCAAGGAACAAGGCTAGACTCGTTGCCCAAGGGTATAACCAACAAGAAGGAATAGACTTTGATGAGACCTATGCCCCCGTGGCTAGATTAGAGTCTATAAGAATACTTCTTGTGTATGCTTGTGCTAATGATCTAAAGCTTTATCAAATGGATGTCAAAAGCGCTTTTCTAAATGGTTTCATTAATGAAAAAGTATATGTAGCTCAACCTCCGGGCTTCATCGATTTTGAAAAACCCAAACATGTGTATAAATTAAAGAAAGCCCTTTACGGTCTTAAACAAGCTCCAAAAGCTTGGTATGATAGACTCAAGTCATTTTTAATTAAACACAACTATACCATAGGGTTAGTTGACAACACACTTTTTACTAAGAAAAGAGAGTCACATATAATCATAGTGCAAATATATGTAGATGATATTATATTCGGATCCACTTGTCAAGACATGTGTGATGATTTCTCTAAAATCATGCATGACGAGTTCGAGATGAGTATGATGGGAGAACTTAGTTTCTTTCTTGGTCTACAAATCAAACAAGTAGAAGATGGTATCTTCTTCAATCAATCTAAATACATAAAGGAGATGTTAAAGAAATTTGGTCTAGAAGAGTCGAAACCAATTAGCACTCCAATGTCATCCGATACCAAACTCACAAAAGATGAAGACGACGAATCCGTAGATAATACTAAATATCGAGGCATGATAGGTAGTCTTCTCTACCTCACGACAAGTAGGCCGGATATCATGTTTAGTGTTTGCTTATGTGCTAGGTTTCAAGAAGACCCTAAAATATCACACCTAGAAGCCGTAAAAAGGATATTTAGATACATTAAGGGTACAACACAATTAGGATTATGGTATCCTAAGGGCACGAGTAGAAACAATTGTATATGCAGATTCGACCATGCGGTGATTACGTTGATAGAAAAGTACAAGTGGGGTATGTACTTTCATGGGATGTTGTTTAACATCTTGGATTTCTAAGAAACAAAAGGCACTAGCAATATCAACAACGAAGCCGAATCGTCTCCGCGCGCAAAGCATGCCAACAAGCACTATGGATGAAACAAGCGTTAGTTGACTCGACATTCATCTAAGCGACATAGCCATCCTATGTGACAACAAAGGTGCCATCGACTTAAGCAAGAATCCGGTATTGCATTCTCGCACAAAGCATATAGAGATTCGTCATCACTTCTTAAGAGAGAATGTTCAAAAGGGGAACATCTCTATTGAGAAGGTAGCATCCAAAGACAACATAGCCGACGTCCTCACCAAACCATTGAAGCGGGAACAATTCAACCTACTTCGTCTTGGTCTTGGTCTAATGGAACAAACGTCGTAACTTATTTGACTCTACAAGGTATGTAAACACTAGCCTTCTTCTTTCTGAGTCTTGGATCTCTATTCTATGCACAACTCACAAACAACACGGGAATTTTCAAAACCAAGATAAGTTTTCTACTTATAGCTTTCTTATTATTTTACAAGTTGCAAACACATAACTACATACACATTTTCAAAGAAAACCTCTTTTCAAAATGTTTTCTAAAAGGATGATACCTTCCCCGTATCAATTTCACAAAAGCAATTTCTCACGTCTAGGACAAATCGCTTTTTATTAATACAAAGTAAAACCCTTTTCATTGCATCTCATGTCTTTTGAATGCTAAAGGGACACATAACTAATATGTGTTTTGGTACATTCATTTAAGCAAAAATGAATTAGGAGCATTGATAACACTAAATTACGTACTTATGTACTAAATATGTGTTTTCGGGTTATCTCAATAGGATGCTTTTCTACTTCTAGTTTATTTTTCTTTTTCTTTTTAGGGGTCGAGATAACCGTAACTCCAAATAGTTTGCATATAGACACACACTAGGCAAAAATGTTTCCAAAAAGGAAAATTTTGTGCTGCCTGAATCACCAGACCCACGGATCCCAGCCTTCATGCTGGACGGATCCCTCAAGGGAAGGATCCGTGGGATCCGTGAGACATAAGCTGTTTTTACCTTCTATTTTTCTCGCTGTGGATGAAAAATCCACATTTGTTTTATTTTTGGGAGTATGCTCTTTAATGATTGTGTTCTCATGATCACATGCCTTAAATTCATATCTAATCATTAGATTTTAATCCATATTTTAGGTCAAGCATTCATTACAATGCTTTGTTTTTTTTCTCTATATATAGAACTCCCAAAATGCTTGCATAATCCATCTCATCCTCACAAACACAATACACCATGTCATCCACAAACCCTTTAGATGAATCACCTAGTATAAACAATCATCTCCATGAAACTCAAACCTTTGTACTTCCACCTTCCAAAATACCAAAATCAAACTCTAGGATATCCGCACGGATTAACATCCGATCTTGTTGCTTAGGAAAACCATCATATGGCTCATCACCATCAACTAACTCACCACAAAATGCTTCCATTATAGCACCTCCCTCATCACCAACGAGTACACCAACTTCATCACTAAATCATTCATCACCTAAAATCACTCTTTTGGAACTCCTTACGACTCCATCAAGATCTCCACAACCAAAGCAAAAAGAATTAGCCTTTTTGACACCTCCTACTTCTCCAAACACAATAATCAATGATCTTGAAACATCACCACCTTTAGCTCCCATTAAACTACAAGAACATCTAGGTTCTTTTCCACCACCACTTTCAATCATTCTGGACTTTGATCCGTATTTTCCTATTTTTCCACCACAACTTCTGCAACTCACAAATCAAAACAAACCGGAAGATTTCTGTACTCATTACCCACATCACCTACATTGTGAACATTGCCAATCCACTAGGGAAATTGCAATAGAAGTTAGGGAAGAAATGCGATTCATACTCAACCTCATCCTTGATCGCATCAATACCATTACTCATCCAAACCTCCATCCATAACCTTATGCAAGCATGGAAGGAATCACTACTACTATTTTCTATTTTAGTACTTTTCTTTTGAAGTCATTTTCAAGAACAAGTCATGTTCTTATTTTTACATGCTTGTAGATGGCATAAATACCACTACAATTTGTTATTTTATTACAAGGCCTTGTTTACATACCTTGGCTCCCAATCTTGATTCTCGGCAATCACAAGATTATTTAAGCATGTTACTAACCCTTCTTTATGTAAATTGACGCCCCAAACTAGGGGGAGCTACCGTCATGGGGAGTTAGCGATCGTGGACTAATTTCTCCACACTTTTATGTTTATTTCTTCCAAAGGTTAACTTTTTGTTTCGACAAATAGGGAGAAGAAGTAAAACTTAGGGGCTTTCAGAACTTACATCTATTCTTAAGTTTTACTCATCATAACATTATGTTTTGTCATCAACAAAAAGGGGGAGATTGTTAATAGAAATAAACCGTAAAAATGTTTATTAATATTTTGCGATCTCTTTGTGTATTGTTGATAACAAATATAATGTTATCTTAAGTATAATTATAAGGATACATGCTATTTTTGCAAAGCATTTACATATAGCCATTTAAATACAAAAATGTAGTAATTAAGCATTTGTTGTAATAGTTTATTAGGATGGGTAAAAACCATAACCCATGGATCATAACCCATACCCAAGTTGGCTAGATACAATGTATACTTAGATACATTGAATCTAAAGAAAACCCATGGACCAACCCATAACCCATGACCCACAACCAAAAAACCCATGGGCAAAGAGGAGCGTCCCACGAATCCCTAGGATTACACTAGACGGATCCCAAGTGGGAGGGATCCGTGGGATCCGTGGAACAGAGGAGAAATTTGCCTATAAATAGAGAGCCATTTCTTCATTCTAACTCACCCATCTTCTTACTAAATCTCTCAAACACTCTCATTCTCTTCTAACATATAGATCATTGATCTAGAGAGTTGTTCTTCTTTCTTTCTATTGTGATTCTCATATAGGTCCTTTTCTAAGGCGAGATCACGAGCATTCTACAAGTCATCCAAGCAAGGGGTCCTTGATTGATTTGTCACTCCGCAAGATTTCTGTAGCAAAGATCTTGTATTTGATATTTCACATATTTTTTGTGTAGTAGTCGTGTTGGTTTGGTCCACCGTGCTACGGACTCGGTATCTAGCTTTGTACCGGAAAAAGTGTAAGCAACGTTGTGAAGGCTTCTCCTCCAAGTGAAGGAGTTTGTTGACATAGTGCTTGAACTCTCGAGTAGGTGACTCTGGGAGTGGAGTAGGGCAAGGAAGGTGTCCTTGTAGCCGAACCACTATACATCGGTTGTGTCTTTTCTTTCCCTTTGCTTTACTTTATTTACTTGCTTAATCATTAGATCTATACTTTTCTCTACATCCATAAGATCTCACATACTAACGAATCTAAAGTTTTTGAAACTAACTTAAAATCGGCAAAACTATTCAACCCCCCTTCTAGTTTTCCATAGATTTGGATTCGGATTTGGATTTAGATTTGGATTTGGATTAGGATTTGGTATATGTGACAACTCGTAATTTCCTCAATGCGTCATAAATGAAGAAACGTCAATTAGAGCGATCGTTCCAGCTAAGTTGAGATACGATACGTATTTATAGTCGTTTTTATCAGAAATATTATTCTGAGAACATTGGCGTAATTTCCGAGTCATGAATCTTTCGTTTTGCTAGTCCAACCGAGTCTCGAACCTAATATATCAAAAGTTTTATAAAGTTTCATGTATGGTCCCTTTTGATAGTTTCACTTCCGCCCTTGTAGTTTCACAAGTACAAGTTGGGTCCCTTCCGGTGGTATAAATACCCCACACTCTCCTCACTCTCTCATTTTTACAAAACACTTTCTCTCTCTATAACCACACACACAAACTCTCCACCTCTCTCTCTATATATATATTTTCCGGCCACCAAATTAGGGTTCCGTCACCGTCGTG
Organism: Chrysanthemum lavandulifolium; assembly: GCA_022545495.1. Lineage (NCBI taxonomy): Eukaryota > Viridiplantae > Streptophyta > Magnoliopsida > Asterales > Asteraceae > Chrysanthemum > Chrysanthemum lavandulifolium. The sequence continues at coordinate 194,384,469 of CM040241.1, read as the reverse complement.
TTTTTCGGCCAACTTCCGGCCACCACCACAAACAACACCACCTACCTAGAATGACAGATCTAGCTCTTGGGGTTCTATTTTCATAACACACGCACGTTCAAACCACGCGATGCGCTCTAGATCTTGAATATTAGATTCAAAATATTAGGGTTTTTAGTGTAAAACGATTATCGTGAATTCTAGCTTGGATGGTTACGTATGGTACTCGTAAAAGACACCTCCAACTCCTCCTCATTTTCCTCGTTCTCTCCTTCTCGGTAACTAGCTGTTTCATATATATCTATATTTATTTTGCTATTTTAATCGATTGATATATATGTTAATTTGTGTCAAGGTTTTGTGGATAACTAAAATGAAAACGAGTTTTGAAAATAGTGTGTTCATGAGTCCTATGTATAAAATCCTTAAATGATGTAAAATCATTTTTGCAAACGTTATTATGACTATTCGTGTGGAAAGAAAATGTAAACACGATGTTGTTTGTCTTGGTCGTTTTATTTTGGTTCACGGGTCGAGGGTTTGACCCATAATAGTCTCAGAGTTCTTATTCATTAATTCTTGGTTTGAGATTGGAAAGTTGTACTGATGTCGCGAGGTTATAAAATAATAGTGAAAGCATGATTGTTAAAAACAGGTTTGTGTGGTAACAATGGTAAAGATGTGTTTGTTATTGCAATTTTGAGTCGAAGTTAACTCAGTGAGTCGCGATTCTGTGTTAACTCAGTAGGTCATGTCATGAATCAGTGAGTCGGGTCGGATCTAAGACCCATGGTTATATTGTTTGTCTCGGATTGTTATCTAGTCGGGTCGGGTCAAGAACCGGATTAGGTCCGGTATGGGTTATGTGTTTATGTTGTTCTCGGTACAGTCAAACCCATCTAGGGTAAGTTAATATGTATTTGTTTTGAACAAAGGGGATTTTGGATTAGTTTATTAGCCCAATGGGAATTATGGTTTTATGTTGAGTAAGGGACGTGAAGAATCAGTTTTAGTTAAATATTGAACTAACGAATTTTATAAGTGGTTAACATTGATACACCAGTACGTATCGGGCTATATTTAGATTTGCAAATTAGATACTATGGATGCATCAAGAGGTGTAATTACGAATTATAATTTAGACTTAGTCAATTGTTGGACAATGAATATTTATTGAACGTTAGATAAATTGGACATTAGACATAAACGGATACAATATATATTACACTCGAATGAATAATGAACGAGTTATTTATAAAACGGGATGGTAAACATTAAGACTAGATAAGTGGTTAATGATTAATATCGAATATTACGTATACGTTATAAAGTTCAACTACGGTTTATAAACTTGAAGTAACATTTGATACATTAGTAATATTTATTATGAGTCGTACCATACTAAACGATTTGGCTTAAAACGAGTATAATATATTAGACTCGGAAATGAATTTGATATGTTTGTTTTGCGATAAGCCTAAATATTCCATTTTCACATCCTAACTGATAATGAGATATATAACTATATATTATTGACGGATATTGTTTTATTTAATTATAAACCTTTATTAAATACGATAGTAACTTGTGTTTTATAAATATAAGATAACTTTTATAAACTCGTCTGGAAAGATTATTTTGATAAGACAACATATTAAAGTCGTAATGGTTTTGGAACGTTGAATAAACAAACGTGTCATTTATAATAAACTACATAGTGAACCTTATATGATGTATTTTATTATAAACTTGTATAATTACGAGTAACGAATGTGAAACCTTTGTTAATTAAACTATAAAAGGAAGCTTATCTTTTATTATAAACATGTACATTTAGGATTATTGGATAAACTACCGAAACTTACTAATTAACCTATTTATATTACATAAATAGTGGTCGTCGTTTCCTAGTCTTTGACTAGCTCGAGTATTGTCGGTATTTTTTGAAAGTAATAACACGAATGATCCACGAAAACTACGACACATTACTTTCTATCGACTTCTTTATCATATGAGCAGTATTTTGAGATAATCGTATACGCATTAGGTTGCGTCGTTTCTATTTTATCATACTCGTCGTACCTTCTTCTGGATGCCGTGGAGATTAGCTTTAGATTCCAGTCGTGTGAATAGTGAATAGTGCATTACTGTGGCTAAGGTGAGTTTCATAGCCCCTCTTTTCAAAGGTTTTTCATAACTCTTTTGGGGGAGAATACATGCTGCTTTTAACGAACCATAACTGGATATGTGAACATTAGTTGGGAATGACTGTTGTTTGGTATATTTGATTTGGTGATTAAATGTTTTACGTGTTTATGTGAATATAAACTATTTCTTGGACCTGTCACTACTCTTTTGAATTGCTAATGTGTTGACTAGGAAAGGTTAGACATGTGAGAGTTGTTAACTTAGACTAGGGTAGCATTCTGATGCTATGACGCGATGCCTAGCTAAGAATAGACCGACCTAGACTAGGTTAGACATGCTACGACCGTGCTGGCTAGAGTTGCTTGGGGCCCTGCTGAGATCTCGATTGTGTTGTGGATTATTGATTGGATTGATTAATGATTGGATTGATTGTTGATTGGAATGTTTATTATATGTAGGATCGTAAATATTATTGTGTTGATGATTCGGGTGGTCTTGGATGATGGAAATATATGTTAGCCATTTAGAGAGAGTAAGATAAGAGATGGGTGTTCTTGTTAGAGACTTGCTTAACAAAAATGAAAGGTTAGATTCCAAGAAGCACCACCCTTCCAAGGATGGAAGGGGTATTTATACTTACAGACTACACGACCAAATTGTGCACATTTGGTTTCCTATGTCGAAGACTAGGGAAAGGGTCTCCTTCTTCAATATCAACAATCTCTAAGAGAAAGTCGATAGATTATGTCGGTTCCTCGTGAGAATGAAACAAGTCCTTTTAAGAGGAACTTGAGTAGCTTGGGAAGTTGTAGTGCAGTGCATCACTGGGTCCACGATGTCTTGTCTTCAATACCAGTGTTACCTTAGTAACCACCAGTAGCATATGAATTGAACCCGGTTTCTTCCCTAAGGTTGAATTAATAGAGGGCTATTTCTTTTCACCCTTTTTCACATTCAATTCTTTTTCATTCTTCAACCCCTTCAGTGCTTACCGAGACTTCATTACTAGAACATTGTTGGGTTTGTTACAGTTCTAACTCTATCTCAGTCCGCACTCTTCCCATTTCTCATTTTTCTCCCTTTTTCTCCTTTTTTCATCATACCTAAGGACTCTACACTATCTAGTGGATTGTCCCTGGGTAGACCCCTCCGGCTCTGGCGGGATCGTGGGAATGAATACCTAACCTAACCATCCTTATAACACCATGCATAAAGTAAATTTGGTCGGTCTTTTGGTATTGTTCTTTCCTTCTTGAAACCAATTGAAAAATCATTTGGAAAATCAATCAAGGTACTTGTGATATAATATCAAAGCATTTTGTACCTTAATTGTTTTGATCATTTTAGAAATGCTCCCCCTCAACATGTGTATATGATTATGAAGTGTTTAGCACATGGAGGCAAGAGTTCTTTAGAAATAATTTCTTTGATCACAATTTCTATGGAAAAATCCATTTGATTTTCATTGGTAAATTCTCCCCCTCAATATGTGCATAGGATATTTGAAATCATTTTATCACATAGAGGAAAGAGTTCTTTTGAAGCACATCCACGATCACAAAAACCATTAAGAAACCTTTAGAAAATCAATCAAGGTACTTTATGTTGAAACATATAAATCTTTGTACCTTGAAAGTTTATTTTCTTTTGAAATGCTCCCCCTCAATATGTGCTTTGAGATTCGAAAGTGTTAGCACATATGGGAGAGAGTATGCACACTTGAATCAAAACGATCATCTTTTATCAAATTTCATTATTAAATCACAAATTCTCCCCCGATCAAAAATATCAAACCCTTTGAGATTTTGGATCCCAAGTGATTTAATAAGGTTTAGAAAACATGGGAGAAAATGTGTCTGATTTAAAAACTCATCTAGTTTTTGGATAAATGCTCCTCCTCAACATGTGCATTGTATATTTGAAATCGTTTGGCACATGGAGGCAGGGGTGCCTTTAAAGAACTAAAACCAATTCCATTTAAACAAATTTGAGATTTAAATCACGATCTCTCCCCCGATCAAAAATTTCAAACCATTTGAGGTTTGTGATCCCAATTGATTTAAATCATTTAGAAAATTTTGGGGAAAAAACGTGGCTTGATTTAATTTTTGAAAAATGATGGATAAGGAACAGTTTTTCGACATTAAAGATTGTTAGTGTCAGGTATGATAGTTTTTAAGAGATCTCTAAGTAAAATAAAACAATTTCACAATCAAACAAGAACAGAAAAAATTTCATTTTGAAAGATCTTTGGGTTTTAAAGAAAATCATACCATGACATAACATTAAATATTTATATCACCACTTATTTTGTGCAAACGGACTTGATTGATGAAATATTGATTGAAAATATTTTAGTTTAAATCAGTCTCCCCTTAATCGATGAGCGTAGTCGATGATTGAGTGACTTAAGTTTTGATAGAATGAAGTCCAGTGATTTTTAAAATTAATTCTAATTTATTTTCAAAACCAATATTTTTCCATTTTTCAAAACAATATTATTCAAAAACTTGTTTAAAAATGGTATCATTCACTACTTTTCATGCACAAGATACGTTAGGTGGTGTAGAAGTCGCTACATTGTTCTTTGTAAAATTTGGAAGAATACCATCTGCTGAAGCAGTGAGACCTCTTACGTTGCATGTTTTAATGCCAACTCTACATAGAGGACAAATTAAGCTCCGTTTCTTCATTTGTCAACCAAAGATATAGTTACCCTTTCCTTTCGGCATCAAATCATCTTCTATTGTGGGATCCGGATCGAGAACATTCTTATAATCCATGATATCTGCATACGTTAGTAGACATACAAACAGATATATGGTGGTCGACAACACCCAAACAACAATCGACTAATAAAAGTCAATTCAACATATCAATCAGATCATACAAAGGCATGGGGAATATGTGTTAGTCAAACTCTAATCATCCAATCCTAACAATCTTATCCTGCGCACCTAGTCCTTCAACGTAGGTTAACATCATTTTTCAGTTAAGCATTTAGGATAATTAGATAAGCTCGATAGATGATATAAATTTGAAAACATTCTCCCCCTCAATCAATGACTCATTTTCTGAAAATTTTAAAAGCGCTGAAGTCATTGATTGAGTTTGCAAATTTTATAAAAACTCTGAATCTGATTGTTTTTAAAGCAACTCATTTACCATCATTTTGTTAAAACAAATATTTTTTTGAAGAATTTTTGAAAGAAAAATATTTGAGTATGAACAGTAGTCCTTCGACATACTTTTCTCATTTTGTTTTAGGATAAGTGTACGAAATATTTTGAAAATTGGTTTAGTGCAGCACTTTCCTTCTTTGAAGAGCAGGTTGCTATCAGAAATAATAGCAAGCCATAGTTTAAGCGCGGGTTACATCTGAAATAACTGCAAGCCATAATTTTAGACATGTTTTAGAAAAAGAATATTTACACCTCCTGCTCGAACTTCATCTATGGTCCCGTGCCATTATTGAATGACATTTCTAAGACCGCAGATGTTATCGATACCAGAAGACATATCTTTAGAAAAACAATCTTTTTAGTATTTTCTGATTTTTCAAGTTTTTATGGATTTTTGATGGTTTTATATTTTTCTATTTTGTTTTTGATAAATATTTACAGAGATAGTTTAGATGATATAGTTTAAGAAGATGATGATACGAGTACTGAGATAAGGATATCGAGCAACACGTCGTAGAAGATAGAATTCGTCATCTCTTAAACTTCCACCACCAAAGCATCCGAGGCTCCAGAATAGAAGATAGAACATGAGCCTTTGAGAAAAAGATACTTTGGCAGCTTCCCCCCAAACCGAAGATCCATTAGATGAGCAGATTCGAAGCTCTATTTCTAGCTTGCCTTAGCCAGGTGCACATAGAAGCACACCATTATCATAAATCCCGCTGCTCTTTTTGAGAACGATAATCGAGAATCTCCATTCGGGGTTATATCATCAACAAGAACAACGTATCATCCCACTCTTTATATTTCTTCTCATATTTCATTACCACTGAAGTCTGAAGCGATCCATTCCAGAAGGTGTTAAGAGAACAATTCCCCTAAGTAGAAGAATTGATGCAGTCAGTCTCTTAGACTAGAGCTCACGAACCTGAATACACATATACCCAAAGAAAGAGAAACTTATACCATCGAAGTAGCAGATTAAGTCCAATAGCCAAAGAATAACCCTGATGTATACTTTTCTCTCCCCTGATGATAGTGTATAAAGCTCAAGAACCCGGTACCAATGCCCGGAGAGAAGAACGATAACATTGAAGAAGCAAGCGAAACATCGATTATCTCTGCGGATGACAATCTGCGGATGTCAACTCCGAATAAGTGATTATATCTCTAAATCACTGATTAAGCACTCAAGTGAAACAGCTGAGCGTCCCCAATGTACACAATCTCTAGCCCCTGATGATTACAATAGCATCAAAATCATCACACACTTGTGTACCTCTTTTATCACCAGAAACTAACTCTTCCATCTCTTCCCCCACATAGTTGGAATAAGAACACTAAACGCCATGAGTCAAACCTTGAGTTTCTTTGCGGTAATGACATTAGTCTTCCCGGGATATCTTCAATCACTTAGAAGTATTAAGTTCATCAATGTTTACTCGCGTTTAGATGCGTGTCTCCTTCCCCCTTGTTGATTTTGATGCTTCAGAATCAACAACACATAATAAGCCCGTATACTATAAATCTGTTGAGAAGAACACTTGAACTCTTGTGAGAATCAACTTGCTGAAGAATATGAGCAAGTCTAATTGGAGATTAACTATAAAATTTCACTCTCCCCCAATTAGTGCTCTCCCCAAAACTGACAATCTTTATGATGAGTGACCGGAATCTGAAGAAGTCTTTGGATAATTAAATGCAACTCGTCTTTAGTCTTCTAACATGCAGCAGAAAATGTAGAACAGACTATAGACTCTACCTTCTTCAAGATTGTCCGTTTGGGGATCAGAAAGTTAACATCTTCAACTCACCAAGTGCAATCCCGTTAACTTTGAATATAGCAAATCCCCTTAAATCAAATCCCTCCCAATCAAACAAGAACATAAAGATGTTCATCAAGGAAATCCGCCCCACAACTGGAACCACTTTGTCATACATCACATCAGCCCATGAGAAGATGTCAACTACCGGCTCTTTGAAGAAACTCCATGTAAAGATGACCCGATAAGAAGAAGCTCGGTTCTTACATGAGTTAGGAGCCGTATGACCATATATTCTCAAATATAACTCAACATGTAGAATTATCATACTTCTTCTCCCCCTCAAGAATTGCATACATAAATGCCATTCTTGATTGAATAAGTGAACGTCATCCAAATGTATTCTTTTCACACTTCTCACCCCAAAGGTTGCATATGATGTCGCCATCGTCATTATAATTGAGCAAGTGGAATAAGAAAACAATCAACAGTAGTTCGGTTCACTTGATGACTGAAAGCGCATGGAAAAAGCATGAAGCATGTTGATGAGAATGGTCATTAGTGAGAAGATTTCTCTTCTTCAGAAGATAAAGCGCACTGAAACGTACACTTTTCTTTTCTTTGAGGAACGAGGTTTGAACTGTTGTGTTCAAACGTCATAAGAAGATTTCTCTTCTTTAGAAGATAAAGCGCACTGAAACGTACACTTGTCTTTTCTTTAGAGTGTGAGGCTTGAACTGTTGTGTTCAAACGTCATTAGAAGATTTCTCTTCTTCAGAAGATAAAGCGCACTGAAACGTACACTTTTCTTTTCTTTAGAGTACGAGGCTTGAACTGTTGTGTTCAAACGTCATAAGAAGATTTCTCTTCTTCGGAAGATAAAGCGCATTGAAACGTACACTTTTCTTTTCTTTAGAGTACGAGGCTTGAACTATTGCGTTCAAACGTCATAAGAAGATTCTCTTCTTTCGAAGATAAAGAGCACTGAGACGTACACTTTTCTTTTCTTTAGAGAACGAGGATTGAACTGTTGTGTTCAAACGTCATTATCTCTCTCTTTTCATCATCTCTTTGCAAAACTTGTAATCACCCCATTATCATTCAGTAGGCTCTTTGTTGTGACAGCTGATGGAGAAAACCCAATATGATGAATTTGACCCTGAAGTAAACTAACTCGAACTCGTGACTTAAACTTGCACATATGTAACAAAGAGCGGTGCCGAGACTTCATCCTCCATTGAATCTCTAAGTACTCTATACTCTTCATCCATCCATCCCCGATACCTTCAGATACTAAGTACACTCGCCCGTAATAATTCACTTCAACCTCAAATAAATAATAGTGAATTAACTCAGTTGTCACATCTTCTGGTTAAAAGCTCAAATCTAGCCTCCTTTGACGTTTTAAGTGAACTATGATAATAGTTTTCATCCCGACCATGGTTAAAAGCACATAACCCCGTAAAACCATGTGATAACCAAACTGCTATTACGAATATCCAAACGCACATCCAATTCATGAAGTACACCCTTTTATCTCTTCTTCGAAACAGAAACCGTAGCACCAGCATCAAATAAGATCCCGCAATACACATTCCTTTCTCCAGGATGGTTCCATCATTACGGGATTTTACAACTCTATGGTTTAAACCTAGAAATAGTTTCTTTCGCGGGATTTTACAAAACCAAGAATAAACCGTAAGATAGATCCAGAAATGCACTTTACAATTACCAGGATGTTTCCATTGTCACAGGATTTTACAAGTCTATGATTTAAACCGAGAAATAGATTCTTTCGCGGGATTTTACAAAATCAAGACAAAACCGTAGACAATGTCAGCTTGAATGTGTGATGACAACTTTGGATTCGGTGAATATCTGTTTTAGGGGAACATGCAGTGGTTCATTAACGGTTCATTATCCAACATCAACAATACCATCAACCATCCAATAAACACTTTGGTAAACACATCATTCACGCATTCTGTCGGCTAAGGTTGTGACCTCCTGGTGAAGTAAACCCGATATACCAAATTTGATCATGAAGTAAAATTCCCCAGATTTGTTACTTAAACTTGTACTAAACATTGTGAAGAAGAAACGGTGTACCCAATGTACAAAACCTCTTGACATTCTCAACTGAGTGAGACACCGAAGTGATAGCTACGTTGTGGGTTAAGCGAGAAAGAATCACAAACGTAACTAAATAGCCAAGTCTTTATCACTTTCTTTATATGCCCAAACAAGTCATCTTCACGGAAAGGTAGAAAGAAAGAAGACGAAATAAGTAAACGCGCCCGGAAAAACCTCAATTCAAATCCAAATAAGAAATATCGTCCAAACAACCCCGTAGGAAACTTTATTCAATAACCAATTCAAGCCGAGACATAATATATTCCGTGAAAATGCATAAACCAAAGTATCAAATCTCATTACACAACAAATCTCATGTTAACGATTCAAATTTGAGAAGCACATCTGTCCATAATCCAAATCCAAGTCATCATGTATACTAACACATCCGGAGTACATTCAAGCCCATAATTAGCACAACTCCTCTCCAAAATGTAATACCTGATTCAAATCAGTTAAGCCCAATTCATCTCAAAGTGTAAGTCCATTAAACATTTTAGCATTAGCAGGCCCACAACATTACAAATGTTAAGTCCAACAAAGACTAAAACATCCATTATACCAAGCCTAGCACATGAACAGGCACTAATTAAAAACCCAAGTTCAACTTAGTTAAACGATGCACCACAAAATGCATGATAAATACCCTTTAACAACATATTGTCATTTTCATATGATGGATGCATCACAAAACGTTTTGATGATATAAGCTCAACAATTTTCATTATTAAACGCATGAAAGATATATTGTCCTCATAGTTAAACGTATGCCCGGGCCCAATATAGTGTCATCATCCAAATTTACCCAATACCATTACACGGCCCATCCGTAGATCATTGGATCCACACGATAACCAGATGATAAACCAGGCCCATTCATCAATCGGATGCCATCTTGATATAACCCTAATACTTAGTTATTTAACACCACTTACAACATACATACTAACCCTAATCCTTATTTTTCATCCGCCCCCAACACATAACCGAATCATACTAAAAAAAAATCACAACTTTCATCTAATATGCCTCTTTAATCACATCCTTATGTCAATCAGTAAGCATCATCCTCTAAGTATGTATCATACTCGTACCCACCATGAAATCACCACAGCGATGGTTTGAGTTCAATCATTAATGCCACAGGGATGGCTTCAAGAACGTTTAGGTCATGGTTTCAAGGTAAGTTTTCTAATATCATATGTAATCTTAAACGAATCAAGGTAAAGGATTTAACACCCTTGTTAACAGCCTAACCTTATGATTCGAATATTAACATGAAGCATAGTCTTCAAATAGAATCAATGATGAATGTAACTCGTGTATGAGGCTCCTTGATAGTCTTGATGTTATCACTTCGAGGCCGATTGAGATGGATCTATGATGACTATACTTTCGTTTGAGATACCTTCAAGCATCTTGATGTATCTTAGACTATTAATGAAAGTATGAACTGAGATCTTGATTCTCCTTAGAAAACACGAATAAGCATCTGAGATAAGAATGTGATGAGTCTTGTTGTATATCACATGTTGAAGAGTCTTGTTGTCGAGTCTAGATGCTATGAGTTGTTGTTGTTGGTTTAGATGAGTGTTGGTGATGTTTGGCAGTCGATGAGTCTTGTTTAGTTGTATGGTTGTGTCGAGTATTTGATGTTACAGCTTCGAGACTTTTCTTTCGATTTAATACCTTCGTGGACTGATGATGGTTTTTGGACCTGAGGTCTAAGAGTTTTGGTATGTTGGTAATGGTATTGTTTGAGTCAACAAGTCGCTAAACGGTTTTGTCAAGTCGCTACATTTGTGACAAGTCGCTGCAACTTTCACACACCATGCATCACAACTCGCTTCTTTACATTTTTCATCTCAAATCGTTACATAGTACAAGAGTCATGAGTCAAGTTGCTATTAACTTGAGTTGACTGAAGAGTCAACTCGCTTTAGACAAAAATGCCATCTCGCTTTAGATACATTGAACATGGACGAGTAGACAAGTCGCTCAATAGCAACTCGCTTTGGGTTCATAGAATCTGACACAACTCGCTATGAAGAACAAAACGCTTAATAGCATTTTGACACAACTCGCTATGAAGAACAATAGTAGCAGCATACCAGAATCAGACCAGAAACATCAAAACTGCATCAAAACTTGAACTGCTTTAACACTTTATCAAAACCAGTCACAAGATTCAAACAGTTTTGACACATTAAACAGTTTTGTAAATATTTAAACCAATAACACTTTTGTAAATATTTAAACAGTTTTGACACATTAACCAATCGTACAAACCAAAAATAGGCACCACAAGATTAAAACAACATCAAACCCATTTGTATTCGACTTAAGCAACAACAAAAATGAATCACACAAGTCATACAAAGCACATCAAGGAATCGCATGAGAGACAACATAAAACCATGAATCGAATACGAGAATCACCACACACAACATAACCTTGGCTCTGATACCATTTGTAGGATCGTAAATATTATTGTGTTGATGATTCGGGTGGTCTTGGATGATGGAAATACATGTTAGCCATTTAGAGAGAGAAATATAAGAGATGGGTGTTCTTGTTAGAGACTTGCTTTACAAAAATGAAAGGTTAGATTCCAAGAAGCACCACCCCTTCCAAGGATGGAAGGGGTATTTATACTTACAGACTACACGAACTCCTGACGGCTTGTGGATCAGGTATACAGTAGGTAAAGACCCGTCCTTCCTCCACGGTGTTACACTAAACTAATCTACGCTACAAACTAACTAATAAACTACTAAATAACATAAATAACGACATGTCTACGAGCTAACATATGCTAGACCATAATTGGGGTGACCGACACTTTAACATAGAATTTCCAATTCCTAACATTATATATCTGCCTTAGTCACACATAGCAATTAAACTTTATCAGGTCCACTAATCGCTTTTGTAACTAAAATCTATTAACTCACCAGCGTTAGCTGACCCGTTTTAGCATGTGTTCTTAGGTTTAAGGCGATAGCTCACTATTGGAAGACGCTTGCCAAGGGGCATGGTCATAGGCGACTCTGATGAATAATCGGGACCACTTTAAACTTCTTATTGGGCCTTGATGTGCTTAGCGTGTGCAAGTTTTAAAAATTTATTAACACGATTTTATCCGTCTAATACTATAAACACACACGAGCAAGTATACTCGTTCGCGATAGCAAATGTGGGTAAGTCGAGATCGTCCCAAGAGATTTTGTGTTTGAAATTATTTAAAAAGATTAGTAACAAGAAAGCTTTGTCAAGGCTTCTTCCAAAAGTGATGTTATAGTGAAATTCATTATAAAGAAATATATATACTTGTGTGTAGTCTATAGGCAATCAAGTAAGTGTTCATGAAGGCTTGGTGTAAACTCTTGATGTGATGCACAAATCATAAGCAAATGATTTCCAACCATGGTTTATGTTTGCAAAAATCATTATAAGAACAAAAACATATAGGTAATCCTTTCGGTCCTTATCCTAATGATTGTCCTTTATAAAATCCATTTGTTTGTAAAATATTCTTATTAAACGTGTTCCTACGAATCTTTCGACCTTTCGTGATGAAAATGTTTCTAGTCTTGTTTTAATAATTAAACATGGTGGTTGTCAATCACCATATCCCCATACTAGTTTGTCACTTAACTTTTTAGAATAAAACACAAGAGAAATCCTTTCGGTCCTTTTTCTTAAAACATGTTTTACCGACAAATCAAACAAGACTAGTATTTTTCCAACAAACTCATTTAAACAAGATCATATATATATGCATCACAAATGAGAACACTAGTATGATTTCCTACGTCCTTACACACAAGTATATTCAAAAACTACTCCATGATAATAATAACAAAACACAAGAAATAACAAAGTAATTCCAATAACTCAAGAGAATAGAAATCCATAACAAGGTTCATAGAATACCTAAACTTTTGCGATTACAAGAACTAGAAATCGTGGCTTATAGCAACCACACGCCTCCAATCACCTAGCTTAACCGTATAACTCCGAATAACCAAAACAATGGATGAGAATTGCTCTCTCCAACCTCCTGGATATTTTACAGTGAATACTAAACTTTTGGGATGAATAATATGGTTGGTAATAGTTTTGGTGTAAACTATTACACTTTGGGTTGTGTCACACCTAGTATACTAAGTCTAGGTTCAATATACAACTAAAGAGACTTAACTAACTGGCTAAAAACGTTCCCAACAAGTTAATAACAAGAAATGATCGGCCTCCAATGATTATGGGGAGTTAAGGCAACATTAAATGCGTTTTTATGTAACTCCAGTCCATGCAACCAAACCGGTTACGATGCAACCGGATCGGTTGCGTTTTGACCATCGCCCAACCGAATTGGTTGCGGGCTCCAACCGAATGCTTGGGTGCCTCAACTTTGTTCTCGGTGATGATTTCCAAGGCGAAACTTGATCTTTCCTTGCTGTAGATACTTAGAAATCATTGCGCTTCCTAATCATTGAGTCCAAAAGCTTCCTTGCTCGACTTCCTTCCTTGGGAATTCTCCAAATGTGCATAAAAACTCCATTTCTTCATCATTTGTGATACCTGGCTACATATACATACACAATACGCATCTTTTGCACTTTTGCAACAGTTTTGAGTAAATATAGCCAATTATCATGCATAAAACCAACAATAGTGCTACTAAAAACATGTTCATTTTAGGCGTTATCAAATTCCCCCATACTTAAGTTCTACTCGCCCTCGAGTAGGTCTAACATTTGCAAAAATTGAATTCAATGGTCTTGATACCGTGGTTCCGAAAAATTTAACAATCATCCCAAAAGAGATAATCATTAATTTGCTTTTAATATGTGAAAAACTTTTAAAATGAACCAAACACTTTAGATAATATAACTAGAACACCTCACGAATGATTTTAAGAATTCACTCAACACTCATATATTGGTGGGTATATGTAAATCACTCAATGCCTAGTCATGATCAATGCTTTTTACCATAAGCTTGTACAAGTATCAAAACAAAGAAAATAAATTCATCAAAGAGGGCTTTTATTCGGGTTATATCGTTAAGTCTTTGGGTTTATAAAAGGTATGGATAAGGCATGGATGGTTTATGAAATTGGTGTTAAAAGAAAAATAAAGTCAAGTCTAAACCTCCGTGTTGCTAGCCAAACCACAATCCCGAAAATGATTATATCTTCCTCCTCTTCACATATCGATCTCCAAATATATGTATAACACAATTTAGCTCATTGGCTAATCAATATTCTTCATATAGCTCATTGGCTATAACCATTGTTTTTTCAAGTTCCCCCACACTTAGTGTAAGCATATGATAACGCTACACGCGTCGTTCGGGGTCAAAGGAACTTCCTTTTCGTCGAGCAAGTTTTTCAACACACTAGGCAGTGAACCTAATCATTGTAGTGTAGTATTAGGGTAAGCCACGGGTATTGATATCGTTCTCTAGGGGAATAGGAATGCTAGTGAGAAGTTACTACGCTAAGGTTGTGGTTGAGGAAGATTATTTTTATCTTTTATATTTTTAAGGAAAGGAAAGGTACGAATCTCGGGGTTTGAATTTGGGGGGTTGGTATTGCTACCGATTACTCTACTTATCTAATTATCTAATCTAAGGTGTATGTAGTCTATGTCTAATTAATGTGTGCTCGTATGATAGTTTAAAGATGTGTTTACTTAGGTTTTACTAATCCTTAATTATCTCATATTGGTGGTTGAATTGTCACGTCCTTATTCCTAGTTACGTTGTGTGTCTAAGGTTGTAGGGTATGCTTTTCTCCCTAACTCTTTGAACTTACCAAAGGGTCTCGTCTACAAAACCCACTAGGGATAATAAACTCTTACTCTAAGGCACTCTTTGGATGGTTTAGCTTACAACTACTCAAGGAGTCATATTCTAAGGTTCACAAAGATTTAATCAAGCATTAAGTACATAACGAATGACCTATCGCATTACTAGATCATTAACCAACTAAGATAAGAAACAACCAATCAATATTCAATAATTAAGTTTCATATTCCTAAGCAAACACACAAGTAAATTGGCGGACATGGAAAACATGCAAGCATACACACAATTAATCAAATACATAATTTTATTAATGAAGTAAAACACTTATCTTGGTGTAAGATAGGGTTTGGAACCCTAAAATCTTGTACAAGACGACCTTGGTTCGGTTTAGGTTTTACTCCAAAAGACTACACACTAAATCTTGAAAATTCGGATTCTATATATAATATTACACATGCGACGGCGTCACTTTATGTTTTGTGGCGCCGTCGTGTCGCCGCCATTAGGGTTTCGTTATGGCCACGTTAGACTTGCGACGGCGCCACCTTATGCTTGTGACGACGTCTCTTGACCGATGCGTGCGGATTACATCTAGGCCGTCCGAGTTGCGACGGCCTACTCTTTTATAACTTGACGTCGTCACTTGAAAATGGGAGTTTTGGCTTCGTCCCATCACAAAGATCCTCCGACGGCATCACACTTAACACCGACGCCGCCACCTTATGTTTTCGTGACTTTGAGTGTCTCGATTCGACTTTGTCCATTTTCTTCATATAATCGCGCCTTTTCGTCCAAATAAGTGCCATTCCAGCATTTTGCCTTCAAGAGACCTAAAAAGTGAAAAGGAACGATATTAAGCAATAACGGATACAAAAGTGATCAAATAAGGGCTTAAACGACCCCTCAAAAAGGTACCTTTTAAAACCTTATCAAATATCCCTACACTTGGTATTTGCTTGTCCTCAAGCAAATGTGCTTTTAGCCAATTAATTTATAAGTTAGAGATCATGAAGCATTGGTTTAAAACAGTCCACAACACATATAAGCCCCACAAAATTCATAACAAGCACGGAAATTACATACTAGCACCTCACATAGGGTGTTTGGATACTCACATCTCTCTCGGGTGTATATGAAATATAACAAATTGGAAATGGAAGATAAACACTCATTAACCGGTCCTAGTACATAGATTACCATAGGCTTGAGAATAGATCAAACCTCCATCGCTTTGGCGTAAGCACCTAGGAAAGACTATCAAAGAGGTCTTTAAAGGGTTGTAATGTTAGGCTTACGGTAGGAAACAAAGGGTTTGGTGGGATAGGCTATATAGTGGTGGTAAGTCAAAATCTCTTATGTTACAAGCATACGAAGAATGGCGCTGCTAAGCCAAGACTCGACACTCTAGACTCTAGCTAACTGAAATAAACAAACATAAAATTAAAGGATAGATGTAGGATAGTAGCCCTATTTTTTTTTTCTCTTTTCTATATTTTTTTTCGATTTTTTTCATACACTTTACTCTACCATCCTCTACGGAAACATCAAAATGATAGGGATTTATAGGCACCATCCCTACACTTGAGTTTTTATTACTCTAACACTAATTTGACCCGAATTGAAAAGATCAAAACACTTGGGGTACATTACGCAAACAAAGGGAATTTGAATTTAACGTTCCCTTCCCGTCATTTCATAAACTTTAACTTTTCCCATGAATCCCAATCATCCCAAAACTGTATACAAAGGATATGACCCGACTTAGCAACTCATGCAAGCAACTAGATAATTGAACTAAGGGTTTAAGGTGATAACAATAATGCACTAAAAGTGAGTGCATACAAGGTAGGCTAAGGCGATTTGGGTGTACATTTGGGGTGGGGTGTAAACAATGTCTTCATTGATATTCGGAAAACCGAAACATCACGAGAACCGCGAAAAGGATAGGCTCGAGGGGTTAACTAGGGTATCGTGTACTAAAGATGAGTACAACGCAAAGGGTGTGGGGGAATTACTCAACCGAGGTGGAAGAAGTAATTATATTACGGGTATCAAACAAGGGTTATCCTAAGGCCTCTTATCATTTAGTTATTCCTAACTACACAAGTGTAGTCTTACTTGCGATCTCGGGATGCATCACAAAACAAGTTCTAGAATCTAATATAGTATCGGTTCACACTCTAAGCATTAAAGATGAATGCTTTTAATTCCTACTAATCTAAGGGCGATCCTCACATTTTGGGTGGAATTTAGGTGGTAAAGGGTTTTTGTGCTAGTCATATA
This sequence comes from Chrysanthemum lavandulifolium, assembly GCA_022545495.1. Classification (NCBI taxonomy): domain Eukaryota; kingdom Viridiplantae; phylum Streptophyta; class Magnoliopsida; order Asterales; family Asteraceae; genus Chrysanthemum; species Chrysanthemum lavandulifolium. Next base: position 194,367,166 of record CM040241.1, on the reverse strand, counting down.
ACTTCCTATCCGTGAGACGCTTTTGTTAAGACTAATGGCCCACTCCTATATATCATGAAAAATTTCAAATTTGGTGCTAAAATTACCCTAAACTGACATTTTCTCATGGTTTATTACACAAATACAATTGGACAAAGCAAATAATCAAGGATAAGCATAATTTGGTGCTAAAATTACCCTAACCCACATTTTCTCATGGTTTATTACACAAATACAATTGGACAAAGCAAATAATCAAGGATAAGCATAGTTTCAAAGTTCCCGTTTTATTTTCCTTCCCTACACTTAAACTGAACATTGTCCCCAATGTTCCCCGAAAGTATCAAAGGTATGATAATGGAAGGTAATTAAAAACGAAAGAAATTAGTACTCCCCTGATTAGCTCGGTAGGATCCGTGTGTGAAGTAGTGGTTAAATTCTTTCCAAGAATAATTTATGCTTGAAAAGCTCCTTCCAATCTTATGTAACTTCTTCTTGATAAATTAAACCTGCACACTTGAAGAAACAAACGAAACCTTCGCGTAAAATCGGCGGTAATAATATATAAGACTCGATTTAAACTAGGATATAATGCTTGTGGAATGGATGTTTACAAAATTTCTAGAAAATTAAGACCTGGAAAATTCCAAATTTTTTTTGTAGCTCAGAAAACGAGAAAAAAGTAATATGTTTTTACTCATTCTGGCGCCGTGGTGCGATCTGACAAAAAGCGGTCTCGATTTTCAAAAAATTCGGAAAACTTACATCTTTAGAATCTGGAAAAATTTCGCAAAACATCCATTATGCCTCGATACAAGCATTTGACTCGAACAAACACACAAATATATCTTTTAATGAGTTGTTATTCTCATGTTTACGTTTCCTTGAAAACGTGTGTAATCCTCCCTACACTTATCCCTTATGTAAAATACCTTTATATGCAGTTAAGACGAGGTTAAAAACAATAAAGCATTTTTACATATTTAAACATGAGAATAAACAATCGATAAAAGATATATGACACTAACAAGCAAACAATTAAGCATGGGTTGCCTCCCACGAAGTGCTTTTCTTTATTTAAGAGTCTTGTAGCTAGACTCGTAGTCGTGCTCCTACGTACCTATATAAGTAAGCCTATCCTCCACAATGTCATAAGGATCAAACTTATCATTTAAGTTCCTAATAGTACGTTCGGTTAGATATGCCTTTTCAAACTTTTCTCCATCGGGATCATAGATTGTTATCCTAATGTGCCATTCTCCATTATCGTCACTAGGCGGTCTATCCCAATCCCATTTGTGTTTAGATTTCTCAACTTTCCACTTATTCATGACAAGGTTGACGGGCAAGCTTCCTAAGAACTCGGTCATCTTCCTAAATACTAAGGCGTCCTCGAACGGGTTCACTTCCATGTCCCTAGCCATTTCTTTTTCTTGGAAAGTTGCTTTACTAGTGAAAGCTTCATCTAGGTAAAAAGGTCTTTGGAGGCCTATGAGGTTCTTATCTATCCAAGGTCCATATCTAGAAGGTTCTCTATCCAACTTAATCTCATGTGGATTTCCTCTTCTTTGTAGTACGATGCTTTTGACATCGTAAATTGACCTAGCACTCCCTTCTCCTACCACTATTTTGGACATCTTACAATCGATGATGGCACTAGCGGTAGCTAAGAATCCTCTTCCTACTAGTAAGGGGCATGTCGGGTCCTTATTCATGTCTAGCACATGGAAGTCGGCCAAAAGAGTCAACTCTCCTACGTGTACTACCATGTCTTTTATTATTCCTATCAGACGTGCAACACTACCGTCCGCTAGACCTAAGATGGTGTCCATTGGTTCTATTTTACCTAAGTTAAGGCTTCTATGGAGGGACAACAGAACAAGATTGATGCATGACCCTAAGTCGGCTAGAGCGTCAAGAGGTTTGGAAGTTCCAAGCCTACATGGAAGAGTGAATAGCCCGGGATCGTCTAACTTCTTAGGTAAATTATTTCGCACAAAAGCGGACCCATGTTTTCCAAGCTTAAGTTCTAACTCATATTTTTCTCTTAAAGCATTATAATAAGTTGCATGAGCTAAGACCTCAAGAATCGGTTTTTCTTGATGGAGTTCCTTATACTCCTCCTCTAAACTAGGTTTGGATTCTTGGTTGACGGGTTTCTCAAGAGTGGGTTCCACCAACGGTGCAGGGCCTTGGTACCTTTTGGATGGCATGGAACCCTTTTTGATAGCGTTTACCGAGTTAACCGTTGGGTGTGAGGGGCATGGATGTGTGTTCTCCAATGGTGAACAAGAACATGAAATTGACGAGATCGAATTCACTTTTGGGTTCTTTATAGTGTCACTTGGGAGTGCTCCAACTTCCCGTTCATTGAAGGCTTTTAAGAGGGCATCAAGCTTGTTTGTCATCTCGATTTGTCTTTGCTTAAAATCGGCTTCAAGCTTAGTCAATCGAGTCTCTTGAGATGACAGGAATCTAGATGCGATTGCCTCAAGATTAGTGGGGTTCCCGGTGTTTAGAGAGTTGAACCTATTAGGTGGACTAGATGAGCTTTGGGGTGTGCTTGAGTTTTGGTTCCACTTAAGGTTAGGGTGATTTTTCCATGAGGGGTTGTAAGAGTTTCCTAAGTTGTTTTGTTCGGGTTTGAAAGTGTACCACTTTTCTCCCGCTTTGTCGGTACGCATGGAGGCGTAGTCCGCAAAAGCTTGTTCGGGAAGTCTTGTGCAATCACGAGTATCATGGGGACCACTACATAACTCACAAGGTAAAATGATTTTATTCACTTGACGTGAGGACTTAGGATTTTCGTAGGAACTCATTAGGAAATTAACTTGATCTTCAAGTTCGATCATCCTACGATCGGAAGGAGGCAAGGAGATTGCCTTAACGGTTTTGGGCAGCTTACGGGGGTCATCCCAACTTTCGTTGTCATAGAGGGCGAGGTCCTCTATCATACCCCATGATTCTTCCGCGGTGAGATCACTATGTTTTCCACTGGCCGCTTGGTCAATGGATCGCTTGGTGGGGAAGTTGACATGATCATAGAAAATTTGGACTTGGAGCCAAAGATCAATGCCGTGATGAGGACTTTATGAAGTAAGTCCTTGAATCGAGTCCATGCTTCAGAGAGATTCACCTTGACGTTGTTGGAACATCAAGATGTCATTCCTAAGCTTAGTGGTTCTCCCCGGTGGGAAAAATTGAGCAAGGAAGCGAGAGGTAAGATCATCCCAACTTGAGATGGAGCCGGCAGGAAGTCGCTCAAGCCAATTACTAGCTTGGTCCCGTAGAGAGAATTGGAAGAGACGCAGGCGCGTGGTCTCCCGATTAGTAGCATCAAGGTTAATGGAATCGACAATTTTGAGGAAATCCCTCAGATGTTGATTTGGATCTTTGGAACGAAGTCCATGGAATGCACATCCGTTTTGCACCAACCGGATGGTGTTGGATCGCAGGGCCGTAGTTTGGGCTTGGTCGGGAAGCTCAATGGTGTTCCTATAGCCTAAGTGGCTTGGTCTCGAGTATTCACTAAGATTACGGGCTCTTGGCGGGTCATTTGGTGGTGGGTTGATGAGTGGTGGTTGGTTATCACCTTCCATGATGAAAAGTGATGGGGTTACGAACAAAGGTCACGAAGAAGGGGGATAGACTAAGAGGAAGCTAAAAATGAGAAAAAAAGTTTACTTGATAGGAATCAAGTAAAGAAACCTAAACGAGGTGGACTACTAACTAGCTATTCTATTCCCGCAGCGCCCAAAACTTGATAACGCTACACGCGTCGCTCGGGGTCAAAGGAACTTCCTTTTCGTCGAGCAAGTTTTTCAACACCCTAGGCGATGAACCTAATCGTTGTAGTGTAGTATTAGGGTAAGCCACGGGTATTGATATCATTCTCTAGGGAATAGGAATGCTAGTGAGAAGTTACTACGCTAAGGTTGTGGTTGAGGAAGATTATTTTTATCTTTTATATTTTTAAGGAAAGGAAAGGTACGAATCTCGGGGTTTGAATTTGGGGGGTTGGTATTGCTACCGATTACTCTACTTATCTAATTATCTAATCTAAGGTGTATGTAGTCTATGTCTAATTAATGTGTGCTCGTATGATAGTTTAAAGATGTGTTTACTTAGGTTTTACTAATCCTTAATTATCTCCTATTGGTGGTTGAATTGTCACGTCCTTATTCCTAGTTGCGTTGTGTGTCTAAGGTTGTAGGGTATGCTTTTCTCCCTAACTCTTTGAACTTACCAAAGGGTATCGTCTACAAAACCCACTAGGGATAATAAACTCTTACTCTAAGGCACTCTTTGGATGGTTTAGCTTACAACTACTCAAGGAGTCATATTCTAAGGTTCACAAAGATTTAATCAAGCATTAAGTACATAACGAATGACCTATCGCATTACTAGATCATTAACCAACTAAGATAAGAAACAACCAATCAATATTCAATAATTAAGTTTCATATTCCCTAAGCAAACACACAAGTAAATTGGCCGGACATGGAAAACATGCAAGCATACACACAATTAATCAAATACATAATTTTATTAATGAAGTAAAACACTTATCTTGGTGTAAGATAGGGTTTGGAACCCTAAAATACTGTACAAGACAGCCTTGGTTCGGTTTAGGTTTTTACTCCAAAAGACTACACACTAAATCTTGAAAATTGGATTCTATATATAATATTACACATGCGACGGCGTCACTTTATGTTTTGTGGCGCCGTCGTGTCGCCATCATTAGGGTTTCGTTATGGCCACGTTAGACTTGCGACGGCGTCACCTTATGCTTGTGACGCTCTCTTCGACCGACGCCGTCTGGATTACATCTAGGCCGTCCGAGTTGCGACGGCCTACTCTTTTATAACTTGACGTCGTCACTTGAAAATGGGAGTTTTGGCTTCGTCCCATCACAAAGATCCTCCGACGGCCACACTTAACACCGACGCCGCCACCTTATGTTTTCGGACTTTGAGTGTCTCGATTCGACTTTGGCCATTTTCTTCAGATAATCGCGCCTTTTGGTCCAAATAAGTGCCATTCCAGATTTTGCCTTCAAGAGACCTAAAAGTGAAAAGGAACGATATTAAGCAATAACGGATACAAAGTGATCAAATAAGGGCTTAAACGACCCTCAAAAAGGTACCTTTTAAAACCTTATCAAATATCCCTACACTTGGTATTTGCTTGTCCTCAAGCAAATGTGCTTTTAGCCAATTAATTTATAAGTTAGAGATCATGAAGCATTGGTTTAAAACAGTCCACAACACATATAAGCCCCACAAAATTCATAACAAGCACGGAATTACATACTAGCACCTCACATAGGGTGTTTGGATACTCACATCTCTCTCGGTGTATATGAAATATAACAAATTGGAAATGGAAGATAAACACTCATTAACCGGTCCTAGTACATAGATTACCATAGGCTTGAGAATAGATCAAACCTCCATCGCTTTGGCGTAAGCACCTAGGAAAGACTATCAAAGAGGTCTTTAAAGGGTTGTAATGTTAGGCTTACGGTAGGGAAACAAAGGGTTTGGTGGGATAGGCTATTTAGTGGTGGTAAGTCAAAAATCTCTTATGTTACAAGCATACGAAGAATGGCGTTGCTAAGCCAAGACTCGACACTCTAAACTCTAGCTAACTGAAATAAACAAACATAAAATTAAAGGATAGATGTAGGATAGTAGCCCGTATTTTTTTTTCTCTTTTTCTATATTTTTTTTTTCGATTTTTCTTTTCATACACTTTTACTCTACCATCCTCTACGGAAACATCAAAATGATAGGGATTTATAGGCACCATCCCTACACTTGAGTTTTTATTACTCTAACACTAATTTGACCCGAATTGAAAAGATCAAAACACTTGGGGTACATTACGCAAACAAAGGGAATTTGAATTTAACGTTCCCTTCCCGTCATTTCATAAACTTTAACTTTTCCCATGAATCCCAATCATCCCAAAACTGTATAAAAAGGATATGACTCGACTTAGCAACTCATGCAAGCAACTAGATAATTGAACTAAGGGTTTGAGGTGATAACAATAATGCACTAAAAGTGAGTGCATACAAGGTAGGCTAAAGCGATTTGGGTGTACATTTGGGGTGGGGTGTAAACAATGCTCTTCATTGATATTCGGAAAACCGAAACATCACGAGAACCGCGAAAAGGATAGGCTCGAGGGTTAACTAGGGTATCGTGTACTAAAGATGAGTACAACGCAAAGGGTGTGGGGGAATTACTCAACCGAGGTGGAAGAAGTAATTATATTACGGGTATCAAACAAGGGTTATCCTAAGGCCTTTTATCATTTAGTTATTCCTAACTACACAAGTGTAGTCTTACTTGCGATCTCGGGATGCATCACAAAACAAGTTCTAGAATCTAATATACTACCGGTTCACACTCTAAGCATTAAAGATGAATGCTTTTAATTCCTACTAATCTAAGAGCGATCCTCACATTTTGGGTGGAATTTAGGTGGTAAAGGGTTTTTGTGCTAGTCATATAACTTCCTATCCGTGAGACGCTTTTGTTAAGACTAATGGCCCACTCCTATATATCATGAAAAATTTCAAATTTGGTGCTAAAATTACCCTAAACTGACATTTTCTCATGGTTTATTACACAAATACAATTGGACAAAGCAAATAATCAAGGATAAGCATAATTTGGTGCTAAAATTACCCTAACCGACATTTTCTCATGGTTTATTACACAAATACAATTGGACAAAGCAAATAATCAAGGATAAGTATAGTTTCAAAGTTCCCGTTTTATTTTCCCTCCCTACACTTAAACTGAACATTGTCCCCAATATTCCCCGAAAGTATCAAAGGTATGATAATGGAAGGTAATTAAAAACAAAAGAAACTAGTACTCCCCTGATTAGATCGGTTGGATCCGTGTGTGAAGTAGTGGTTAAATTCTTTCCAAGAAGAATTTATGCTTGAAAAGCTCCTTCCAATCTTATGTAACTTCTTCTTGATAAATTAAACCTGCACACTTGAAGAAACAAACGAAACCTTCGCGTAAAATCGGTGTAATAATATATAAGACTCGATTTAAACTAGGATATAATGCTTGTGGAATGGATGTTTACAAAATTTACGGAAAATTAAGACACGGAAAATTCCAAATTTTTTGTAGCTCGAAAACGAGAAAAAAGTAATATGTTTTACTCATTCTGGCGCGTCAGTTGCGATCCCGACAAAAAGCGGTCTGCGATTTTACGAAAAAATTCTGGAAAACTTACATCTTTAGAATCTGGAAAAATTTCTGCAAAACATCCATTATGCCTCGATACAAGCATTTGACTCGAACAAACACACAAATATATCTTTTAATGAGTTGTTATTCTCATGTTTACGTTTCCTTGAAAACGTGTGTAATCCTCCCTACACTTATCCCTTATGTAAAATACCTTTATATGCAGTTAAGACGAGGTTAAAAACAATAAAGCATTTTTACATATTTAAACATGAGAATAAACAATCGATAAAAGATATATGACACTAACAAGCAAACAATTAAGCATGGGTTGCCTCCCACGAAGCGCTTTTCTTTATTTAAGAGTCTTGTAGCTAGACTCATAGTCGTGCTCCTACGTACCTATATAAGTAAGCCTATCCTCCACAATGTCATAAGGATCAAACTTATCATTTAAGTTCCTAATAGTACGTTCGGTTAGATATGCCTTTTCAAACTTTTCTCCATCGGGATCATAGATTGTTATCCTAATGTGCCATTCTCCATTATCGTCACTAGGCGGTCTATCCCAATCCCATTTGTGTTTAGATTTCTCAACTTTCCACTTATTCATGACAAGGTTGACGGGCAAGCTTCCTAAGAACTCGGTCATCTTCCTAAATACTAAGGCGTCCTCGAACGGGTTCACTTCCATGTCCCTAGCCATTTCTTTTTCTTGGAAAGTTGCTTTACTAGTGAAAGCTTCATCTAGGTAAAAAGGTCTTTGGAGGCCTATGAGGTTCTTATCTATCCAAGGTCCATATCTAGAAGGTTCTCTATCCAACTTAATCTCATGTGGGATTTCCTCTTCTTTGTAGTACGTATGCTTTTTGACATCGTAAATTGACCTAGCACTCCCTTCTCCTACCACTATTTTGGACATCTTACAATCGATGATGGCACTAGCGGTAGCTAAGAATCCTCTTCCTACTAGTAAGGGGCATGTCGGGTCCTTATTCATGTCTAGCACATGGAAGTCGGCCAAAAGAGTCAACTCTCCTACGTGTACTACCATGTCTTTTATTATTCCTACCAGACGTGCAACACTACCGTCCGCTAGACCTAAGATGGTGTACGTTGGTTCTATTTTACCTAAGTTAAGGCTTCTATGGAGGGACAACAGAACAAGATTGATGCATGACCCTAAGTCGGCTAGAGCGTCAAGAGGTTTGGAAGTTCCAAGCCTACATGGAAGAGTGAATAGCCCGGGATTGTCTAACTTCTTAGGTAAATTATTTCGCACAAAAGCGGACCCATGTTTTCCAAGCTTAAGTTCTAACTCATATTTTTATTTTAAAGCATTATAATAAGGTGCATGAGCTAAGACCTCAAGAATCGGTTTTTCTTGATGGAGTTCCTTGTACTCCTCCTCTAAACTAGGTTTGGATTCTTGGTTGACGGGTTTCTCAAGAGTGGGTTCCACCAACGGTGCAGGGCCTTGGTACCTTTTGGATGGCTTGGAACCCTTTTTGATAGCGTTTACCGAGTGAACCGTTGGGTGTGAGGGGCATGGATGTGTGTTCTCCAATGGTTAACAAGAACATGAAGTCGACGAGATCGAATTCACTTTTGGGTTCTTTATAGTGTCACTTGGGAGTGCTCCAACTTCCCGTTCATTGAAGGCTTTTAAGAGGGCATCAAGCTTGTTTGTCATCTCGCTTTGTCTTTGCTTAAAATCGGCTTCAAGCTTAGTCAATCGAGTCTCTTGAGATGACAGGAATCTAGATGCAATTACCTCAAGATTAGTGGGGTTCCCGGTGTTTAGAGAGTTGAACCTATTAGGTGGACTAGATGAGCTTTGGGGTGTGCTTGAGTTTTGGTTCCACTTAAGGTTAGGGTGATTTTTCCATGAGGGGTTGTAAGAGTTTCCTAAGTTGTTTTGTTCGGGTTTGAAAGTGTACCACTTTTCTCCCGCTCTGTCGGTACGCACGGAGGCGTAGTCCGCAAAAGCTTGTTCGGGAAGTCTTGTGCAATCACGAGTATCATGGGGACCACTACATAACTCACAAGGTAAAGTGATTTTATTCACTTGACGTGAGGACTTAGGATTTTCGTAGGAACTCATTAGGAAATTAACTTGATCTTCAAGTTCGATCATCCTACGATCGGAAGGAGGCAAGGAGATTGCCTTAACGGTTTTGGGCGACTACGGGGTCATCCCAACTTCGTTGTCATAGAGGCGAGGTCCTCTATCATACCCCATGATTCTTCCGCGGTGAGATCACTATGTTTTCCACTGGCCGCTTGGTCAATGGATCGCTTGGTGGGGAAGTTGACATGATCATAGAAAATTTGGACTTGGAGCCAAAGATCAATGCCGTGATGAGGGACTTTATGAAGTAAGTCCTTGAATCGAGTCCATATAAGGTAGTTAACTAACCAATGTGGTTAGCTAAAATATCATTAGATGTAAAATGGAAGGCCATTTGGGTTAAATCCTACGATGCCTCTTATCACTTGAACATATTTTTATCACTCAAGAGTGATTTTAGCCGTAATGCATAACTAGTACAAGTTCTAGAATCGACATAATCACCGGCACACTCATAGCAAATATAAAACAAAAGATGTGTTTTATACAAAAAAAAAACCTCACAATTAAGTGGAAAAAAAAGCTATAATGCGCGCTATAAAATGCTATCGAATCCAAAATGAATTACTTCCGTAATTTGTTCAAATCGAAATTTTTTCAAAAACCTCATTTTACCATTGAAATACCCAAGTTGTTTTTAATATATCCAAAAAATGTGTGAAAACAACTAGACAATCAAGGGCGATTTCCTGCTAATTACTTGCATCCAAAAGTTTATCTAAAAAAAAATAAGACTAAAAGCTAAAAAATTAAAAATCGTATCAATTTTCCTATTTTCTTCCCTCCCCCATACTTAAGTTTTGCATTGTCCTCAATGTAATAAAAATAAACTTCAAAGTAAAGAAAATGGGAAAAAGAAATATTCAAAAGATACCACGGGATAAAGTATGCAATACGCATATTGGGTCATAAGCAACCATGTCATAAAACTGCAATACATCCTGCAAACAATACTGCAATACACAATATTTGACCATCAATAAGCTTCCGACAAATCCATCCAAATATTTGACCATCAATAAGCTTCCGACAAATCCATCCTGCAAACAAAACTGCAATACACAATACACAAAACAAAACAAAACAATCCAAATGCTACTAAAAATATGAAAAATAAACAAAGTATGATAATCATCCTAGAGAAATAGTTAAGAGATATAGATAATATTGTTTAACACATGATAACCATTGTTTTTGAAACCATAAATCTAGAATGATCCACGATCATTCGTGGTCCTCATTCATCTCATCACCTTCTTCATTATCATTATCCTCGTCATCATCATCACTCTCGGACACATAGTGCTCATCTACAAACTCTGAACGAACTCTCCCCTTCTTTTTTGTTCCTCCAACATCATAGCTTGATCCACCAACCTTGGGTAATCTACCATATGCGGGTACTGGGTCAGGAAATGGTGCATAGCCAGGATATGGGTACGGATATGGTCTAGGATAAGAAGTGTAGGGGAAAGGATATGGTGGAACATTGGGTGGATTGTAGGGTGGCAACTCGTAGTTGGCTTCTTGAGCCATTTGTTGAAAAATAGGCATTGAATAATCATTGATGTAATTGTTTCTCAACATCATCGAGTCTCTCCAAACGTCCCTACAGTCAATTTCATTCAAATATTGGTTCCACTCTCCCCAACCTGAGTCAAAACTACTAGACGTACCCGTTTGCACGTTCCCCATCGGTATATTGCCCATTGGGACATTTCCTGGCTGTTGTAGTGGTTGTTGTTGTTGTGGTTCAATCCATGCTCCTAATGTTTTCAATTTCTTAGTCAAAGCATTTTCGAAACCACTTGCACTCCAAATTTCACTAAACTTTGGCTTTCCACACTTAGCCAACTCACTACTATTGTAATACCCAAAATTTCTTGCCAACCTCGTCACAAAATGGCCTCCATAAATGTTGCTATTACCTTTGATTCCCGGGGCTCTCCTAGACAAATACTCGACTATTAGCCAAGCCGCATTTCCGTCCTTAGATTCTTCCAATAACATCATAACCCACAAGTCCGGCTTCTGACATTTGTCCCTGCTTCCAAATCTATGAAACGGCCCAGTTACTAGCAACTTGTGTAGTATTCTCATTAACGGATTCCTAATGGTTGCAGCATTCCTCCTAGTACAAGAAGGATCTCCCACTCGATTGTATTCTTTTTCAAACCTCCTAAGCCTCGAAAAGTGAGCTTCAAATAATCGATGCTTAACCTCATTCAGTTCATACAAGCCAAGAGCAACAACAAAATCCGACAAAGTGTAGGCGTGATCCCGCCCACAAAGCCTAAACCAAATACAAACTTCTTCCATCAAGTTCCGAACATTGATCTTCCTCTCAAAATACATAGTCGAAAAGAACTCCATACACCACTCACGATAAACCTCTTCATTTATGCTAAATGCTCTTTCCCATGACAAATCATCAAACGAATCCACATCAGCCGGATACATATAAGATGTCCGCATCATTCTCCGCAACTCTTCTTGACATTCATATTCGGCACATAAATCCCAATCAATCACATATTCATTTGCTTAGAACTCAACAAATTCGACCGCGATTCTTTCAATTACTAGTTCTAATCAACAATGTGGCATCTAATATTCATTAAGGACGCATCATCTACCAACTACGAATCACCAATTGCAACTTAATTTGATTCAATGGCATAACCTAATTAAATCCGAAAATTCAATCATCTAATACTCATTCCATGTTGAATCAATCACTAAAATTCTTTTTGCAATGCATTCCTATATCAATTACCCACTTAATCCTAAAAGATTACAACTTAATTCGAATTCTATCCAAAACCCCCAAATTAGTGGCCTAATTTGCAATTCGAATCAAATGCTCTAATTAAACCTTAATTGAGTTAATTGAATGCAGATGCTTACTTGTTTGGGTGCCATGATGATCTTCTACAACTTATACAACCTTCAAATAGCTTCTATTGGTCGAATTTTGCGAAACCCAGCTGGAGGATTAGTGTGTGTGTGTGTTTTTCTAGAAAAATTGAATTTTTGGTATATATACTTGTATGCAACCGGTTCAGTCATGGACACAACCGTTTTGGTTTGCATTTTTGCCAAATTTTGCATTTTTCTCGTTACTTAGGCATTTTACCTTCCAAGCAACAATCGTTTACTCAAAAATTCTATTAAAGATGCACACAACATTCATCCACCATTTGGAAATTTCAACAATCATCTAATCTCAAAACTCAAATCATCATACTCATAACTAAAAACTAAAACTAAAACTCATAATGCATTAATCAAATAACCTCAACATAATAATAAAGATAAAACTGAAATGAAAAACAAGAAATCCTAAATGCATAAAATCAAAAAGTTCATGAAATTCAAGCAAACAATTGCTTGTTTATTATGGTGCCTTGTTTCTCCTTAGAATTCCTCGAAATACTCATGCCTTAAGATGTTCTCACTTAGAAATTTCCCAGTCAATTCACGGTGTGTTTCAAAAGTTTTGAACTTCCTTACAAATCTTCTCCCATCCGAACATAGTATATCTAATTTGACGTGCCATTCTTCATCCCCATTCTGTCTCTTGTAAATACCCGACCCCTCGAGTTCCCATTCCAAATTCTTGAGCTGAACCGGTAAAGAACCTAAGAAATCGGTTAGCTTCTTGTAAACAAGGATGTTTTTGAATGGATTGTAAAATGCTTCCACCGCTAGTGTGCGTTCCATCTCATCCTCAATATCAAATTATGGTGGAGCTAGTGGTCCATACATCGGGTTTCATCGAACATCATGTCCTACTTTAAAACAAGTCAAGTCCTCGTCCGCTTCCATCAATTATAAATCTTCAATGAATTCCACAACTGGTCCCCTTGGTTTGGAATAATAGGTTTGTTTTGAGATTCCATCATCGATAGTCATCGTACCTCTACACATGTCTATGATTGCACCACATGTGCGAAGGAATGGTCTTCCTAGTAGAAGTGGTAAACTCTTATCCACCGTAATGTCTAGGACTAGAAAATCAGCCAAATAGGGTTGATAACCAATTTGAACTCTTACGTTTTTCACCTCCCCCATTGCTTTTGCTTTAGAATTATCCGCCATGGTAAGTTTTGAATGATTTGGTTGTGGCTTACTAAGACCCAACGTCTTAAACAATGGATAGGGCATAACATTAAGGCTTGAACCCGTATCAGCTAAGGCATACACTGGTGTGGTTCCGTTCACTTTAATTGGCAAAACAAAATTCCCCGGATCTTTCTCCTTACGTGGCATACCTCTAAACAAAATCCTATACCTATACTCCTCCGATAGATCTTTATCCTCCAATCTTGCTCTTGCTAGCATCATCGCATCTAGTTTCTTACGGTAGAGAACGTAATCTTGTAGTACCTCAATCACCGGCTTTTTCTCATTTAGCTCAAGAAACTTTTGTTCAAGGTTTTCTAAAATAGCTTCTTTTTATTCTTGGGTTAACGGTTTGAAAGTGTTTGGTGTAGTAGGTGGTGAAGGTGTGTAATCATTTGTTTTATTGGTGGATGTGGTAGGAGTTAATTTGTTGGACGAGGTTTTCTTCCTATTTGCCTTCCCCATCTTTACGACTTCCACATCTTCCTTTTCCATATTAGCACATAACTCCACAAGCATCTCATTCACCCCCTTTTCTTCTTTCAAATCAGTGATATTGATCCTCATTTCCCCCAAGGAAAAATCCACTTGGCATTTGGTTGTGTTGGAATCACTCCTAAACAGTATTTCAAGTATTTATATTTCATATGTAATAGGTAGCTTTATTATGGCCTTTATGTTTGTTTAAGGTCCAGCTTATGTAGAAGGCCCATAAGCTGAGGCCCAAGCCCAATAAGGAATAGGTAAGGAGAGGGAGTGTTGCCCTAGCTCCTTGCCTATATAAACTATTGTAAACCCTCATTTGAGGGTTGGTTGTTCAAGTTATTTCTTTCACTCACCTCCTACGCATAACCGGTTACAATATTGTATGTGTGTGTGTTTGATACTTGTTCAATCGCCTTCATCTCTTTCTCTATAAGCTTGTGTTGTAAAACTAGTGACCTAACAGTGGTATCAATCGCCAAATAGTTGGGTGTACTCGTTTGTTTTGAAGTTTTGGTTTGGGTCTTACGCGTAAAGATAACACAATCTTTGGTTCGCTTAAAACTAATTTTTACACTTTTGAATCCAAGATTCTTGTACTTTCAACGTTATTAGGTGTTAAACTATTGGTTTTGGCAAAAGTTTGGAACTTTACGTGTTTTCCTTGTTTTAAGCTTGTTTTTATGCATGAGTGTTATCCTACGCAGTGCTGTTTTAAGTGCTTTGGATCATCAAGTTTCACACTTTTGTGTTATTTTGGTGTTATTGAAGCTATTTCAACACACAAAAGCGGTTTAGAAACACATTTGGATAGAATCAACGTTACGAGTAATCTTACGCGTAACAAAACCCTAAAATTACGCGTAAGACTTTCCTTGGTTTGATCTTCAATTTTCGGTTTATTCCGTGTTTTCTTACTTGGATAAGTCCGAAAATACGTCGACTTTGGATATCTTTTGCCTTTGTGAAGTGTAAAGATCATTTGGGATAAAACCCTAAAATTACGCATAAGCATAAGCTTCACGCGAGAATTCCCACGCTTAAGGTTCATCTTACGCGTAGACCTGATCCCACGCATAAGGTAATCCTACGCCTAAGTTTCTCGCCTAACTTCTGCTTACGCATAACTTTAGCCTTTTTCCCTACTTACGCGTAAGCTAAAACTACAGCGTAACTTGTCTTTGTTCTGGCGTAACTTTGGTGATTTCTACGCATAAGTGTTATATTGCTCTCATGTGATTTCTACGCCTAAGGACACTTCATCAACAAAGGTTCATTCGACTACAAAGATCCATCAACACAAGTTATCAAAAAAAAAAAAAAAGAGTTTTTGGCGGAAAATTTGAGTAAAATTTAATTTTTCGAGGAGACTAAACGTTCAATTTTTACGCGAGATTCAAATTTTGGTTTAACCGTGAAAATTTTGGTCAAACATTCAAATTTTTGGGCCTAAATTCAAATTTTTCGGGTAAAATTTGGCGTCAAAATTGTCATAACTCAAATTCTTCTTTCAACCTTAGAATTGAATTTTATAGTGAATTTCAAATTTTGAGAGTCAAAAATTTTCAAAATTCTTTTTGGAGGGAAATTGCAATTCACTATATCGACCTTCTGTGTGCTATATCGACTTTGCACCTTTTCTTCTCTTTGATACTACAGGGGAGTAAAATGGATTCGATCATAAAGATCCATTTGTGGCATTGCAAGAAGGATTCATGGCTATAACTCCGGCATTCAAGCGTCGACAACATCTAATTCTCAATATCCCGATCGTACAAGGTGCAAGAGTTGTTGTACATGAAAGGAATGCTCAAATGGACGTTGAGAATGTGGTGATTCTTGCAATCGCCGTAATGCGGACAATGAGGTTGAAGCATTGGAAGCGACATGACAAGACGGATCTGGAGAAGATATCATACTCAACTTCGACACCGAGCCTAAGCGTGACGAAGAACAAATGGTTGAGGAAGATATCTTACCCACCTATGACATCGATACGAATGGATGGTCGAGGTACAATCTATTGTTGATCATATTACGCTGCAATGCGATACAACATCTTGAGCAACTGAATTCGATAATGAAGGAGAGGTTGACCGGTGTGTTGCACAATGTCGAACAACTATCTCACGTCCGAGCCCTTCCTTGTTAACAATTCAACTGAAACGTCAAATCAAACTCTTGAATCGAAAACATTCTTCTCAAAAGACCATTGCTCGGTTTCATAAAGATTTTTCAAAACTAGAGGCACATTGCATCTCTTGAACTTAAAATTCAAAACAAATCTTTTCTTGAAACACAATGGTCGGTCTTCAAATGAACAAAGTAATCATGTGGATACATTAGTAAAAGAAAATGAGCATTTAAAGGCTCAACTTCAAGCAAAGGGCTTGCACATGTTGCTTTACAAAACAAACTAAGAAGATTCATCGACAAGAATGTGGATACTAATTTTGAAAAACCAACAATCTTGGGGAAATCGTCAGAAACCAATCGAAAACAATCGGTAGTTAGACAACCAACCGCTTTTCAATCTGAACGTTCAAAATCGTCAAAACCACGGTTTGCCTCCCAAGTTGTTGAGAATAATCATTTGTCAAAACCAGTCACCCCACATTACGGGCCAATGAATAATGCTTGCTTTCTATTAAATCATTTTACATTATACTGTTTACATTATATCTCAACAAGTAGTCGCTCTGGCCAATCTAGGACTAGTTCAAATCATGTGTCTAAACGAGCATTAAGCGTAAAGATTCATATGATTCAAATGGCGCGTACAAGAACCGTGATCTTGAAAAGGCTAGGAAAAGGCACTACTCCAAAAGGATGGAATCTTAGGTTCACGACCTAGTGTATCACCTTCGAGTGTATTACTTAACACTGCTTGTAGTAGCAAACCAAAACCTAAGTTTACTCAAACAGTTAGAAATAAACCCGTTGCTCTAAACGTAAAATTTCAGAAACCTAATAGGTGGATCAATATAGGACGCAAATTCTTCCCAAAAGAAGTTTCAACATCCCTTAGATCTACCCTTAGATGGATACCAATGGGTAAAGTTTTCAAAACTGCTGGTCTTAGGTGGATTCCTACAGGCAATATACTAAGTAGTTGCACCAAAACAAGGAAATCATCAAAATAGCATGTTCAGGTGTCAAGAAGATAATTGACACTACATCTTTATGCCTCTAACACCTGGAACCCAGTTACACTTGGGGATCCATGTTTCTATTTCTTGCCCCCTTTCTATTCTCTCTATGCGGTACAACATGACTATGGCTCCTCTTGCAAAACAGTAGGACCCGTTTCTCACGATCAAAATATATTCATCCATCATTTGCTCCACCATTGTACTTAATCGTCAAAATTGGGAACATTGCTTGCTCCTCCGGTTAAAGATTCTGTCAAAGTCGTGCTTGGATGTATCGAATGTTTCATTGCACAACCGATAATACTCTAATTTAGGATACACTCAAACTACAACAACTACCATTGTTATAGATGCACCTCCAACAATCGAATCTTTGATAACGAGAAGATCAAAGTGTTTCCTACAACAATGTCACGGTGATGATCAACATTATGAACATAGATGTTTTTGTCGTGATTGATTCTCTCGAGATATTATGGTACTTCACACTTGTTCGATTGCTTGGACTTACATGGTTTCACTATCTCCTCATACATGGTTTCGATGTCTTGATTCATCATCAACATCGTGGTGTATGATTACGATTCATTGAAAACATCGAGGGGAGAGAGTGTAGGCGTCCTTTCCTTCTTCGTTTTCCACGTGCTTCCTTGCGAAAACCCAATGCTCTCCAAAATTTCTTCCATAAGGGCGAAGAAATGAGACGATCTGTGGTTCAAACGTCTTAATTCAGTGTTATCGTCTCAACTTTCACGGGTTATATTGTGTGAAGTTACACAAATATAACGTTAAGATGCCTCACACACGGTCTTGGTATCGAGTTATTGCTTATTCACAATGACTAGTATTCCGAAAGACCACAACATTCAGAGGAAAGTCGTTTCATTTCGTCTTTCGTGGTTTGTTTGATGTGATGCGTCTACATACGCGAGAAGATCTTGTTGATTTCTGGCATGTTTCCTCGAGCGAATCTTCCGCAATTAGTCGATTTTCTTTGTATGGTTTATTGCTCATCTACAAATTCCGCGCATCTTGAAACCGTCAAAAGTTAGAGAAATGTAGACTTCATCAAAAGTTTCAAATCTGCTAAAGGCGGTTGTCGATTCGAGGGGAGCTATTTACGAAACATCGTCAATTGGGGAAAGGTTAATTTGTATCACACTTATTTCATCTTTTCCCTAAAATGGCTTGTGCACATATACGATGTACAACCCGTGTCTGTCGAAAGGACCACGTAGTGCGCCTCGATGCCACAATCCTTATAAAAGGAGCGAAAGCTTCTTATTTTGAGTAAAACCTATCAAACCTTTCATTATTCAAGGTTTTGCTCAAAAGACAAGTACTTCCCATATGATTTCAAAACCTCAACCGCTTATATCACTAGTTGAGGGGAGTATTTGATGAAAACTTTGTTCACAAATTGTTCACAAGTGGTCACTTTACCGCAACACTCAAAATGGTCATATTTATTCTCAAAATGTTTCAAAAATAACATCTTATATGCCATTTTTGAGGGGAGAAAATTATGTGATAAGAAATATGTTGTACAAAATGCAAATGAATCATGTACCTCGGACTTAACCTCTGAATTGACGGTACTAAAGCTGTTAGTAACTCGAAAAGACTTGTCTGGACGGGTAATAATTTCAAGCTAGTTCGCTAGTGATGTAAGCGTGTCTCGCAAAGGACTTGTCTCGAGTAGAAAGTACCATTCGAGAAACTTTTGATAGACATGAACTCGGCGGGTTTGACAACCTTCCAAGGTTTGTCTACACCTTCAGTAGTTATTAGAGCTAGTTGTCACCTAAAAGCTAACAACGTATCTCTTTAACTATTCAACGTAACCGTGTCTCGCGGAGATTGTCTATCTTTAGTGGATCAATTCAAAAGTCGCGCTCTTTCCTCACCGTGCATTTAACCATTAAAACTATTAAGCACATGTGGAGGGAGTATTTATGCAAAACTTATCTCTCATCATGGTTCAAACATGTTTTCATTTACAAACCCTTTGAGAGATATTTTAACTTACAAAGGTTATAATGGCAAACATAGGTTAGTCATGGAGTTATAAGGTGAATAAGGTTAGGAATAACTGTCCTATGATCCGCTTGAGCCGGAGGGATCTACCCAAGGACACTACCATTAGTTAGTGTTAGAAGTCCTTAGGAATGATTATAAAAAGGAGAAAATGAGAATCGGAGAAAGAAGGAGTTGAAGAATCAAAAGAAATGTAAAGTAAAGGGTGAAAAGAAATAGCCCTCCAGTTATTCAACTTAGGGCGACACCGGGTTCAATTCATATGCTCTTGGTTATCACTTAGTGACACCGGTATTGAAGATTAAAAGTCGTCATGGACCCGATGGCGCATGCACTAAACCTTCTTAGCCACTCAAGTTTCTCTCGACGAAGCTTGTTTCATTCTCACGGGGAACCCTACATTAACTATTAGCTTTCTCTTAGAGATCGTGATATTGAAGAAGGAGACCCTCCCTAGTCTCTGCTCGGGAAAACCAAAATGCCTTTGTTGAGTCTAGAGCCACGAGATTCATCAAATGATCTCTTAGGAACACTTGACATTTAATCACTTGTTGATCAACAAATAAGATCTTGATGATTCGGTGGTTCATATCGAGTCCTTCACGGATCTTAGCAATCTGTCGAGAACCTTTATGAGAGGTTCACATCATGATCCTCGGTGATTGAATGGAAACTCCCGCGGGGTCAACATCAAACAGCCACGACGGCGGTCGCTTCGGTAACTCCCGTGGATTACGCGGTGTGTCTCAAACGGTCTCTGATCGTGAGGTGATACTTGGTGTACCTCGGCGACTCATCCGAATCAGATGTATTTCGGTACATCGCGTTATCTCACTTGTGGGACTCCAGTTCAGGAACGGCCTTTGTAAGAATTAGAGTTGTGTTTTCACACTATGCTGTTAACACTCTCGAAGTTCAAACTTGTAAGTGCCGGAAACCTCTTATTTCTAACCGTTTGCAATGTTTTCTTCTTATGGAAGCTCCGGAGCGGGATGATCGTGCTGATTCTTCTCATGTTCACGCCAACATCATCACTAATGAAAGTTCTACTCAAAAGCAACACAACCGTCATAATGATTCTTCGTCTAATTAAAGAATCTACAAAGTCAAAGACTTACAGAACTTCATCAGTATTGATTTCCAACGTCAAAGAGCGTGTGAGCATGTTGAAGAATGACGAGGAGACACTGGAGCGTGAAGGACACGAGCGGAGGCGATCGATGCACAACAACATACTATCACTTTCACCACAAAGAACAATGATCAAAGAACAAAGTTAATGATGACGTCGAAGCATAACGTTCAAAGACAACGATCTCTCTACACCGGAGAGATTGTTCGAATCAAGACAATTCCTCTCACAAGAAAGAAGAATGTCGAAGGCGTCACCGCTACTATTACATCAACGCCTTCACCGTTTACCTTCATATATACTTGAGGGGAGATTGTTGGAATCACTCCTAAACAAGATTTCAAGTATTTATATTTCATATGTAATAGGTAGCTTTATTATGGCCTTTATGTTTGTTTAAGGTCCGACTTATGTAGAAGGCCCATAAGTGAGGCCCAAGCCCAATAAGGAATAGGGAAGGAGAGGAGTGTTGCCCTAGCTCCTTGCCTATATAAACTATTGTAAACCCTCATTTGAGGGTTGGTTGTTCAAGTTATTTCTTTCACTCACCTCCTACGCATAACCGGTTACAATATTGTGTGTGTGTGTGTTTGATACTTGTTCAATCGCCTTCATCTCTTTCTCTATAAGCTTGTGTTGTAAAACTAGTGACCTAACAGGTTGTTACAAGAAAATCCCGCCCAAAACATACATTAGGCTCATCGGCGTTCCCCTCTTCCAAGACAACAAAATCTATTTCAAAAATGTGACAATGAATGTTAACCTTAAGATTCTTAACCATTCTTCTTCCGTAAGCTTCGTAATCCAAACGCATATGGCCAATTTGATCAAGAACTTTTTCCAAAATGTAATTTTCACCATAGGCCATGTTTAGTTGCGCGTCCCAAGCACTCACCCCTTCTACACTACAAGGTGTACCGAACCTCATAAGTGGCGAATCATACTCCGTTAAAGGTGCTTGTGTGAATACCACAACTCTTCCCTTCTTAGGAAGTTGAACTTTGTTTTCACCCGTTTCTTCCATACTAACCGTATCAATCCCCAAATCCTTCTTACTCCCTTCTAAGATATTTCCAATCTTCTCCAACGAACTCCGGTGTCTTTGAACATCTCATCCAAGTTACGAATGTACTCGGAAATTCGCTTAAACTATCCATAATAACTATCTAACAAGACAAAACAAAACCAAAAACAAAAATCCAAATCATTAGCGTTAGAGTTAGTAAAAACAAAAGCAAACTATAGAAACATATACTAAGCAAGTAAAGACACTTAACAAAACTGAAAACACATGCTAAAACTCAAAATTTAAAAAGTAGAAATTTTTTTACCGAGAGCTCCAACCGGATCGGTTGGCTCACCAACCGATTCGGTTGGTGGTAAACATTTTAACCAAAACATCCAACCGATCCGGTTTCGGGTTGCAACCGAACGGTTGGATAGATTTCCTAATTTATTTTTTTTATATATATTAAACCAGTAAATTAATTAAAATTAAAAATCTATTAAGTGTACTTAAACTCTTAATTAATTGAGACTACTCATTATCCTTATTAATTATAAAATTAATTAAGTTATTAAATGAAAACTATAGTAACTACTATATTAAACAACTCATTAAGACTACTAAAACCATAAAAACTGAAAATTAACTATTTCTAATTACTGTAATTAAAACAATTAACTAAAAAAGTAAATAAAACCAAAAATAACTAAAATAAGAGAAAAACAAAAAATCTAAGAAAAGCATAAACAACCCATGAGATAATCTATAAAAATCAGAAATAACAAGAATTAATCTATAAACTATAACACAGATCACTGGATAAACTAAAACTATGAAAATCAAAAGACAAATATTTTCCGAGAGCACTAACCGGATCGGTTGCAGGCGCAACCGGATCGGTTAGCCTCTAAACCAAAAAAAAAATCTTCTTTTTTTTTGACAAAATTCAATTTTAAATCCTACCAATTTTACAGAATCTTAACAAAATCAAATTACTTAGAAATCCAAAATCCCCGGCAGCGGCGCCAAAAACTTGATGGTGCTTACCGTGTGCAAGTTTTAAAAATTTATTAACACGATTTTATCCGTCTAATACTATACACACATACGAGCAAGTATACTCGTTCGCGATAGCAAAGGTGGCTAAGTCGTGATCGTCCCAAGAGATTTTGTGTTTGAAATTGTTTTAAAAGATTAGTAACAAGAAAGCTTTGTCAAGGCTTCTTCCAAAAGTGATGTTATAGTGAAATTCAATATAAAGAAATATATATACTTGTGTGTAGTCTATAGGCAATCATAGTAAGTGTTCATGAAGGCTTGGTGTAAACTCTTGATGTGATTATCCTAATGATTATACTTTATAAAATCCATTTGTTTGTAAAATGTTCTTATTAAACGTGTTCCTACGAATCTTTCGACCTTTCGTGATGAAAATGTTTCTAGTCTTGTTTCAGTAAGTAAATATGGTGATTGTCAATCACCATATCCCCATACTAGTTTGTCACTTAACTTTTTGGAATAAAACACAAGAGAAATCCTTTCGGTCATTTTTCTTAAAACATGTTTTACCGACAAATCAAACAAGACTAGTATTTTTCCAACAAACTCATTTAAACAAGATCATATATACATGCATCACATATGAGAACACTAGTATGATTTCCTACATCCTTACACATAAGTATATTCAAAAACTACTCCATGATAATAATAACAAAACACAAGAAATAACAAAGTAATTCCAATAACTCAAGAGAATAGAAATCCATAACAAGGTTCATATAATACCTAAACTTTTGAGATTACAAGAACTAGAAATCGTGGCTTATAGCAACCACACGCCTCCAATCACCTAGCTTAACCGTATAACTCCGAATAACCAAAACAATGGATGAGAATTGCTCTCTCCAACCTCCTGGACATTTTACAGTGAATACTAAACTTTTGGGATGAATAATATGGTTGGTAATAGTTTTGGTGTAAACTATTACACTTTTGGTTGTGTCACACCTAGTATACTAAGTCTAGGTTCAATATATAGCCAAAGAGACTTAACTAACTGGCCAAAAATGTTCCCAACAAGTTAATAACAAGAAATGATCGGCCTCCAATGATTATGGGGAGTTAAGGCAATATTAAATGCTTTTTTATGTAACTCCAGTCCATGCAACCGAACCGGTTATGATGCAACCGTATCGGTTGCGTTTTGATCATCGCCCAACCGAATCGGTTGCGGGCTGATGAGTGTGTAAATACTCATCTTTTTTGGTCAAATCTGAACTGCAAAACGTTTAAAAATGCTCAGAAATGCACCAAAATACTGAAAATATTCCAAAATTGCATTTTATATGTTTCAGATGCAAAATGTTCAAAATCGGATGAAAAATGAGCTAAGTTTGCATAATTGGCGCTTCGGTCCCCAAGTTTCAAAAGTTGTCGAAATAGTCCACGAGCCTTAATTTCAAAGAAAAATCACCAAAGGTCCTTTTAAAATCATAACTTGTCAAAATTAGTCCTTTGGTGAAAAATATCAAAAGTTTTGAGAAATTACAAAATTGGTCCTTCAAGTTTCAAATTTGTCAAAAATGGCCCTTGGAAAATTGGAAAATGTCAAGTTTGGTCCTTGTACTATGGGAGCTTGTCAGTTTTGGTCCCTTGAAACAACTTTGATAAAATGGCAGCCATGGTCCCTTGTTTTTCAGAAATTACACAAATGGTCCCTATGTTATTAAACCCTTTACAAGCCTTTGGACCCTTTCATAATCCCTTTTGGACCCTGCCATAGCCATTTGGACTCCTACCTTTGGACCCCCCTTTGATATTAAACCTCTGGTCAAACAAACCAGTCAAACAACTACACCTTGGCGCCTTTTTCTTTCTTCCCTGTCAAAGTGCCTGCAACACTCCATCTCCCCTCCTCCAGCTCATCTTCACCAACCTTTTCACTCCACCTCAACAACCCTCCAAATAACATTAAATGCACCCTTGTCCATCTCACTCAACCCTCCCAATTGATAAAAACACATTTCCCGCCAAAATGCAATCAAGGGCCAAGATGACATCAAGTCATCCAATGGTCTCAGAGACAGCTGGGATTTGCTAAGAGAGAGAGAGGAGAAGACATATTGGAGTATAAAAAGAGGATGAGGAGAGAAGAAAGAGAGTAGTTAGTTTTAATAATTTTTCTTAATGTCGTTTTTTTAAATAAATGTCTTAGTTTAATTCAAAATGTTGTAATTTCAGTTTCTTTGTATCACATTTAAGTTAAAACATCTTTGTAATGTGCTTTTGATTATCAATCCAAGTTTTATATAAGTTCCAAGTTTTATGTTTCTTGTTGAAGTTCGGTTTCAAATTCTTATTTCCGTGCTTCTAGCAACTTATTTTAAGTTACAACAAGTTTATTTAAGCTATTTAAAGCTTTTTGTAAGCTTATGCATCAATTTCAAGCAATATTGGATCATGGTCAACAAAAGTCAAACTGGGTGCAATTGGACTTGGTTTTGGAATTTGGGTGATGCAGAGCATTGGATGGGGTGAAATAGACTAGGTTAGAGTAGTTTTGGTTCTGGTCTTAGCCTGCAAATAAGCTGGACCTATGTGAGTTTGTATTTCATTTTTCAATTTCAATCCATTTTGCATATTATGCTTGTCTGTGTATCTGTGGTCACCATTAGTGTAAACTTGTTTATATAGTTGTATTTAGGTCATGTAAACTCAGTTTGATCATTGGAACAAGTTGGTTCAGTGTTTAGCTCATTTTAAGTTCAAATCAGTCCTAGTAAAGAGTGTTTGGATTAACTGAATTAACTGATTTAGAGAGTTGTTCAGTGTTTGAAACTTGTTGTTTCAGGTTTGTGTAACTCTTTTGAAACCATTTGAATAAGTTATTTGTGCCTGCACACTCACAAGTCAAAATTCCATGTTATGCTCAACAATTGTTTACTGTTAAGGATTTATAAGTCCAAACCTTTCATGTAGGTGTAGAATCAGTTAAGCTAGCTTATTTCAGTTTCATTTCATCTTAAAATATCATAATCAGTCCAAAAATTAGCTTCAAATCTCACATAAGTCAAACTCTTCAAAACTGTTTTAAAAGTCAAAATGTGAAATTCCAGTTTTTCACCCAACTGAGTTGAATTTTCATTGACTCATCTCTGGGTCAAATTAAGTGGAACTTGTGATTTTAAAAACCTCAGCTGGTCTATTTTCTTATTGCTATTTTTGTAGATTTTTGCAAATTTTTTATAAGCTTCAAAATGGGTCATCAACTTAGGCTTATTTGCCCTGTGCAACTGACTCAGTTAACACCGAGTCTGCACAGGGACTTGCAGTGCTTGGGAAAAGCTCATAAGAGCTTGTGAGCATCTGATCTTTGGTTTAGAGATAGTCACCCAGGTCTACATTAGGTTCCTTCTTTTAGTTTTGAGTTTGGCTTATTTAGGAAGCTTGTGCTTAATCTCCAAAGTAGTGGCCCAAAACTGATTTTTGGCACTAAAGCCAAATACTCAAATCTTTGTAGTTGCTATTTAGAGGTTAAGAGTAGTTGTTTTTAGTTGATTTTGAGTTCTTTTAGCATTATGTAGCTTCTGTAATCAGTTTGGTAGTCATTTGGTCCTTTTTGCTTATTTTTAGTGCTTATTTATAAGCATTCTCCATAGCAGTTCCATATTCTTGCACACAAGAACTTGTTTTTATATTTTTCCTAGATTCTAAATATTATTTTAGACTTATCCTGAATTTTTCATATTTTTCTATTACTGTTTGGTATTTTTCTTGATTTAAATCAATTTTTAGCACTTTTTAATTAGCATTTAATTCAATTAATTAAGAAAAGTTTCAAAAAAATAATTTTTCATTTTTCTTAAGTTAAGATAAATATAAAAAGTCAAAAAAATATTTTTCCAGATTTTTCTTAGTTAAATTTGTATTTTTAAATAATTTAATTAGTTTTTAATAGTTTTTAATTCATAGAAAATCCAAAAATAATCAGAAAAATATAAAAATAGTTTTGAAAATTCTCTTTTGTTATTTTAGATTTTTCCAAGTCATAATTTCATTTTTCTAGCTTTATTTTATATTTTCTTGTATTTTAGGTTATTATTAAATAGTTAAAATTAGTTTTTAGTTAATAATAATTAGATATATAGTTATAAAAATAATTTTCTTTTTCTAATAATTTTCTTTTAACTTTAGGATTGTAAAAATGTCATTTTCATATTTTTAGGATTTATATTGTTTTAGTTTCATATTTTCTTTTGTGCGTCGCGTAGTTTTAAATTCTAGTTTTATAAAAACATAAAATCAAAAACATCATTTTGCAAATAGTGATAGCGTTTATTTAATATTTTTTATCTTTTTAATTTTCTTTAATTTGCATTTAAGCCGTTGTAATTTATAGACTTTTTACGTAGTTATAATAATCACAAATCCTTTCCGCTCAAATCTCTCGATCACTATTCGTTTGGTGATTCTTCGCATAGCTCATTGGGACATAACGACCGGGAAACACTATACTCCCGAGATCTTCATTGCATTCGTTTCTGAACCGTTTTAAGTTTCTTACGGTCGGCCATTCACAAGTGGCCGACTTGTGTGAGAAAACTTGACGGTTTGGAGCGAATCACGGGCTCCAACCGAATGGTTGGGTGCCTCAACTTTGAATTTTGTTGACTTTCTTGGTTTGCGCCTCTTTCTTTGTTCTCGCTGATGATTTCCAAGGCGAAACTTGATCTTTCCTTGCTGTAGATACTTAGAAATCATTGCGCTTCCTAATCATTGAGTCTAAAAGCTTCCTTGCTCGACTTCCTTCCTTGGGAATTCTCCAAATGTGCATAAAAACTTCATTTCTTCATCATTTGTGGTACTTGACTACATATACATACACAATACGCATCTTTTGCACTTTTGCAACAGTTATGAGTAAATATAGCCGATTATCATGCACAAAACCAACAATAACGCTACTAAAAACATGTTCATTTTAGGCGTTATCAGGCCTAGTTTCGCACTATATTCATATAATGAAAACTTAACGTTTTCAATAATGTATCTTATTCTAAATAAATTGGATAAAAACCATTCTTTGTACCTTATGTTGTGATACCAAGATAGTAGCACCCGAAGGTTCGTATGCTTCTGCTAGATACTATTTTCGGGGTGTTACAGATTGGTATCAGAGCCTAGGTTATAGAGAACTAGGTATTTTCAAAACCTAGACTATAACCACTTTTTTGAAAACTTAACCCTATGACCACCACGTGCCTGTCTGCCAAGCTGACGCCTCGCGTATGACTTGTTTAAGGATGTAGATGATTGAGAACACATTAGACGAATTAATTGATGAGATAATTGATGAGATGTTTTTGGCTTATTTGATGAATTGTTTGTTGGCACACTTGTCGAATGTGTGCCCCGCTAGTGGACGATTTAAGTCCGCCCATCTTAGTAGCTCACCATAAGCATTTTCATATGCTTATGCACACACTATGAGCATGTATCATGCTTATACACGCACAGAAAGCATGTCCTCAATCTTACGCATACATTATTCCTTCCACAGAGTTACGCAATTTACTTGTGTAATCTCACCACTCGATTTAGAGCTTGCACACTAGTAGTATTCGTGGGAATGATTTGGGATGTAGAGGACATGATGCTAGTATAACTAAGTCGGGGAGTCACGAACGAGACTTTTTGTCTCATGAACGTGAGTTCCATGGTTCGGTTTTGATGAACACGGGTCTAAAAAGCGTTTAAAACTAATAAAACATGTAAAATAGTGTGTTGGTATCGTGTGTTGTGTCATGTTCATGTGTTTTTGCATTTTTATCATTTTTATGTGTTCTTGGTCATAACTAGTTGATGGGTTTTATTTTTTGATGGTGTTTGGATGTTGCTTAGTTGTGTTTCGAAATTGAAAGAGCTATTGGGAGTGTTTGGATGGAGATGGGAATGTGGAACGAGTCACATGGACCACTAGGGTCCATGTTGGTGGCGTTGGGTATGTGAACGAGACCCTCATGGACCATGGTTCCGGGTCAGTCGTTATGGTAACATATTGGTTGTTGTTGTTGAAGTTTGGATGAGACGCGAGGAGCCAAAGAGCTTCTAGAGCTTGTTTGGTTCACGTTGTCTTAACCGGGACCGTGTCAAGACCATTAGGGTCGTGACATTGGTACGGGTGTGTTTGGTAGTTTGTTTGGATGGCGAGATTGATATGAGATTGTTTGGAGGATTGAATTGGAGATGTGGAGTTGTTTATTTTAGACTTAATAATATATATGTCAACTTTGCGCAACGTCGGTGTTATCGTGACTTTTTAGTCTCAATTGACCCCGACAACACCGTACCATGAACTTTAGTATTTATTGGACAATATGACGTGTAAAAGCCGAGAGTCATGACTCGGACTTGTGAACTCGAAGCGGATAATGACTCGAAACTTGTTTTGAAACTTGACGTAATATATATATATATATATATATATATATATATATATATATATATATATATATATATATATATATATATATATATATATATATATATATATAATGTATTTAGGACATTTTATAAAAGGAAGTCTTAAAAAAATTAAGCCTACACACTTACTAATAAAAGCAACACACTAAACTTCTAACCACCATTTACCATTTTAATAAATTTACTGAAAAATTGAATATTGAACACTTATTTATTTGTAACATTTATGTATAATTTGAAAAACAAAATTGTCTTCCATTTACTGTATTACTCCGTATTAATTTTGCCATTTAATTTTAGGAAAAGATAAAATGCATATATGATGAACTCAAAAACATAACACACTACACCAATTTAGTTTCTTTTTTCTCTCTTCAAAAACACACGCTCAATCTTTATTCTAAATTTTGACAGCCATTAACCCACACTCAATTCGACGCCACCTTCGAACACCATAACCATAGAAACCAAACCATCACCAAAACTCACGGCATCAACAAACAACTTCATAACCCACATCTATCCTATATCCCATCGTCATACCAGTCAACAAAAAAAACAATAAATGAGATCTTAGGCTCGTTTCAATTGAAGAACATATCTTTAAAGATCTCCATAACCCATCATCGATCTATGAAATTAGCAAGATCCATAAACATAACTTTTTTCTTATAATCGAAAGATATAAAGAAAGAATAATAACAAATTTGTTAATATCCTTTCTTCCTTTCGGTCAAAGAAACATAAGAACAAAAAAGTGTTTCAAATAAAATTAGAGAAGACAAAAAGGTGTTTGTGATTATATTTAGAATAAGAAGTACAAGGGTGGATTTGTGTTTATGATTGCCACATATTTTGTTTGAAAGATAAGTGTTGGTGTGATGTGGTAGGCGTGAAATCAGGGTAGAACAAGTGAGAAGCTTTAGGGTATAATCGCTTTATATATGATCCAAAATTTTAGGTTATTACAAATGGCATTTGGATGATTAATTTGCATTGTGCATTTCTTTTGATAACTTGGGCCTCTATCCAATATTTTGGGCTATGAAAGGGGTATACGTAAAATACGGTAAAGGGGACTACGATGAACCGAGAGGTCGGGAAGTTTAACTCGCTTGTCAAACAAACCGCGAGACTTAGCGGCGAAAATGATGAAAATTTGATGATCCGGGTTCACATTTTGTATAAAGATGTACTCTTTTAATATATTTTTCACAAAATTGTTAAATTGTTATAACAAATGCGCAAAAGTTGTATAAGTGTAACAAGAGGCACGTATAATCAAAATAAGAAACAATGGTCGAGTACTTATTAACTCCATAATACTATCCGCATTTGTTACGAAAAACATATAATCAAAAAAATTTAATCATCGCAAATTTTAATTATAAGGTACTCGCCGTCGCAACACGCTGGTACTACACGTTAAAAAAGTCAAATACTTTGATGAGCTCTCTCGTTTTATCAATGTCCTAAAACACTCACTACTCATTTAAAAGTTTTGATAGATTAAGTAAATACATAAATGTAAAAAATAGGGTGTTATAAAGTTTTTAAGAAAATAATGTTATGTGAGTGAGTAACTGAGTAATGAATGTTGTTTTAATTGAAGATGTGTATTAATTAACTATGTGATTAATGGGGTGAGATTGTATGAGAAATGAAACTACCCAAAATTCAAAAATTTAAAGCGAGTCTTAAACGTAACATTACCAATGTTTTAGAGGATTACTAATGACATGAAAATGACCTAAAATATACTATCCTATTTCCCAAAAGCAAAATATATTTAAACAATATAGTAACCATCTCCTGAAATTGTTTATAAAAAAAAGCTCACTAAACTTATAACCACAAATTTAATGCTAAAATTTGAAAAAAAATAGTGTTAGCTATTTACACTATTAATAATTTAGACGTTCTACTTTTGAAAAACATATATATATATATATTGCGCTATAAAGTATTTGAGACATGTTAAACAAAGAAGGTTTAAAATAAAATTTGGCTCATCACAAAATAGTCACGGTACCCACACCGCGATTGACCAGTATATATTCTATATATATATATATATATATATATATATATATATATATATATATATATATATATATATATATATATATATATATATATATATAAGTAGATAAAACTAGAAAATATAAATAATAAATGGTTTTCGTACTAAACATTCGATAACAAGACTCGCCTTGTTATTCGACATTTTAAAAGGGAACTAACGTCTAAAAATATAAATGTTTTGTAATTAATGAGTTATTAAATGTTTCGAGGGCACGTTTATCGAAAAGTGCCATTTATGAGTATTTAATACCATTTATGTGTTGTGCGTGTTACGGATGACCTAACATTAATAGCGTCAAATCCACGTGGATAGCGGACTTATTAGGTTGACGAATCTAATAAGTGCCCGTTATGTACATAGGATAACGTTATTAATGGGTGAATTATCCTTATGACTCGCTAGGATGTGACTGATTTTTGGGATAATAAGGAACATGAATAAATGGTTGAGTTTATCGAGTTGACGAACTCGATAAGATCTAACTACTTATTCTGAAACTTATTAAAATATAAAGCTTATCGCTTAGACGTCTTATTGTGTCGTTATGCGTCGCATTGTGGTCATTTGAGTGCATTCATGGAATCTTGTCGAGTCGATACCACACACACGATGATACCAAACGCTAGTAACTAAATGGCGAAACGAGATATTTTTGAGATAAGAAAAAGGAACACATTTGGGGTAGATAATATTGAAGTTGGGAGTATATATTAAGAATTGGTTTATAGTAATAGGTTGTGCCGAGTCGATAGTTGCTGAGCCGAGTTAGCTATTATCTGCGTTGTTAGTGATTGTTTGTGCTTTGCTTGTTTGATCAAGATTCGTTGAACCTCGGGTGAATATAGACTGATCACCTATATCAGCCAGGGACAGTGAGGCATGGACTGATCACCTATGTCCGACTCAGAGGTAAATCTTGCGATACTTGGAGTAGTTATAACAGAATTATATCTGGGATAGAGTTTGGTTTTAAGAATGACGAGCTTTAGGTGAACACACACACTCATCGAACATCACGAAAGCCCACACTCACACACGACACACTGGCATCGCAACACCTATCGAACCGTTGTGTTTCTGACACCGCTATGCGTCTCCATTTATATGGAATTCCTGTTTGTCGCCGTCGAGCGTAGTTCGCCGTAAGTCGGGTTAGACCCAATTGGCACCGTTTACATCCGAGTTGCTTATCGACATAAGCATCTTCAATATCACTAGAGCGTTTGGAATTGTTTTGGGCTATTTTTGGATTTGGTCTTGGCTATTTTGGATTCGGTTTTTATTTCGTTTTTGGGATGGTTTGATTTTCTGATTTTAGACCTCATTCCGAGTTGTTAACCCATCATTTGACTTCGAATTATCATTTGGCCTTGAGTTATTATTCGGCCCCGTTTCGTTGATAACCTTGTTAAAACCATCATTTGGTCATTCGGCCGCATTTCGTTAGTAATCTTGTTGGAATTATCATTCCGCCTCGTTTCGTTAGTAATCTTGTTGGAATTATCATTCCGCCTCGTATCATTAGTAATCTTGCTGGAATTATCATTCCGCCTCGTTTCGTTAGTAATCTTGTTGGAATTAATATTTCGCCTCGTTTCGTTAGTGATCTTGTTGGATTTGTCATTTAGCCTCGCTTCGTTGGTAATCCTGTTATTGACACTTCTACCTCAAGCCTAGTCTTGAATCGATTATTGTTTAACCTTCTGAAACCTTACCATTCACTCAATGTTGATTCAAACAACGTCATCTAGTCGACGTTGTTCATTTCCTAAACCGATAATGTTTGTCGACGTTGCTTCGTCAACAACTCTTAGTTAAGGTTGTACCGTATCCCCTATTTAGGTATCCCTAGCGATAACGTTCTAACGACCTGTTATATTGAAGTTGTTCACCGAGGTTATCATGCAGATATTGTTCCATCGATGTTGCTCTAACAACGTTGAACTCTCGACGTTGTTCTATTAATGATAGTCTTCTGATGTCATACTCCCGATTGTTGTACTACCTACGTTTTCCTATTGGTGTTGTACCTTACACTCCATCGGTGCGAAATTCTTTAGTATACCCACTTATAGCCATTGACGTTTACTCGTATTTAGGATTTGAAATTGATATCGATTAATAGTTGAACTTCCTCTGGAAACTAGGACTTCGGATTCGAATATTGTACCTTTCTGCGTTAAGTATTAAGTGCACCAATGAGTCAATCGATGGATTGTTGTTAGTAATTAATACTCTCTGTAGGAGTTGTACTTTCTGCCTCTAACCTAGATATCATGCTAAGCGAACCGACGAATTGCCGTAGCAATCAACCCTTTCTAACAGAGTCATATTCTGAACTTCCTAGACTTCTCGTCCAGTAGAGATTCCTTGCTCAACATAAATATTGAAATCCTGTGTAACCTGAACCGCGTTCCTTGGGACAACCACCTAATCATTCTCTCGTCCTTCAAGAAAATACCTGCTATCCAAATCGGTCCTCTTGACCGATCGATAAGCTAAGTTGTAGACGAAACCTTGGGAGTAGATCCCCTCCTTTACCTGAGAGGTTTTTAGTAGTCCTACCCAACCTGATCACCTCCCGCTAATCAGTAAGATGGAAAGTATGGACGACCTTACTCGTCTCTCTCCTATAGTTATAGCAGTAATAGATAATCCCTCTATCTTCTTTTAAGGAGGTGATAAGGTTTTAAAATGTACCTTTTTGATGGGTCGTTTAAGCCCTTATTTTATCACTTTTGTATCCGTTATTACTTAATATCGTTCCTTTTCAATTTTTAGGTCTCTTGAAGGCAAATTGCTAGAATGGCACTTATTTGGACGAAAAGGCGCGATATCTGAAGAAAATGGCCAAAGTCAAGAATCAAGACACTCAAGTCTTTGAAATACAAGGGGCGACGTCGGTGTTAATGCGACACCGTCGGAGCACTTCATGACGACTCAAGAGCCAAATTGCTTAATTTCAAGTGACGATGTCGGGCTTTAAAAGAGTAGGTCGTCGCAACTCAAACGGCCTAGATTTGATCCGACGGGCCGAGATCAAGAGGACGGCGTCACAAGCATAAGGTGACGTCGTCGCAAGACTAACATGGCCAAGACGAAACCCTAATGACGGCGACCCGACGGCGTCACAAATCATAAGGTGACACCGTCGCGATTGTAATCTTATATATAGAATGCGAATTTTTCAGTTTTAGTGTATAGTCTTTTGGAGTAAAAACCTAAACCGAACCAAGGCTGTCTTGTACAGTATTTTAGGGTTCCAAACCCTATCTTACCACAAGATAAGTGTTTTACTTCATTAATTCAATTATGTCTTCAATTATTTGTGTGTATGCTTGCATGTTCTCCATGTCCGGCTAATTTATTTGTGTGTTTGCTTAGGAAATATGAAACTTAATTATTAAATATTGATTGGTTGTCTCTTATCTTAATTGTTAATGATCTACTAATGCGATAAGTCATTCGTTGTGTAGTTAATGCTTGATTAATCTTTGTGAACCTTAGACTATGACACCTAGAGTAGTTGTAGGCTAAACCATCCAAAGAGTACCTTAGAGTTAGAGTTTATAATTCCTAGAGATTTTGTAGACGAGACCCTTTGGTAGTTTCAAAGAGTTAGGGATAAACGCATACCCTGCGACTTTAGACACACAACGCGATTAAGAATAAGGACGTGACAATTCAACCATCAATAGGAGATAATTAAGGAGTAATAAAACCTAAGTGAACACATCTTTAAACTATCATACGAGCACACAATAATTAGACATAGACTACATACACCTTAGATTAAATAAGTTGACAAGTAGAGTAATCGGTAGAAATACCAACCCCCAAATCCAAACCCCGAGATTCGTACCTTTCCATTTTCTAAAAAATATAAAAAAAAGATAAAAAATAATCTTCCTCAACCCCAACCTTAGCGTAGTAACTTCTTACTAGCATTCCTATTCCCCTAGAGAACGATATCAATACCCGTGGCTTACCCTAATACTACACTACAACGATTAGGTTCATTTGCCTGGGTGTTATAAAACTTGCTCAAGAAAAGGAAGTTCCTTTGACCCCGAAAGACGCGTGTAGCGTTATCAAGTTTTTGGCACCGCTGCCGGGGAATAGAATAGCTAGTTAGTAGTCCACCTCGTTTAGGTTTCTTTGCTTGATTCCTATCAAGTAAATTTTTTCTCATTTTTAGCTTTCTCGTAGTCTATCCCCCTTCTTCGTGACCTTTGTTCGTAATCCCATCACTTTTCATCATGGAAGGTGATAACCAACCACCATTCATCAACCTACCACCAAATGACCCGCCAAGAGCCCGTACTCTTGGTGAATACTCGAGACCAAGCCACCTAGGCTATAGGAATACCATTGAGCTTCCCGACCAAGCCCAAACTACGGCCCTGCGATCCAACACCATCCGGTTGGTGCAAAACGGATGTGCATTCCATGGACTTCATTCCGAAGATCCTAATCAGCATCTTAAGGATTTCCTTAAAATTGTCGATTCCATTGACCTTGATGCTACTACTCGGGAGACCACGCGTCTGCGTCTCTTCCAATTCTCTCTACGGGACCAAGCTAGTAATTGGCTTGAGCGACTTCCATGGCTCCATCTCAAGTTGGGATGATCTCACCTCGCTTCCTTGCTTAATTTTTCCCACCGGGGAGAACCACTAAACTTAGGAATGACATCTTGATGTTCCAACAATGTCAAGGTGAATCTCTCTACGAAGCATGGACTCGATTCAAGGACTTACTTCATAAAGTCCCTCATCATGGCCTTGATCTTTGGCTCCAAGTCCAACTTTTCTATGATCATGTCAACTTCCCCACTAAGCGATCCATTGACCAAGATGCCGGTGGAAAACTTAGTGATCTCACCGCGGAAGAATCATGGGGTATAATAGAGGACCTTGCTCTCTATGACAACGAAAGTTGGAATGACCCCCGTGAGTTGCCCAAACCATTAAGGCAATCTCCTTGCCTCCAATTGACTCACAATCTTCTGACCGTAGGATGATCGAGCTTGAAGATCAAGTAAAATTTCTAATGAGCTCCTACGAAAATCCTAAGTCTTCACGCCATGTGAACAAAGTTTCTTCCTCGTGTGAGTCGTGTAGTGATCCTCATAACACGCGCACTTGCACCCGATCCCCCGAACATGCTTCCGTTGACTCACGTCCTCCTCGTATTAATGGAACGGAAGGAAGATTCCTACAATACCCGGACCTAGGAATTTCAATGAAACCCTAGAGGCATGGAAGGGCAAGCCCGACTTCTATTGGGGACAAACCAAAGAATTCACTTCCAATGATTTCTCATGGCCCCCATCTCACGGTCCTAACCAACAAAACATTGAAGGGATGTTGCAAAACCTAGTCGCATCCCAAGAAGCCCAAATAGCTAAGCTCTCGGACCGCTTTAACCAACAACAAGCCGAAATGGATAGGAAGATAGATAACCTTTTGAAAGCCATGACCAATAGTGATAGGAAGGTTAATGCTATCTCAACTCATGAGCCTTTCGGTGTAGAGATTAAGGACCCAAGTAAGATAGCTAAGCACGTTCAATTCATCAATACCATCGCCTTAGTGAAACCTAATAGAACAAATGACGAAGCGAACCATGAGATGATACTTGAGGTTAAGCAAACACCGACGAATGAAACAACCGAGGAAGTGAATGAAGTAGACAATGACTATTTCAATAAGTTTCCTACGGAAGAAGAACTATCTCGCCACCCTCACTTAGTGCGTGACCTCCGTCACATGTATGTTAGGAAAAGCCCTAGGATCAAGTTTGGAAACCCTTGGAATCTTAACATACCATGTTGCATGGGACACCTTTTCACGGCAAAGGGCTACATTGATCACAAGTCCCCAATCAACATAATGACTAGCACCTACTACAATTGGGTAATGAAGAAGCCTATTCCAACTAGGCATGACCCCGATAATCCTAGTGTTAGTTGCAATTTTCTTGGTAGAATTAAGGGATTGCCCGTTTATGTAGGTAGTTTCACGTTTCCTACGGACTTCATAATTGTGGATGATATTAGCACGGCCATAGATCCTAGCTTGTCCCATGTTATTCTAGGAAAACCTTTCATAGAAAACACCGGGATGACTTATGATCCCTCATTAGGAATAGTACGATTCAAGGATGAGACCGACGACATAGCTTACCAAATGCCGTTTAAGATTGAGAAGTTTTCATCACTCTCTAATGATGAAAAGGAACTTAAACCGTCGGTCTATTATAGGAATAATGAGGATAAGGAAAGGGAGTAGATTATGTTATGGCTAAGATTTTCGGATTCTATAAGGATTGCTTGAACTTAGGACCGAATATAGAAATGAGTGGGAGAGGGCGAACTCTTAGAGAGTGTATCATAGGGCACTTCTACAACATGGAACCAACCACTAGAGACCATCATAAGGAAGGAGATGACGGTAGTGAAGTTACGTAGGGCACGACTACGAGTCTAGCTACAAGACTCATAAATAAAGAAAAGCGCCGTGGGAGGCAACCCATGCTTAATTGTTTGCTTGTTAGTGTCATATATCTTTTATTGATTGTTTATTCTCATGTTTAAATTTGTAAAACGCTTTATTTTGTTTTTAACCTCGTCTTAATTGCATATAAAGGTATTTTACATAAAGGATAAGTGTATGGAGGATTACACACGTTTTCAAAAGAAACGTAAACATGAGAATTGCAATTAATTAAAAGATATATATGTGTTTGTTCGAGTCAAATGCTTGTATCGAGTCATAATGGATGTTTTGCGAAATTTTTCCAGTTCTAAAGATGTAAAATTTCGAATTTTTCCAAAATCGCAGACCGCTTTTTGTCAGGATCGCAACCAGACGGCGTCAGGAAGGATTAAAAACAATAGATTACCTTTTTCTCGTTTTTTGAGCTACTTATAAATTTTTGGAATTTTCCAGGTCTTAATTTTCCAGAAATTTTGTAAACATCCATTCCACAAGCATTATATCCTAGTGTAATAGAGTCTTATATATATTATTACCGCCGATTTTACGCGAAGGTTTCATTTGTTTTCTTCAAATGTGCAGGTTTAATTTATCAAGAAGAAGAAACAAAAGATTGGAAGGAGCTTTTCACGCATACATTTTTCTTAGAAAGAATTTAACCACCACTTTACACGGATCCTACCGAGCTAATCAGGGGAGTATTAGTTTCTTTCGTTTTTAATTACCTTCTATTATCATAACTTTGATACTTTGGGAACATTGGGGACAATGTTC
The DNA here is from genome assembly GCA_022545495.1 of Chrysanthemum lavandulifolium. Classification (NCBI taxonomy): domain Eukaryota; kingdom Viridiplantae; phylum Streptophyta; class Magnoliopsida; order Asterales; family Asteraceae; genus Chrysanthemum; species Chrysanthemum lavandulifolium. The sequence continues at coordinate 194,329,053 of CM040241.1, read as the reverse complement.
GGTTTAAGTATAGGGAGGAAAATAAAGCGGAACTTTGAAACTATGCTTATCCTTGACTATTTGCTTTGTCCAATTGTATTTGTGTAATAAACCATGAGAAAATGTCGGTTAGGGTAATTTTGGCACCAAATTTAAAATTTTTCATGACATATAGGAGTGGGCCATTAGTCTTAACAAAAGCGTCTTACGGATAGGAAGTTGCATGACTAGCACAAAAAACCCTTTACCACCTAAATTCCACCCAAAATGTGAGGATCACCCTTAGATTAGTAGGAATTAAAGCATTCATCTTTAATGCTTAGAGTGTGAACCGGTAGTCTAATAGATTCTAGAACTTGTTTTGTGATGCATCCCGAGATCGCTAGTAAGACTACACTTGTGTAGTTAGGAATAACTAAATGATAAGAGACATTAGGATAACCCTTGTTTGATACCCGTAATATAATTACTTCTTCCACATCGGTTGAGTAATTCCCCCACACCTTTGCGTTGAACTCATCTTTAGTACACGATACCCCTAGTTAACCCTCGAGCCTATCCTTTTCGCGGTTCTCGTGATGTTTCGATTTTCCGAATATCAATGAAGAGCATTGTTTACACCCCACCCCAAATGTACACCCAAATTGCCTTAGCCTACCACTGTATGCACTCACTTTTAGTGCATTATTGTTATCACCCCAAACCCTTAGTTCAATTATCTAGTTGCTTGCATGAGTTACTAAGTCGAGTCATATCCTTTGTACACAGTTTTGGGACGTTTGGGACTCATGGGAAAAGTTAAAGTTTATGAAATGACTGGAAGGGAACGTTAAACTCCCCTATTTGCGTAATAACGTACCCCAAGTGTTTTGATCTTTTCAATTCGGGTTTAATTAGTGTTAAAATAATAAAAACTCAAGTGTAGGGATATGCCTATAAATCCCTATCATTTTGATGTTACCGTAGAGGATGGTAGAGTAAAAGTGTATGAAAAAAGAAAAAAAAAAAATCGGTAAAAAAATATAGAAAAAGAGAAAAGAAAAAAAATAGAGTGTTAAAACCAAACCCTTTGTTTCCCTACCATAAGCCTAACATTACAACCCTTTAAAAGACCTCTTTGATAGTCTTTCCTAGGTGCTTACGCCAAAGCGATGGAGGGTTGATCTATTCTCAAGCCTATGGTAATCTATGTACTAGGACCGGTTAATGAGTGTTTATCTTCCATTTCTAACTTGTTATATTTCATATACACCCGAGAGATGAGAGTATCCAAACACCCCATGTGAGGTGCTAGTATGTAATTTTCGTGCTTGTTATGACTTTTGCGGGGCTTATATGTATTGTGGACTGTTTTAAACCAATGCTTCATGACCCCTAACTTATAAATTATATGGCTAAAAGCACATTTGCTTGAGGACAAGCACATACCAAGTGTAGGGATATTTGATAAGGTTTTAAAATGTACCTTTTTGATGGGTCGTTTAAGCCCTTATTTGATCACTTTTGTATCCGTTATTACTTAATATCGTTCCTTTTCACTTTTTAGGTCTCTTGAAGGCAAATTGCTGGAATGGCACTTATTTGCACAAAAAGGCGCGGATATCTGAAGAAAATGGCCAAAGTCAAGAATCGAGACACTCAAGTCTTTGAAATACAAGGGGCGGCGTCGGTGTTAATTGCGGCGCCGTCGGAGGACTTCTGTGACTCTCGAGCCAAATTGCTTAATTTCAAGTGACGGTGTCGGGCTTTAAAAGAGTAGGCCGTCGCAACTCGACGGCCTAGATTTGATCCAGACGGCGTCGAGATCGAAGAGGACGGCGTCACAAGCATAAGGTGACGCCGTCGCAAGACTAACGTGGCCAAGACGAAACCCTAATAGCGGCGACCCGGCGTCACAAATCATAAGGTGACACCGTCGCGATTGTAATCTTATATATAGAATCCGAATTTTTCGGTTTTAGTGTATAGTCTTTTGGAGTAAAACCTAAACCGAACCAAGGCATCTTGTACAAGATTTTAGGGTTCAAACCCTATCTTACCACAAGATAAGTGTTTTACTTCATTAATTCAATTATGTCTTCAATTATTTGTGTGTATGCTTGCATGTTCTCCATGTCCGCTAATTTATTTTTGTGTTTGCTTAGGAATATGAAACTTAATTATTGAATATTGATTGGTTGTCTCTTATCTTAATTGTTAATGATCTAGTAATGCGATAGGTCATTCGTTGTGTAGTTAATGCTTGATTAATCTTTGTGAACCTTAGACTATGACACCTAGAGTAGTTGTAGGCTAAACCATCCAAAGAGTACCTTAGAGTTAGAGTTTATAATTCCTAGAGATTTTGTAGACGAGACCCTTTGGTAGTTTCAAAGAGTTAGGGATAAACGCATACCCTGCGACTTTAGACACACAACGCGATTAAGAATAAGTACGTGACAATTCAACCATCAATAGGAGATAATTAAGGAGTAATAAAACCTAAGTGAACACATCTTTAAACTATCATACGAGCACACAATAATTATACATAGACTACATACACCTTAGATTAAATAAGTAGACAAGTAGAGTAATCGGTAGAAATACCAACCCCCAAATCCAAACCCCGAGATTCGTACCTTTCCATTTTCTAAAAAATATAAAAAAAGATAATAAGTAATCTTCCTCAACCCCAACCTTAGCGTAGTAACTTCTTACTAGCATTCCTATTCCCCTAGAGAACGATATCAATAACCGTGGCTTACCCTAATACTACACTACAACGATTAGGTTCACTGCCTAGGGTGTTATAAAACTTTCTCGAAGAAAAGGAAGTTCCTTTGACACCGAACGACGCGTGTAGCGTTATCAGGAGGTGCGAGAGTACTCATTTCTCTCCCTCTAGTAGAGTGGCGTTGCTCTTATGAGCTAGTCCTCACTTCTGAGCTCTAGCTCCTTACCTTCTTTCCATAGTAGAACTCCAATCGGAAGGGGAAGCTCCCCTTGGTCCGCTTTGTCTATTTGAGATTTATCTGTTCGTACACATCTGATCCACCTTCGACTTCTTCCGATCCTCTTTATGGAGGAAGTGCGATCTGGAAGCCTGAGTTAAACAAATATAATTCTTCTTACGTAAAGAAGATCGTGTGCATTAGGAAGAGCTGATTTCTATCCTTTTCGGATCGTGGCAATCGCCACACACCCACGTTTCATCTATCACTTCCTATAGACGAGAGAACAGATTTGGATATGCTTACAGTGTATCATCTCTAGACTGATGGCAAAAGTAAAGAAACCATTCGAACGTTAGTAGAACACATCGCGTGCCTATCGATTTTGGCAACGATTGGGATAAACACCTTCCGTTGGCCAAATTCTCTTATAAACATCTATCGAGTTTGGAAATGGTTGGGATAGACAACTTCGGATGGCCAAATTCTCCTATAACCATACTTATCACCTTAGTACCTCAAAGGCACTGTAAGAAGCCCTCTATGGTCGTAAGTGCCGATCCCGATCGTTGGGTAGAAATGGAAATACCCAACCTACTAACCTTAAACCTACTTAAGAAGCTGTCGAGGAGACCTTTCTAAGTTGAGATGGATATTCAAGCTGCTCGCAAACCGTTATGAGATATAGAAAACGTAAACCTCTTGAATCCTCATAGATAACCTAGATTAAGCTTAAGGATCCACCATGAGAATGTGCGAAGCATTTAGTAAATGTGAAAAGCTTAATCCTCGCTTTATCAGTCTTTTCAAAATCCTTGTTAGAGTTAGACCAGTGACTCAGAGCCTTGAGCTACCGTCAAGACTCAGTAGTACTCCCGACATGTCGTGCTTAATAGGAAGAAAAGACTCGCCATTGAGGCAGTTGTTATCCCTCTAAGAAATCCAAACCATTGAGCGTTTAAACTTTATTGAACTATAGAAATCGTAGAACGTGAAATCGAGCGACCTTAGTAAGTCGCATCGCTATCCTTGAAGTTCGTCGAAACTCGCAGTAAGATCTTAGGTTCACGTAAGGAACGTGTAACTGAATCCTCGTGCGTATACACTCGCCTCTTCTAGACCTTAATGCGTAACTTGAATTGAATCACGAGGACGCGATTCCTTTTAAGGAGGTGAGGCTGTGACAACTCATAATTTCCTCGATGCGTCATAAATGGAGAAACGTCAATTAAAGCGATCATTCCACCTAAGTTGAGATACGATACGTATTTATAGTCGTTTTTATCAGAAATATTATTCTGAGAACATTGGCGTAATTTCCGAGTCACGAATCTTTCGTTTGCTAGTCCAAACGAGTCTGCGAACCTAATATATCAAAAGTTTTAGAAAGTTTCATGTATGGTCCCTTTTGATAGTTTCATTTTCGCCCTTGTAGTTTCACTAGTACAAGTTGGGTCCCTCCTGGTGGCAATGTTGCAAAAATCGGTCAACTCGGCTAATTAATCGCCGATTAATCGTTAATCGGCCGAGTACCTTGTCGATTTTGGAAAATTGGTCGAAAAATCGGCCTAGGATAAAAATTGACACTAAGCAGTCAAAAAATCGACCGAATTGGTCAAAATCAGCCGAATCGGTAAAAAATCGGCCGAATCGGGCAAATCGGTCATTTTAAAAATAATAATAATTTAGGCATTATACTTAATTTGGGGATCGTATATTTCACTTATAACGCACAATGGGCATCATAATCAGAATTGTAGCCTTTTATTGAGGTTTGGAAACATAGCAGGCTTGGAATCGGTTAAGATTTTTAGTTTGGTCTCCAGAAATACCAAAAAATTGAAGGAAATGCCAATCCGATTAATCACCGATTAATCCTGACTTGACCGATTACTCGCTGCAAGATGGTCGGCCGCCCGACTATCGATTCACGATTTTTGCAACATTGCCTGGTGGTATAAATACCCCCACACTCTCCTCACTCTCTCATTTTTACAAAACACTTTCTCTCTCTATAAACACACACACAAACTCTCCACCTCTCTCTCTATATATTTTACGGCCACCCAATTAGGGTTCTGGCGCCGTCGTGTTTTTCGGCCAACTTCCGACCACCACCACAAACAACACCTCCTACCTAGAATGATAGATCTAGCTCTTGGGGTTCTATTTTCATAACACACGCACGTTCAAACCATGTGACGCGCTCTAGATCTTGAATAATATATTCAAAATATTAGGGTTTTTAGTGTAAAACGATTGTCGTGAGTTTTAGCTTGGATGGTTACGAGTGGTACTCGTAAAAGACACCTCCAACTCCTCCTCGTTTTCCTCATTCTCTCCTTCTCGGTAACAAGCTGTTTCATATATATCTATATTTATTTTGCTATTTTAATCGATTGATATATATGTTAATATGTGTCAAGGTTTGTGGATAACTAAAATGAAAATGAGTTTTGAAAACAGTGTGCTCATGAGTCCCATGTATAAAATCCTTAATTGATGTAAAATCAGTTTTGCATATGTTATTATGACTATTCGTGTGGCAAGAAAATGTAAACAAGATGTTGTTTGTCTTGGTCGATTTCTGTTGGTTCACGGGTCGAGGGTTAGACCCATAATAGTCTCGGAGTTCTTATTCATTAATTCTTGGTTTGAGATTGGAACGTTGTACTGATGTCGCGAGGTTATAAAATAATAGTGAAAACATGATTGTTAAAAACAAGCTTGTGTGGTAACAATCGTAAAGATGTGTTTGTTATTGCAATTTTGAATCGAAGTTGACTTAGTAAGTTGCGGTTCTGTGTTAAATTAGTAGGTCAGGTCGTGACTCAGTGAGTCGGGTCGCGTCTAAGACCCATGGTTATATTGTTTGTCTCAGATTGTTATCTAGTCGGGTCGGGTCAAGAACCAGATTAAATCCGGTATGGGTTATGTGTTTATGTTGGTCTCGATACAGTCAAACCCATCTAGGGTAAGTTAATATGTATTTGTTTTGAACCAAGGGGATGTTGGATTAGTTTATTAGCCTAATGGGAATTATGGTTTTATGTTGAGTAAGGGACGTGAAGAATCAGTTTTAGTTAAATATTGAACTAACAAATTTCATAAGTGGTTAACATTGATACACCGGTACATGTCGGGCTATATTTAGATTTGCAAATTAGATACTATGGATGCATCAAAAGGTGTAAGTATGAATTATAATTTAGACTTATCAATTATTGGACAATGAATATTTATTGAACGTTGGATAAATTGGACAATTAGAAATAAACGGATACAATATAAATTAGACTCGAACGAATAATGAACGAGTTATTTATAAAACGGGATGGTAAACATTAAGACTAGATACGTGGTTACTGATTAATATCGAATATTACGTATACGTTATAAAGTTCAACTACGGTTTATAAACTTGAAGTAACATTTGATACATTAGTAATATTTATTATGAGTCGTACCATACTAAACGATTTTGCTTAAAACGAGTATAATATATTAGACTCGGAAATGAA